>JAPDEO010000001.1:1200000-1564206 GCA_027569155.1 Aspergillus haitiensis | reverse complement strand
CCCCCCCCCCCCCCCCCCCCCCCCCCCCCCCCCCCCCCCCCCCCCCCCCCCCCCCCCCCCCCCCCCCCCCCCCCCCCCCCCCCCCCCCCCCCCCCCCCCCCCCCCCCCCCCCCCCCCCCCCCCAAACATACTGAGCAAAGGCTTGTCGGTACGGCCACCACCGGCGACGATACCAACCATACCACGGGCGGTGCTCTTGACGACCTTCTTAGCACCGGAGGGGAGCTTGATACGGGTCTTTCCCTCATCAGGGTTGTGACCAATAACGGTAACGTAGTTTCCGGAGGTGCGACCAAGAGCACCACGGTCACCAGCCTTCTCCTCAACGTTGGTAACGACGGTACCCTCAGGGACGGAGGCGAGAGGGAGAATGTTGCCGATGGTCAAAGCGGCGTTCTTTCCGGCGTAGATGAATTGACCGGTGTACATGCCCTCGTTGGCAATGAAGGTCTCGGTGATGTGCTTGAACTTGTAGGGGTGACGGAACTGGACCTTAGCGAGAGGAGCACCACGGCCAGGGTCGTGGATGATCTCCTTCACAACACCGCGAGTGTATCCATGGCGCTCAGCGTAGTCGAGGACACGGAACTGGGCAGGAGCCTTGTTGAGACGGGTGTTGGCCGCTGAAAAAGAAGAAATCATACATCAGCAAATTTTGATCTCAAATCAAATTTTCATCCAAATTGGCTCGAAGCGTTGCGGGCGCACTCACTGAAAATGGAGCCACGGCCCTTCCTCTGATTGCGAATCACACGACCCATGGCGACTTTCTATATGTGAACCTGGAGGTTAGTATTTGAGAGAAAGACCGCCAGCGACCCGGGTTGGTGGGAGTAGTCGAATTGCTCGTACCTCAAATCAAGATGGGCTTGTCGGGTTGGTGTTGAGAATTCGACGGCGAAGGGCTGTGTGGGCTTTAGGGCGAAATCGCTAATCTAACCGAGTTGGCGCTAGCGCAGTTTTGGGACTCCTCCCGCGCTTGAGGGCTTGGCAAAGGCGTAACGAGGAGCGTGACTTCTCCGGACCGTGTTCCGTCTGGAGTCGCCCTTCGTCATTTTCTCTGCTGCTGTTTGTTGCTGAAAGATGACTGTCCATAGCTATTGGCGTTTTGTAAATCCCTAGAGGGTTCTGGTGTCCAGGCATTTATTTTCCAATGACGATTACCTATTTTTCTAATTGTTGCCCCCTTCCATCCTCTAGTTAAACTCAGCGTTTCGTTAAACTCGTTGCTTAATAAGACAGACTGATTGTCCGGGTGTTACACCCGATTGATACCTGACACGTTGAAACCTCACATTTACCTACACCCATCGCGTGCTGCATCTCTCACCTCCTACCTACTTTGGTCATTTAAACGCTTTACGTTTCTCTCAAATGCTCACAATGTGGATGAATTGTCACAATGACTGATGTTGTTTTTTAGAGACAAAACTCGCTGTCATTCTTGCGGATAATGACTAAATGGGCCAAAAAGTTCGAGTCCCTCTTCTACTGCTTGTCGGATATATCTATTCTTGATAATAAATGGTCCTGTGTGTATCTTTGAACCCTCATGCGGACATGGAAGAAAAAGAAAATGCCAATATATGGATTGATGGTGTTTAAGGAAACCAACTTCGTTTGCGAGGATGCAGGCTTATCAATTACGTGCAAAAGAAACCTGCGAATGCAACAGATACATTACTTTTTTTGCTGTATTTTGTAGTTAACTTGTTTGT
The DNA here is from genome assembly GCA_027569155.1 of Aspergillus haitiensis. Lineage (NCBI taxonomy): Eukaryota > Fungi > Ascomycota > Eurotiomycetes > Eurotiales > Aspergillaceae > Aspergillus > Aspergillus haitiensis. The sequence goes on along the minus strand of JAPDEO010000001.1, from coordinate 1,562,488 downwards.
GCAGATATCCTCCAATCGTGTCCCTGCAAGCTTTCCCGAGTCTTGATTGTCGATGGACCCAAGACCATGCTTTACCCATCACCTCATGGAATCTGAGGAGTGAGAGAACTACAACAGTTTTATTTCACTTATTAACGAAAAGCTAGAAGCTATTAGCGAGCTCTCAAGTGCCTGTGCGCCAAAGTTTCTTGCACTACACCAAATAACCCGGATATTTATAGTATTCATATATATATGCATATCTTTGAATATAAGCTTTTTGTCTGTACCGTCGCAACTGCCAGTAGAGAATGTAGGCGTCGTCTTGCTTGGGTGCTGATCATACCTTGATATGGGCTGTCATTAATGAGGCGAGGCGCGTAAAAGCCGCGCTTCAACCTAGGTCGTAGTAGCGCAGCAGAACTTCTGCGGCGCGGACTGGGGCTCACCCACTCCTTCTTTGCTCCAACATAACATCTTCAACACCACCTTCCTAAAAGATGTCCAAAATGTCTCTCTCTGATTCGGACCTCTCCTCCTTATCATCAGCACCTCCTTCCGATGAAGAGTCAACCCCCATGGCTCTCGATGAGCCAGTGGGAATTACCAAGTATTTCCAAAAGAAGGAGTCCGAATCTCCGCCACCGAAACGAGCTCCTTCACCACCCCACGAATATGTGTTGGCCGATAATCAGGATATTGCAGTAAGTTAAAAATCTTTTTGAAACAAATTGAAAGCTGTGGGACCACTGCTTAACGCGTTGAACCGGATTTTCGTGGATACGTTTGCTGACCTGTCGCAATTTGTAGTTCATTGTAATGTTCCGCGCGCGTTTTCATGATGTGTTCCCGCGATCGACGCCGCACTTTGGGCCACAAGACATTGAGCGAGGTGTTTCAGAGCTTTCGCCTGGAGACCATATCGAACGATTACTGTGTGCATTGCTAGGTCTGGTATTGAATCGGAAGAAGGATGTTGAGTATGACTATTACTTCTTAAGCTCCACCTCACATAACTGAAGACATTACTTTTTGCCCCATTCACGTCAGTCCTGAGAGATTTCGATTTTCAGACTAATCCTTTATCCAATGCGCAGTCGAAATCACTACCAACGACCACTAGAGGAAGCTATCCAGACACATGCATCTCAGTGGCCTAAGGCTTGGCAGGGCAAGAACCCCCTTCATGGAGGTCACAACTTTGCATCAATGTCCCCGGAGGAACGTGTACGTACATCACACCCAACTTATCAAGTCATTTAGCGGTATACTGACACCGTTCAGCTTCAATTATTGAAGTCGCTTATTCTTTGGTCCCTGTCATCCTCCGAAGCCGTACAAGCGAAGATTAAAGAGTCCTACAAGCAAGCTCGCCACGAAGATGATTTGAATCAACCGCTTTCTGTTCAGCCATGGGGAAAAGATGGCCTGAAGCGTCGATACTGGCTCGTCGAAGGCCTTGACGATACACACTTTAGGCTGTACCGCGAGAGCAACCCAGCTTTGAAAACAGTGACCTGGTGGAGTGTTGCGGGAACGATACCGGAGTTGAAAGCTATTGCCGATAAATTAGACGAGGAAAGGAGCACAAATTCGAAGAAACTTAGCGAGAAAATTAAGCATTCGATTCCTCGGTTCGAGGGTTCAGAGGAAGTAAGTTGTATTTGGTTTTTCTCCCCACGCCCACCATGATTTGTACTTACTAGGTACAAGAAACGGAAACGCCGAGACTACCGCATTGCTCGAAAAGCCGCGTTTGCACGACCAGAGCCTGGATTCTCTCTGTATGAGGGCCGTACTCGCGGGAAGAAGTTGAAATACACGTATTCAGACGATGAAGATATCTTTTCAGATGGCCTCCCATCAACTCGACGATCGACGCGTAATACCTCAGGGGTATCAACACCCGCCGAGCCCGCCGGACCTAAGTATACAACTAGTGGAAGACAGGTCCGCTCACGGGCTGGAGGACTGTATGGTGAGAGTCTCTTAAGTGGACAGCGCGAGGAAGCTCAGACTGGCGAAGAGGGCTCTGGTAAGCGAGGACAGTCTACTCGACAAAATGGATACACGGATTACGAGATGGATGAAGACGGCGATGAAGGATCAGATGCCCACTCAAGCGGGAATGAGTGGCAAGGAGGCGAAGAGGAAGATGATAATGAATTTGAAGGAGACGATGAAGAGGAATTAAGTGGAGACGAATCGATCATAAATGGGGAAAGCCCTAGCCTCGTGGTCCAGCTTAGATATGGCAAAAGCAAGCCAACGGACGGCTCTGGTGATGAACCATCAAAGAACAAACCCGAAGATGAGCAAGGCGGCGCAAGCGAGCTGGTTCATCTACCAGAATCGCAAAATTCTGCCGAAGAAGCACAGCCATCCCCGATTGAGCAGCAAATTACTATCCAGGAGCCGCCGCCAGGAGCAGAATCAAAGATAGTCCTCAATGCCGCTTCGAGTGGGTCGACTGCTCCAGCACCCAACCCAGGAACTGACCAAAATGCAAATGGCGCGGCTGGAGCAAATAGTATACTAGCCTCGGTTCAGCAACAAACAGAGGCAGTTTAAAAGTTCCAGTTTATGTTATTATAGAGAGACAGATTCGTGAACTGATTGTTCTTCACTTCCAAATCATTCTTAACTCAAAATTTTATGGCCCCTTTCCCCCTCTATTCACCAGTGTTGTCATTGCATCACGACGTAGGGGGTAGATAGTTGGCCGTCTTAGCGGTGGGTTGTGATTATGGAGGAAAATAGCATCGATTAAACAATGTCTTGACGCCTGAGATGACTACATTGCCGAGGCAATCGTGAAGAGTTACGAGATAGTTATATTTGTAGACGGAACGCAAACCACGCGTAATTAAGTCACTGAATTTCTACTTTGCGACGCCAGACCCCTAACACCTTAAATGCAAGCCCTAAAAACAATCGCCGTAGCGAGCAGATATATGCATAGTATAAATATATAGTTTACGTCTTTAGGAGGCCTCAGTCAGAGCCCGCGTTTGAAAATTGCGCTGTATAGAACTTTAAGAACTCCATGAGAGTTAGCTCCGGTTGTATCATTTCAATCAATCAGGGGACTTTGGGGGTTGGGAGCACCGCCACATACATCTTGAATCTGGGAAGAGAGGCTAGGGGTATTCTTCTTTCTTGGCATTAGGGGTGGAAGTTTCCAATCGTTGACTTCGTACCACCACCGTCTTATCCTGCTTCCTAACGTCTGGCCTCCGAGAGATGCGGTGCGATTCCAATACCGCCAGCCGGAAAGTGCGAGAGTCCAGACGGTGCCCTGGATGAGAGGGAGAAGGACCTAGAGAAAGGAGGTTGAGCTAAGTGAGTATTTCTTGATACTGTGACTATAGACTTTGCATCATCTTTTATCTTTATCTTCCCCTAATCTCGGGAGAAGTAAAGATACTAATGACATCAATAGAAAGATGTATAGTAGTAAATCATACCTGGTCTCGAATGGTGATCCAAGCTACTCGTCCCCAAGTGTCAGCGCCTCTTAGGCTGGCGAGATAGCTCTGTTCGAATCGTAAATCAGGCAATGGAGGGAGATTATGTCGTCTGACTGAAGGCTGAATCATTTGATGGGGGTCGACAATATCGGAAGGAATGCTGCCAGCTTCAGAGGGGGTGAGCTCCACGGGGAGCTTGTTCTCCGATGTTGAGGTTGGCGGATTGACATCGCGGGCGACCGACGGCTCCAAATTGAGGGAAGCCGTTTGGATGGTCTCTGGAATCTGCAAGATAGGATCTGTCATTCTGAATGGATGGGGCACCCAGAAAGAAAAAGACTGAATGAAAGAGAAAGCGATGAGAAGGTGTTGTGGAAGAGACGATGTTGACCCACCAATGATGAAACGGAGGTCAGGAGCCGGGAATGGGTTCCTCAGGCTCCCAATGTGGTTGTTTGCTGTAGCTGCAGCCCCTCCAAGTGCAGAATCTCCCCCACCATCTCATGTCCCCGGTCTTTTCCACCGGCCGCTCCCTTCTCATTCTTCCTTCGCCCATCTTATTTTCTCTCCGATTCTTTACCCCTCAAACTTTTTTTTTTTTTTTTTTCATTTAATCATCTAATTGTATCCTCGCCTTCGAACCTGATCCATCCGCCATGGCTGCCCCTCAAGGATACCCTCTTCTCTGCTTGGAGAACCCTCTTCTCGGTGCGTAAGATTGATTCCCAATTGAGTTATTTTAAATCTGAAGGTATACATACTGGTCGTTGCCACTAACTCTTGACTTTCGCGCTTTTTATAGACATCCAGGCTGTCGGGTATGTTCAGAGAGAAAGAGAGAAGTCCTGGGTTGATTTCTACCGAACTTGAGCTGATCCAACAACTCTTTATAGTGATGAGGCCCTCCTAGAAAAATATGGTCTCAAGGCCAATGATGCTATCCTTGCGGAGGATAAGCACATGGGCCTTTATGAGGAATTGCTCAGCCGTGATGCCAAGCTAATTCCCGGCGGCGCTGCTCAAAATACTGCTCGTGGAGCCCAGGTATAAATTACTACTTCACTCTCCTCCGCCTGTAGGCTCTATACAATGGAGTACTAACTGACTTTCCTTTCTAGTATATCCTTGATGACAACTCCGTCGTCTACATTGGCTGCGTTGGCCGCGATAAATATGCCGATATCCTTCAAGACACTTGCAAAAAGGCTGGTGTCCACACCGAATATCGCATCGATGATGTTCAGCCCACCGGCAAGTGCGGTGTTATTATCACTGGACACAACCGTAGCATGTGCACTCACCTTGCTGCTGCCAACGAGTATAAGATTGATCACCTTAAGCAGCCTCATATCTGGTCCCTTGTTGAGAAGGCCCAGTTCTACTATGTTGGTGGCTACCACCTGACCGTGTGTGTTCCTGCCATCCTTGCTTTGGGTGAAGAGGCTGCGGCAAATAACAAGGTGCGAATGGCTAAAACCATTATGATTGAATATTCCTGACCACAATGTACCAACTTAGACTTTCATGTTCTCGCTCTCTGCTCCTTTCATCGCTCAGTTCTTCAAGGATCAGCTCGACGCTGTTCTCCCTTACACCGACTACACATTCTGTAATGAGACCGAGGCTCGCACTTACGCTGAGAGCCATAACTGGGGCACTGATGACGTTGTAGAGATTGCTAAAAAGTTAGCTCAATTGCCCAAGAAGAACACCAAGCGCGCTAGAGTTGCGATTGTGACTCAAGGCACTTTGCCAACGGTTACTGCTACTACTCTCCCCAACGGTGAAGTTGAAGTTAAGGAAATCCCTGTTCATGAGATTGAGAAGGAGGCCATCAATGATACGAACGGCGCCGGGTAAGCGACTAAGTACACCCACTAATCTCAGTGAATAGTATGATGCTAATCAATGTCAATTGATATAGAGATGCCTTTGCCGGCGGTTTCTGCGCTGGTGTTGTCCAGGGCAAGTCCTTGGCCGAGAGCGTCGACATGGGCCAGTGGCTCGCTCGTCTGAGCATCCAAGAACTGGGACCTTCGTAAGTCATTTCCTGGACAAGAGCCAATCTAAGTATGTCTTGGAGTCTCAATAATTCATGCTAATTATACGTTTAGTTACCCATTCCCCAAGCAGACCTATACTCCCTCTAACTAACCGCTCGTATTTGATTCACATCCCGTCCGTCCCTCCGGGTTAATGGCATACTATATTACAAAGAAAAATTGCTTTTGTTTTAGGATTCAACCTTCTATACCCAATAATGTCCTTGACTTAACGTCTTAGACTCACTATCTCCTACCTTCATGCGAATATGCGCTCCTATTCATGACGTTGACCATATATGATAGACTGGAGTTGCAGAGATGGCGTTCTCAACAACGAAATAATGATGGGTTTATGTGTACTATCTAGTGTCATCTTGATCCATCTTCAACAAAATTTATTCGGCTCATTCTTAATAATTTATTTTTTCTTTCAAATACATAAACCTAGATTATCACTCAGTGTGATATAACTTCGGTAAAACGAGAAAGGTAAATAAAACATAAAATATAAAAAATAAAAATAAAAAAAAAAAAAAAAGATAGTGACCTGCGGAGCAAATCCAAGCTACCAAATTATAAAAAAAAAAAGAGGATAAGTCAGCCTAGGCACAGGGAGAAGAAAATGGAAAAAAGATGCCGTTAAGTAGAGGAAAATTATCTGAAGAGGCTGGATAGAGAGGACAAGATATTCTTTGGGCCCTAGATCTGACGATATCAATGCCCACCGGTCCGTCCACATGGAGTCCTAATTTCCATTGCAAGTAAAAACATCAGAATTCATGAATCAAAAAAAAAAAAATAAAAAATAAAAATAAAAATAAAATAAAATAAAAAAGAAAATAAAATAAAAATAAAATAAAATTTGACTATTATTCCCGCTCCACTAGCTTTTTTCTTTTCTTTCTTTTTTTGCGTTTTGCACCTCTGGATCTCAAAGGAACTTGAGTCTAGTGCAGTATGCGTCGACGAAAGGAAGTCAGGAGAGGTAGTCGTTTGGGTGGAGGTATTCGAGTTGGAGTCCGCTGACTTCCTAAATTGAATCATCCATAGAGTTTGCATTACATGCTCTGCTGATTCATTTATTTTATCTTATTTACTCTCTTTCTTGTTGTTTTCCCTGCCCGTTATTGCAACATCGCAAGATAAAACTGGCGAAGAGAGGAAAATAAAAAATTAAGATCAAAATAAACAAATCCATTAGCTCTGGACACAGCTTTTCACAGAATTCAGCTTGCACTCTGTTGGAAAAGAAGAAGAAGACAACCTTTTCTTCTATAGTTTTTCAACCTCCATGTGGAGATTGACCGATAGCACCGTACTGCGCAGATGTCTTGCGAGTGTTGCTAAGACCGAGGCCGGGGTTTTGGTAAGGTGAGAGCGACGTCCCGGGGGAAAGACCACTTCCGATGAAAGCGTCGTTGGCCCATGATGCATTAGCTAGCCCACTAGACATCGGCTGGCTTGGAACACCGAAGGGTGCTCCAGATAGCGGTAGCTGTGGAGTTATAACGTCGAGCAAAGGGGGCGGTGGCACATCCCTGTCCCATGACAAACCCGAAAGGCGCTGGTGGTGGTGCATGGGGTTTGGGTTTGCAGGGGAGGACAACCAGGGAGATAAAGGGGTTGGTGTTCCACTGTAGGACCCCTGAAGCTGAGCCGCTTGAGCCATTAGGCCCTGACGGAGCATGATATCCGTCATTATGGACTCTTGGGAAGGGTGTTGGTGGCTGCCAGAAATCATGGATGCTGGAAGTTGTTGCTGTTGCTGTTGCGGTGGCCTGAGCCCTGGCGGTGTCCGGGGGGAAGAGGCATCACCAACATCAGGAGAAAACCCCGTACTCCATATACTAGGAATACCAGGGAGTGTTGGTCGTGGGGTGTACGACTGGGAAGATGGGACACGGGCTAGAGAGGTGGGGTTGGTTGCAATCGGGGGACCAAGTCCAGGAGGAGCAAGAGGCGTTTGGCGAGAAGGGAGGACTTCTTTTCTCATGGCCGAATCTGTGTTAGGGTCGAAGGTTTGGTTGGAAGGTGCGGGAACTGCAGGTTGAGGGTGATGGGTCGCGGGTGTTGGGAAAGTTAGGGGTTCAGAAACAGCTGGGGCATTCTCGTAGGTGTCCGATTCTACCAAACGTTCTACACCTTCGACAATGCGATGCATGCTGGCTGACATTGATGCGGAGGCAGATTGGGAACCATCGAAAAGACTTCTAGAGTCCGTCGTATAATTGAGGTTTTGACTCGCTTGCTGAATGTCTTCCCTTTCAATGCTAGCGGAGGAGAGGGTGTGGTGATGGCCAGGGGGGCTGGCAAAGAACTGGGCTGGGAGACCATCTTCCTTGTAAATGAAAGTCTTCTTGTCTTCATCGTCGACAAGAGCAATGGGAATTTTCTAAATAAATAAAGACACACGTTAGCAATTGCTAGCAATCGAGGTGGTGCCTTGACATACATTGCTGACAACTAGATCTAAGCCATCGATAACGAATTCTCGAATCCGGTAAAGCATTTCGATATTGGGATGATTTCTCTCAACTCCTGGGTCATTCATCCGGGGTTTACTCTGGCCATTGGTATCCAAGTATCGACGAAAGGTAGCTCCTTTGCTTAATGGAGAGAAACACAGAGTTTCTTCATCTTCTTCAAGGAGATATTCAACCTCTGGAAGGTGGACCACGTCAAATGTGGACGCGAGGAGGGTGAGGGTATTAGCATATATCTTCCAAAACTCAACTATTTGAATAGAGAGAGGCGTGTCTTTCTCCTCCTTATTTGCCACCAGCGAACTACTAACAGTGAGAAGCCAAGAGCTGTAGTTTCGAAGAGCAGGGAGAATGCGACGTGCAACGACAGTAATTTTGTCTGCGCCGGCTTTTGCGTCTTTATTATTTGGATCTTCAACTGCGAACCGTTCTACCTCAGCTAAAAGGATCTGGAGCAAAGTAAAAAATGTCTTCACATTAATTCTCTGAAAGAAGAGGCGTGCATTGGAGATTGGCTCTTCTAAATTTTGGATTAATGAGGGTTCTGGGATTTGTGGTACAAGATACACATACCATTCGACCGTGCTCGAGAGAAATCCTCTGCAGCAATGTTAATCAAACAAAATTTTTGTAAAGTACCCTCCAGAGAGCGCTCCTTTAAGTCGACAGCAAGCTGATTCAAAACCTCGCTTTCAAGTTCGTCATGTTCGGGGAAGTCGACTCCTTTGTAGCATTGCGCGTGAAGATACACAAACCATGGAGCCAAGGCTCTTCCTGGAATACCCGCATCCTCGGGACGGATGAGTTCCCTCTTGGCCCACAAATTCATAACCTTTCTGAACTCGATTTCTAAATTCCCTTTAGCAGTTGGATGCGGTTCTTGCGCTGAAAGAGCTCTGTAGAGATGGTAGGTGGCTCTGAGGTGATTTGCATCGGCGAGGGCAATCACCGCTAGTTGATTATGCGATGCCCCGGAGGCCGGGTAGATTACTGTCGCTAAGTCATAATAGCCTATGGCTGGACCCCAGTTGCGGTCTTTGCTAACAAGCTCTGTTTCACGGTAGCGCGAGAGGTCGCCTAGACGAATGAGTGTCGCGTGACATGACTGAAGTATGCGTTTTCGAAGGGATTCGGAGGGCTGAACGGTAGGTTCGGCTGTCAAATCTATGAGCAAGTTTATTAGTCTTATTCAAGGCGACTGGGTAAAAAAGAGAAAGAGTAGATGGAGGAAAAGTAGAAAGAAGAGAGAGTGTGGCATGGGGGAGAAAAAGTGCTCACTATCAAAGTTGAACTTTTGGGCAACTTTTTCAAGTTCCGGGATTCCCCCGAAGTGCGATGATAATTGATGAATATATCCCCGGTAAAACCGTTGGCTGGACTTGATAAATTCGAGATAATGTTTCTCAAGTTTTCTTTTCTCTACTGGTTTCTTCTTTTTCCCATGATCCTCTCGGAACTAGATTGTGCGCCAATGATTAGAGAAGGGTGATTCCGCGCGTATATGTAGGAGACCCGGAACTCACGCGGGAGAGAAATTTTCGAAACCGATTGTTGATCTTGAGATGTGCCTCCCAGAGACGACCTTCCACATCGGTGGAGCGAGCGGTCTCAAAGTCCTGAAGAACGGCATTTTGGCAAGCAGCGCGGAATCTGTGATGGAGAGGTGGGGGGTCAGATCAAGTGGGCGCACAGGGCAGGTGCCGGGATGGGGATTGTGTGGGAGGGCAAAACTGACTCCGAAATGTAATGCGAGATCTCGGCGAATGTAGGCTCTTTGTCGGCAAGGCTTTTCAAAAGCTCCCTTTCGATTTCGAGCGCAGACCTGTGGAACAATGCGGTTTCAGATACACGAGTCCAGTCCAAGTGGAAGCGAGTAAACACGAAGATACTGACTGCCACGTATTTTGAAAGGCGGACGCCATGCTAGAGATGGACAAGAGCACGTCCGTATCACTCCACCGTTGACTTCGCCCGTCAGATATCTGTGGCTGGCTGGAAGTCTGCGGGCGACAAGAGCAGTGACTGATCCATCAGTAGTATATCCAAAGCGAGCGAGCGAAGGGGGGGGGGGGGGGGTGGGGGAAGCGGAAAAAAGGCGCGGCGAGGGTCAGAAATTCGGGATAGACGTCAATGAGGGGCTATCGTGGAAGAGGTGGAAGATAAAGATGAGCCCCGATAAGTGAGAGCGAACGACGAGAGCGGGGTTCAAGTCGTCGCTCTTTGAAGTGAAAATCCCATATCACGGGAACTTTTAACGATGCGATGTCAAAAAAGATGACTGACGGATGGTCTTGTGGCTTGTTGAACAGTGATTGGCCCAGAAGGACTGTGGCTAGTGACACATGTACCTTCCCAGTACCAATGCATACAGGTGTATTGCAAGTATGGTAATATGTGGTATTTCTCACTCTATGTAACAGGCAAGAAAGAAACATGAAGATGATGAGTCCAGGTTATTAACAGAATGAGGAACTTATTGTTCCTCAATGGCTGAGGTATATCGTATTTAGAAAAGAACTGAAAAGGGGGAAGGACAAGGTTTCTCTCGAAACCAACCACGCCTGCTGTCTACCTACCAAAGGTACGACTACCTGCTACGACGACTACCCTACTTTATTATCTCCACATCTTTCCTCTCCAGCGTGACCTATCACCAGGAAGGGAGGGGAGAGGGGAACAAGGGCCCAACTTTGAATAATGGCCAAACGTTCACGCAGCCCAGGATCCCCATCGGTTGATCCATCACCAGAGGCTTGGTCAGAATCTTCATCCCCAGTATCTCCCACCTCCTCTTTTGGCCGCTCCAAAATACTCGTCCCAGATACCTCCTCAAATCCGGCTGTTGAAGTAATGCGCTGTTCCCTCCCACCTCACCGAGAAACCCTTTCTTTTTCTTCATACGAAGATTATGAGGTCCATTACATGCAATCGCATGTAAATAGATGCTCAGAGTGTGGCAAGAATTTCCCCACTGACCGATTCTTAAATTTGCATATTGAGGAAAACCATGATCCGTTGATTGCGGCCAGGAGGGAGCGTGGGGAAAAGACTGTATGCTTCTTCCCATTATTATACCCATTTTGTTGTTAAGGTGGTAACTAATAATCTATGTCTAATGCGATTAGTATGGATGTTTTATTGAAAATTGTGAAAGAAAGTGTTCTACACCACAGAAACGCAGAATGCATCTAATTGATAAACATTTGTTCCCAAAGGTAATTCTTTTTTTTTTTTTTTTTAATTCTTATTTTATTTAAATTCATCTCCACCCTTTGTTCTGACAAGATTCCCTGCAGACCTATAACTTTTACATCGTAAATGATGGCATTGACAAGCAGACATCCATGTTGCGATCAATTAATTCTCATCGACGCCGCCTATCAGCCACGCCATCTTCACCGCAAGAAGGCCGATTGCGACACCGACAAACCTCTGTTTCATTTCCTGAGCCAGATCTCGAAACAAATCTAAGCTCTCAATCCAATCTAAATGAAATAGAAATTGCTAACCTTGAGAGATCTATGTCAGCACTTAAGTTTGTCCCTGCAAGTGTAGTAAATAAGGGAAGGATTGGAAACAAATCTTGAATTACTTTTGCCTTTTCTTTCTTTCCCCCCAAATCCCTCTTTGATCGCAACTAACATGAAGTCATTTTGTTGGTCAGATCATGACATATATAGTCTACTTTTCCCCTAGATATTCTATTTTGAGTTTTACGAAAGATATGAGCTTTAAGAAGGGGGGGGAAACAGCGATACATTGGATACAAGTTCCAAACAAAATAAAAGAACTCATTAATTTCAAACGTCCCATAAAAAGAACAAAAGGGAGAAAGGGAAACAAAAGGTAATTTCATCCAACCTTTGGAAGCAAAAAGATAAACAAAAAGGAAGAAAAAAAAAAAAAAACGGAGGGGAAGGCGCAGTAAAAAAAACTATCCCTTGCTTTCCTGTCCTGCCTTTTTCAAACTCAGCCATAAATCACCATACAAACATATTACCCACGCTGCTGGAATAAAACGATGCAACACTTATCTCGTTAAATAGGAGACAAAACTTTACCTATATACAGAAAGGAACATGAAGAAGAAATTATATCCGTAGAGAGAAGGGTATACAGCAGCGTCATATATCATCCAAGAGTTTAGTAAAGGCAAACTCTTATCCATGATCTGAACAGTCTACCACAGCTGAGACCACCCGTTGGCGCCTTTGAATAGGCTCATCTTGAACGACAGGATGACTATAATTGGCGAAAGTTACCTAACACTGGCGCATCTGAAACATTCCGAACCAGCCAGGTTTAATTTGGGCCGACAACTCTCCGACAACAGTAAGAAATTGAAAGACAAAAAAACCAATACGTTTTTTTTTTTTGGTTTTGCGCAAACCGTGCGCAGGGCATGCAGGCTGCAAGTTAATAACCAAGCTAACCATAGGTCTAGATAGTTCAAGCGATAAGCCAAGGGAGAATGTAAGACCAGTTTACAATTGGGCTTCTAGAAGATCGGCATAAGCATCCAGGCTCAACCCGACTAAATCAACTATCGCCCAGCTCGTATTTCCCTTGAAGGTCCTTGCCCACACACGAACAATGGCAACACTGAGCTGTTTTACCTTGTAAGGATTGGCCATAAAGTCCATATCAGGTGCTCCTGGTGGATCAACAGCCATATCTGTTTCATCCATCATACTCTTGATCCACAAGAGTAATTTTCTCTCATGCTCAGAGAGTCTCTGCTCTGCTTGTGTGACTGGTATAGAAAGCAGCCAGCGACTCAAAAGAAATGCACACTCTAAACTACAGAGTGAATGCTGAATACTCCAGAAGAAGGAATGAGTTCTCGCCACAAAGTCGATCCCAAGGCGGACTGGGATCGAAAGGGCATGTGCAGAATGTAAGAGAGCCATGATGAGACGGGGACTTCGAGCTATTGGGGGAGATTCACTTAGGGCTCTGGCTATCTGAAGAGGGTCTTGGGTCACAAGTCGACGGCAAGGCCCCAAATCCACATGTAACCTGATATAGGCGAGCCCAAGAAGCGCGGTTGATGTGAATGCAATCGGACCTGCCGGATTCTGAGGATCAATGCTAGATTCGGGAGTGCGCTTCCACAGTGCCTTCCAGGAACTTAGTGAGCTATCTAAGACATTTAGATCTTCGTATCTTAAGCTGGTGCTTTGCAGGTTTGGTGCAGATAGGCAAAGCTGGCGGGCAAAAAAAATTTGTTGTATGAGTGCGTGGATGAGGATATAGTTGCCCAGCGGTGAAATAGGGGCCGAGCTTGATATGCTTGTCCTAAAGAATAACTTTGCGAAGGCTTCCTGGAAAGGAACCTCCGAGACATGTCTGTTGCGGACAAGGTGTCGCCACTGAGCCGCGTTGTTGGCTTTCCAAACATCGTGCGAGCATGGCATGTTCAACTTAAGCTCGGCGTTCAAAATTAATGGAGGGATATTGTACATGATAGAATGGAGATTGAAGAAACAATAGACGATAAACTTTGTGCGTCTATTTCCTTCTCTTCGTATCCACTCTTCCCAATTATTGGGGTCTGAGTTAAGAGCAGGTTCGGTGAGGCCATGTTCTCTAACAAGTCTAGCCAAAGTGCTCTGGAGTGAGAGTATCTCACGCAGCAGTTCAGGGTGTCTTTCCCAAGAAGCAAAGACAGTTAGGAGCAAAAACGTTCGTATCACTTCCATGTGAGCATCCGAGTCTTCAGGCGGGTATCCTGAAGCATCAGTGGGATACAACGTGTGGGACTGGGGGTGTTGTTGAAATGGGCTGTTCGCATGTGTTGATGTAGTAGACGACCCACGAGAGTTATGAAAACCCGAGTTTGGTGACAAAAAGTTCCATGTTGGGCAGGGTACTTGTTTGCTATCTCTTCTGTGAAGACGCTCTAGTAGAATCGCCTTTGCAGCATGAAAAAGGTCGATTCCTCGATTATTTTCGAATCGGTAATGGGATCCTGCAGCAGCCAGCGCCAGCGTGAGCTCTGGGGAACACTTCGCGACTGACAGTGTAGGGACGTGGATAAAGGGAAGATGTTCATTTAGACCATTAATATAACCGGCAAAGAAACGAGAAAGAGCATGCCTTGTGGGTGGTGTGAATCCTTTTGGAAGAAGGTAGGCAAACTCTTCAAGCTTGGAGACAAAAATCTGGCGATCTGTGTTTGATATATCCCACGCTGGCCGTGGGCCTTCATCGGCAAAACCCAGGCGATCATCAACATCATGAGCTTCTGGCTGAAGTGAAGGCAGGCGGGAACCAAAATTGGAAAAGGAGGGCGGCTCGTCTGCAGCAGCCCGAGGATCACCCATTACATTCGCTCCAAGCCTAGTGGGATCGCGAACTGCAGGCTTTGAGTCCATTGATAGGCTGGAGGATAGCATGGGCTCTTCAACGCTTGAAAATACCCCCGAGTCCCAATCAGAAGAAAGGCCGACACTTTCTAGGAAGACAGTAAAGTCCTGAACGGGGTCGCCTAAGTCAGTAAGTTCTAGAATTGAGGGCTCGACGCCATAATTATCAGTAATTGCTCTTTCGGGCACATGAGAGAGCGGCTGATGAGGTACTATAGGTTGCGAAGGCTTTCGCATAGATTCAAGGCTCTCTTGTTGGCCTTCAAGAGCAACATGGCTAGCCGCGTGAGAAAGAAGGTTCAGATCATAACCCCAAGACGGGTTGAAGTGTGTTGTTTCCACTATTGGAGGCGGCTGAACCTGTACCTCTGGCGGAGGGGGGGGAACCTGTTGGGTCTGAATCGGAACCGCATCAGCGAGTTCTAAAATCCGAGACTCATGGTGAGAAGGTTGGATAATAGACGATGGAGTCTGGGTGATGTCGTTGTTATTATGATTCCGATGTTCTCGATTGGCTGCCGTCTCGGCTGGATGGACTAGTCGCTCATGTCGCACAAGCAAATCACTTTAGAATTCCTCCCGTATTAGCATGGACATATTTCGACGAAGTGTGGGGCAGGGAATTACCTTCTTGCAAATGATTTGGAACATATGTCACATGAGAATGGTTTCTCCTTGGTATCTGATGCCACATGTTAGTTCTGTCGTGCGTCAAAGGTAGGTTCCAACTGGAAACGGATTCAGGGTTACTCAACGGGTGCGGAGATGACGCTGAAGGTGCTCTAAACGGGCAAAAGACCTGTTGCAGTATTCGCAAGAGAGAGACTTCCGATGAGTGGCGGTGGCTTTCTTCCTCGCTTTCCCCGGACCTGTTCTCTCGTCGTCCATGGCGAACTGCCTTGGGGGAATTGGAGCATTACTTTCTGAAGGGTAACAGACGAGCGGGGAAAGAAAAACTGTGGGGTCATGAGGGGAGAGTCACGTGGCTGTCGAAACAGACAATGTAACAGCTCGTTCTTCAGAGCCCTACCGAGTATTGTTGCTTTTCCTCGCGTTACTTTTGTTTTTCGTGCTTTCCTCTCTTCGGGTCTTACCTCAGGCAAGACTAGGCCACCAAAAAAGGTAGGCGAACGACCCCAAGACGCATTATGATCACGTTAGTCTTATGACGGTAGGTATTTTAATTATTGGCCAAACGCTATGATGCCGTTGGACCCATTGGGCACGGAGGGTTATCACTAAAGGCAGTCAGTAGGTAGGTACCTACCTATATTCCGGGTTCTCCGTCATTGCGAGAGGATGCCCATATCCTAGCAGTAGATTGCGTGGTCTCTTGGTGGTGGGTTCCTACCCACTCCAAAGTGTTATCACTCTGCATGCATCCCCACCGGTGCGGAGATAGGTACATACTATTTACTCTTGGGCCTCAACAAGCGTCATGGATCCAATCTCTCCTCACCACTAAGTAAACTAAAATTGATATGAATGATGGGGGGAGGGTTCGACAAAAGTACCGGATTTTAAATTTGGTGAATTTCTATTTTACATTGCATTAATTCTCCTGTAGCCTAATTAATGCGCCCGTGTCTCAAAATTTTCATCTTTAAAATTTTACCTAAATTATGCGCAACATTTTCTTTTCGTACTACTATCAAAACCAACTTGTCGGGACACAGCTCCTTGCAGCGTTCGACATGTTCGACACATTATATATGTGCTTAGTATCATAAATAGAGTCCTGGGCGCTCCTAAACTCACGTGACCGAAAAGTCAGATTTAATAGTATATCAGATAACTGCAACAACTCTCTTTATAAAATAGAGCCATCTACTCATGATAAATTCATTAATATATCCTTCCTAATTGAGATTAGTAAATAGACCATTTGCAGCAGTAAAAAGAGATAATTATCTGTAGATAGGTATGAATTCAGACGCTCCCATCTCTTTTTTCTGAGTAGTCATTCCATGTCGGTCCATTCCGGGCCTTTCTGTCGTCCGACATAGTTTCAGGGCTGAGGGTTGTCTTATTATAATTTATTTTTTTTTCCCGATATTTTAATCCGGATTGGACTGTTTTGAGAACTGGGAGGAGTATTTAGTGATTAGAAAGAATGAATTTTCCAAAAATTCTATAGCAGTGATCATTCACTACTAGCTCTATAATCTCTATTTGTTCCTACTTTCCATAAAATTGGTAGTCATAACAACCGAGCACTCCTACGGGTACCCGCCTGTTGAGACTTCTTAGGATCTGAATAGTATTGACCATATCTATGAATATAATGTATAACTGTCAATATATGCCTAAATGCCACCAAAGTCAATCATGATGGCAATCGAGGAAGCATATGCGGCGGCCCGAAACTATCCCATGATATGTGGCCAAGGACATTTTTTAATGGTGATGGTAAACTGGATCCTTAACAAGTCCCAGCGAAGCTGAAGAGGAGAAGAAATACGAGGAGTCTTACTAGTCGATAAGAGCTTTGAATGGTATCACCGAATCCCATACCAACCAACCGCACCTGGAAGAAAAAATATCCCAAGCTCAACGTATTAAATGGACTGAAGAAGAATAAAGAAGATGGGATACGATTTTGCTCGCCCGAATGAGCTTCGAGCTAAGATTTGCTTTGAAATCCCTATATATCCCTGTATGTGACAACGAATTTTTTTTTTTTTCCTCCAGGCAAGGAATCTATGCCAAATACCGAGGAGACCGAAGCATATTTTCAAGCGATGGAAGACTATTGCTACGGCTACTAAGGGTGGAATGGAAAGAAGATTTAGAGCCGGAAATACAGTGCAAGTACCTAGTAGAGTTTGCTATAATAAGAAAAGACAGACTAGTACTGGTTAAATTATTTATGTGATGAAGTTATGTACCTACCAAGCTAGGACCCAAGTCATTGGATCCCTCCACCTAGCCCTGAGTAGGTAGTACCTACCCATACAGTACTGAACTAATCGATAACCTAGGCACTGAGTACCCAATCCGAACTGTAAATGACAACCACCGACACCTCAATTTACCTATCTAAGGTAATTTACAACCCAATCGATCGCCAATCGACAGCCATAAGTAGGTACTATGGAAGAATTGGGATGCTTGATCAAATTGCTAGACTTGCCCAACTTCGAGCAAGTATATTATCTACTCACGTATATTATCCTTCTCTCCCGTAGACAACTAGATCACATGAAATAACACGCTATTTTGTGATTTCCATCTTCATAGGCTTACGAGCTCATCTCTTTTGATTTCGTTGGTTGACCCGAGAATAATTATCATAGTACCTACCTACCCAGCTACCTAGGGCATTAACTTTCACAACGAAACAAGAAAGAACAAAATAGTCAGCAGATATCCTAGGAATCTTTGGTAACTAAGTCTAATTTTACTCTGGGGTGGTGTCCATGAATCCTCACCCTAGACTTAACTATAGAATATCTATCTTTGTAATATATTAATATATTTCTACATATTCTATGCCTTGCCACTAGAGATACTATAAATTCCACAATAATATATATTGACTGCTTATAAGATATTATTATTTGGTAACTTTGATAACAATGTCACACAAACAAACCACTTCTCAACAATGCTGTTTGGTTAGTAGTTGGTTTTATACATTGATTGTCTATACATTTCATCACAAGCTTTCCAATTTGTGGCGCAGAGAGGCCTAATTATAGAGAGTTGCGGCTCCACTTGGCCATTGAACTTGTGGAACTTGTATGCAAGCTCCCGCTAGAGCATGTTTCTCCGAGGTCTTATCTCTAGTCTTACCAAACTGGAAAATGGCTCTGACTGGCATCTTTGCACTTGAATCAATCACTAAGTAGTTTATCACCTGTCCACGCGGCTCGATGGTGATCTCTGTTTCCAATTAGAATTTGACATCGTATTTTCTATATTTCTTGAGAAATCTAGACTGCACAACTGGTGCAGACCTCGTTCCTCCGGCCCAAAGTGGGCGTAATTTGTGTTCATTAGCGTTCCTAATGTCCTCGAGTAACTTTGTTTCACCACGTCTCAAAGATAGGTTTTTAATAAATTCTTCTTATAAGAATGATATCCTTGGCCAGATTTCAGTGGGCCTTAGCGTACTCTTAATCGAGACGGAAGACGCAATTCTCCTTGTGAAGTGATTGAGGGGGGAAGAGGTAGAGGTAGTTGAAGATGCCTAGAATCTTCCACTTCGACTGCCATCATGAAGGATTTCTGTGATGAAGGAGAGAATGAAGGTGTAGTGGTGTTGTTGGTGTGATTGATAAAGAGTATAAATGTGTCAGCCTGAAAATTGGACGGGACCAACTATCAACCAACAACGGAAGTTAAGTTGACGTCTTGATGTCTCTTTTAGCCCAGCGGTCAGATTACGGCGTTTTTACGGCAAACAGAGTGTTAATGATGCCCAAATGTGTATTCTGTAATTATGTCATGCCTTGAAACCAATTGCCAGTGAGAAGCAACACTAAATACATTTTAGGTGCTAGCGCCATCATGTTATTGTTTCAGGTTGAACTTCCATGACAAATCACTTTAACTCTCATCCAGAGAAGAGTAAGAGAGCTGGGTAGACCTGATACTATTGGAACTTTTTAGATGATTTAAATTAATATGAACAAACTAAGTTCTGTATTTTAAAGAAGGAGAAAAAATAGATAAGAATAAAATATTGTGGTGATTCAAAGCTACCTACCTAGGTAGGTACTTAGGGAGGCGAACCACAAAACAAGTGTGAGACAGTCAGGTGACTAGGTGGACTGTAAGGTGAAACAAGAGTGTGGTGCTTTGGGGTTGACCATGTAAGACCCAAGAAATATTGCCAGAACATACTCCTTACCCCCTCCATTAGATTTCTGTTATAACTATTGAACTCACAACTGGCCCTTTATTTATCTCCATTTCCTCCTCTTCCTCCTTCACACATTATATATTCTTTTCTGTTGTCCGACGTGTTTTGATCAGTGGTAGATTATCAGCCTCCGTTCTTACTAGCTAGTGTGGTCCAGACTGCAACAAGGGCGGGGACTAGAGAATCAACGACTCAGCAGCACAAAAGACCTCCAACATTTTTATCTTCAGCCCTTTTGGTGGCCTCTGATCGAATTTCATTTTCTATAACTACCCTGACTTGATCGGTAAGTCTCCATAAACAGTCCTCTATTGCTTTAGGTGGGGGGTCCTAGCTATCAGTTGCCTCATTTCTGCCCTCCTTATTCCGCCAGCGAGCTGACTGCCCACGCGTTAGTGGGCCTTTAGTATCATGCATTAAATTTCATCAAACCTCGTCGAGAATCTCTCGCTTCCTACCGATCGACATCAAAATACACCGAGTGTAGTCGTCATTCACCAAGTGTAGCGCGGGCTTGAATTTTGTGGTCGGGGAAGCTCGTCCTGTTGACCTACTTATACTTCTCAACATTTGCGACACCCGCTGGTTAGCCGCCTCCATCATGCTGGCATCAAAGACTCCCTACACAAACTCGTTGGGTTTATCAGCGTCGCAAACCCCGTCAGCCTCCTACCACACCACATCGCACAAAGCCTCTGCATTTCCAGATTCTCAAACAGGAACATTATACACTAGCCCGACAGAGTCGGAATTCTCCGACAAACATGATGGGTTGGATGCCATTAGGTGAAATCTGCCACTATATCTCCTTTCACACAATAAATAGACCAAAGCTAACAACCGGACTAGGTCATGGGACGAGAAACAAGTCATAGCTTGGCTTCATAGCATAAATTGCCACCAATATGAAC
Organism: Aspergillus haitiensis; assembly: GCA_027569155.1. NCBI lineage: Eukaryota > Fungi > Ascomycota > Eurotiomycetes > Eurotiales > Aspergillaceae > Aspergillus > Aspergillus haitiensis. Next base: position 1,542,365 of record JAPDEO010000001.1, on the reverse strand, counting down.
CTTTATTTAGAGGTATGCATTATCTAATGCTCAGTATACAATGCATAGAACATAAAAAGCTTACTATATCTAGCAAATAACTTCAATGGCAACAATCTGATTGAATGCGACCAAAAGATTCTCCAAGAAATAGGCATCAAGAAAATTGGCGACCGCGTACGAATCTTTGTTGCCATTAAACAGCTTAGGAACAAATCCGTCGTGAACCGCAAGCAAAAGAATATGGTAAATTTAGTAGAAAGGCTTTCACTCAGAATCTGCTGCTAACCCGGGTATAGAGACAGCTTGCTGCTTTAGAAGCAGCGAGCTATGCACCTTCATCCGACTCATCTCGCTCCTTTAGTTCCCGCCAGCAAAATTTGGGTGGTCGTCGCTCATCTCGAGTCGGCGATCATAGTTATGGCAGGCCATCATCCCGACCAGGATCACCTCTACGATCCCAACGGTATGTCACCAATAGCCCTGGGGAAAGTGGTCGAAAGGAGCAAGCACAGAGCTATTTCCCTGGCGGTTCAGCATCCCATTCCCAGCGAGGCGCAGCACACATGAGACAGAACCCTAGCCTTGATGGACTGACGATGGGACCCTTACCAACACACTCGCCAGTTATTCGAGTCATATACACCGGTGGGCAGACCAAAGTATTAGATATTAAACACTGCAAGACTGCCGATGAGATCATACTCTGCGTTTTAAGGAAACTACAACTCCCAGAACACCAATATCGCAATTACTGTTTCTACGTTCTGGATGGCCTGGAGCCTGATCCATCAAATTGCAGGAAATTAGCTGACCATGAGCTCATGGAAATATGCGATGGTTTCTATAGGTCTGAACGCGGCCGCTTGATTCTTAGAAAGATCCATGCTGGAGAACCAGACGCCGATGAGCTTCGTCGTGCCTCTCAACTCGCGGTAGATGAAAGCCAGGCGACACATATGAATGCTTTGAATAGCTCGAATATGCGAAATCAGATGAAAATACAACAATTAACAGGTGAATCTTGGCATAATATTAAGCACCCAATGTCACCAGTATCCTCACGACATAATCTTCCAGAGCCAGAGCCGCGCCCTCCCCCGGTCACTGAACGCCACCCAGTCTCCAACAAATTGAGATCATTTTTTGGTGCTCGCCCTCCTAGCGAGATGATCATTCATGAGATCACATCTTACTTCCCGAGCCATCAAAAGGAGGACATTGAGAAAACAATGCGCATGTCCGTTCGTAGGTCGCAGCGCCTTAGCCGGGCAGCAAGCCGCTTAAGTGTTGTCAGCAACATGAGCTATGCATCCAGCCTAAGAGATGCACCCCCTATCCCGAGTATCGCCGATACCTGGCTTAATGGAGGAGGACCCCCTAGTAGAGCAACACGCCCTCTATCCATAGTTTCACGACCTGGTCTCCCGTCAACGACGTACAGGGACTCCATCGCCTCCTCTACGCTCCAACCTCTTCAAGAGGAATCACCCATCGAGCCAAACCGCAAGTCATATGTCTCATTTGACAGTGGTTCTGATGATCCGGGTAATTCACGCCACAGCCTTCTCGATGAAAATGCAAGTGTTGCTGCAACAGATGGCGGCTCGTTTAATGAAAGATTAAGTGTTCTAGTGGCCGAAGATGGAGAGGAAGAAGATGATGGTTTGAATGACTTTTTAGCTGGAAACAACTTCGCGAATTGGATGAAGGGCTCCTTAATCGGAGAGGGTTCCTTCGGTAGTGTTTTCCTTGCACTTCACTCAATCACAGGAGAGCTCATGGCGGTCAAACAAGTTGAAATACCATCTGCAACCAAAGGTACCGAATTTGATAAGCGGAAGACAAGCATGGTAACGGCTCTCAAGCATGAAATTGAGCTCTTACAAGGTCTCCACCACCCCAATATCGTTCAATATCTAGGAACGTCTACCGACGATCAATACCTGAATATTTTCTTGGAGTATGTTCCGGGAGGTTCAATTGCAACAATGCTGAAGCAATACAATACTTTCCAGGAGCCCTTGATTAAGAACTTTGTGCGCCAAATATTAGCGGGTCTTTCCTACCTTCATAGCAAGGACATCATACACCGAGATATTAAAGGCGCCAACATTCTTGTAGACAACAAAGGCGGTATCAAAATCTCTGACTTCGGTATTTCGAAACGTGTGGAAGCCTCAACTGTCCTAGGAGCTCGAGCAAGCAGTGGAGGTGGGCACTTGCACCGACCCTCGCTACAGGGCAGTGTATATTGGATGGCACCAGAGGTCGTTCGGCAGACGGCTCACACCAAGAAAGCCGATATTTGGAGTTTAGGCTGCCTTGTCGTTGAAATGTTTATTGGAGCCCATCCTTTCCCCGATTGCAGCCAGCTTCAGGCAATATTTGCTATCGGCAGTAACCAAGCTCGCCCTCCTGCACCCGACCATGCTAGCAAAGAAGCCGTGGCTTTCTTGGACATGACTTTTCAAGTGGACTATGAGCAGAGGCCAGATGCAGAAGAGCTCCTGAAGTCCCAATTTCTTGCTACGACTCTGACATGAATTTTGCATTTTTCCTTTTAATAATATGAGCATATCCTTTTCAGCACTCGGCATAGAAGATTGAATACCCCAACTTTTCGTTTGAAAACCGGTTACACTATTTTATCATCCCCCTAGAAACCTCTCCTCCCTCGAGTGTGGAAATTAAATAGGGAAACCGAACTTGACATCTATCTGATTCTTCTCCACAAATTCAAACTATCACGAAATAATCTTCCAATTTGTACAGGACATAGCGTGCATTTGTTTTAAATTCTAGAATTTCGCATTATGGATGCTATTCTCACTATATTCGAGTCACCTCCCCGCTTCAGAATAAACAAAAGATATACTGATTGATCCTCTATCAAAAGAGATAACACCATGCAAATAAATTTTTGTGCAATCAAAATACTAGAACGAGGCGTAATATACATGAGGATCAATACCAGGGGTGTAAAACGGCAATGCCAACTGCAATAATTAAAACAACAGGAATGTTTAGATGTTGATAGGCCAAGTATAAAATGGAAATCAGATAAGCTCAAGAATACTTGATGAGCATCTACATTCCAGCTTCCTCTAGTCGATTAACTTTCCATAAAAAGGGATTCCCATAGCGCTTAGAAGCAGTCGCGCGTCCTTGTCAGTTCTTGCGGTTGTGTGAATGGTAATGTGGCAACCTGGGATCATCTTAGGTGGGTACCTATCATGTTAAATTAAACATTGTTAGTTTTCTTCAACCCCAGAGCGAATATACATATATTCTAATTTGTCATGATCAAAAGGGAGGGACTCACATATCATAGTTCACCTCAATCTCAGGGAAAAGGGCCACATTTTCCGGCTCCAAACCAAAGGTAATATTTCCACTACTATCACCACTGCTTCCTTTCACACCATCCCAGTCCTTAATGCGGGGCATAACAACATCAACTAGCTTACCAAAGAAATGCTCCATGTCCTCTCCACGGAGCTCTGCCTTGACGGCGACAGTATCCCTGCCAGGCGCAATACCCCAAGTAGCAACGCTCGACTTTGACTTGTATGTCTGAACACGAACATTTGAAATAGCCTGCACGGCCATTCCCGCAACGTGAATCCAGGAAGAATTTTCGGTGGCCGCTTGTTTCACATAACTGTGGATTGTGATCCGCTCGAGTTTCGGGATGTTGTTAAAGGTGATCGGCTTGCGGAGGAGTCGCAGAACGTCACCACCACGTGGCCCACGCAGGACTCGGTTCTTATGGTAAGGAGAGCTATCGTCCCACGAACGGAGACGGGGGGCCTTCACTGGGGGTTTGAAACCAGGCGGGTTATGGACGTAGCAGAGGGTGAGAATATCAGAGGCAACAGTGGACTGGAATGTTTGTTCTACTCGGGGTAAGGAAAATGGTCCAGGTACAAAAAGCCGAGAGGAAGGGTCAGATGGTGGAGGGGGTCTGTGTGGGTGTAGCGGGCCCCGGTCATATTTGGGTGAGCGAAATTGGTATCTAGGTGTTGGTGATGAGCATTCATTCAAATTAAAAAAGTCAAAAATAAACTATAATGACACAGTAATGTGACCTTTAGCTTGGAGGGACTCACCGGCTTCGTGGAAGCTGTCTCTTTCGTGCTCTAGCATTCGCAACAGGGTTAAATGATTTGGGGGGTTCTCCGCTTGTCGAGCTGGTCAACGAGCCGTTGGACTCTAGCTCAGTGAGATCGGCCGATGAAGATGTTTGGCTGGAGGCATTGCGACGCAAGAAGACGCTCCGGGGACGAACGGATGGCACAATCGCCCGAGGCAATGACCTTGCCAGGTACCTTGAGGACTCACCGGTAGCCATTGGGGTCTACAGGCGATGGGTGTGGCTGCAGACTCGGTCTTGACTGAAACCCCGAAAATAATTCTGCGGAACAAAGTCCATCAACTTTGGAGTCGCATCACGTGTGGTTTTTCTTTGTAGCCTTAGAATTCAGGCATAAATAAGGCATCAATAAATTCCAGGCTCCGCATCACGGAATTCCTGCATGTGATCAGCACCCCGCCACTGCGTCTCAAGACCATCAAAACTAATAAGGCAAATCTTAGCGCCAACAACGCTCGTAGATCATTCAGTCGAATTGTTCTCTTTCTAGCAAGCCTGTTTTCTCCGAGTCCCTACAGGGCGCTTCGTCGTCATTCATAATCCCTGTTGAACCAAATGTCGTTGTCATAGAACTTCTTATCCTTGTCTGCGCGGGTCACAAATGTGATGTCACCGGAAAGGTTGTTCCTCAGCTGGCTGCCTAGTAGTATACGAACTGTCACCAACTCTCTGCCCCATCAGAAGAGTCCACCACCTGATGCACTTCATGACACCCCTAATTAGTGTACCTCTGTGCTCAATTTAGAATTCTGGGGCCTGGTCTAAGGTCTAGGATTTATATTTCTTCTCAATGTCGATTCGTATCTTCCTCTGTTCGACAAATCTTCATACACTCTTTGTCGACCTCCCAGCTCTGATCAAAGTATGAGTGGCATTCATAGGTTTCTCACAAGGCGGGAGCGGAATGGCAGATATGGAAAACATAATAAAGAAGAGGTATGAATCTTTGAATCGCATTGTTATAGGCCCAGGCTTTCCACTCAACATTAACTTCATTAACAGTCGTCACATATTCTGTCCCGCCCTCACCTTCGCGCATTTTTCACATCGGACCATTCCCTAGAGGATTCTTCTGAGCAACAAAAGAAGGTGAGAAATATTTTTTTCAAATCATATACAGTTTTCTTTCTTCTCGTCTTGCTAATTAAATTTTACAAAAAAAAAAAAAATAGATCAAATATCTCGAACAACGAATAGCACAACACGGCATCACTGGTCTAAAAGAAGAGCATATCCGCTATGCGCTACAGTCAGCTCATGCGCAAGGAGATGCAGACAAGGCATTTGAGATTCTTCTGCTTTATGAAGACTCAATAGAGGGAATTATAAAGGGTTACTCTCCAAGAACAAAGCTCCTTGGAGCGGAAAATCGTGAGGGCGTTACGTGCTACCTAGACGCGTTGCTATTCGCTATGTTTGCTCGGCTTGATTGCTTCGAGGGCATTCTATATAAGAGTTTCAGTGATGAACCCCGTCGGAAGCTTTCAATGTTATTGAGACTTTGGGTGAATTTACTACGGTCAGGCACACTCATCACAACAGACGTTGTGCGTATTCCCTTCTCACCACAGAACTTTTCCTTATCCTGATGGATATTAATCCGATGGTTGGCTTCTAGACAAAACATATTCAGGATGCGCTCGCTGAGTGCGGCTGGGAAGATGCAGCCAGGCTTCGCCAACAAGATGCCTCGGAAGCTTTCACCTTCATTACAGAAAAACTTGAGCTGCCACTTCTCACTTTGAAAATGGATATTTACCATACCGGCAAGGAAGACATGAACGACGATCATCGATTTGTCAATGAAAGACTTTTGGAAGTTGCCATACCTGAACCAGTGAATGGGAAAAGCGTTACCTTGGAGGACTGCTTAGAATCGTACTTCAACAACAGAATTGAGGTTAAAAGGTATCTGGAAAGGCATAATAGCGTGGAAGCTACCAAATCGATGGAATCACTCTCCCTTTCTAAGGGTTCTAGCACACACGTTGAGACGGTGGAGCTGAGCTCACCTACGTCATCATCATCTCCTACTCAGTTGTCTCCTGCTGTAACTCCAATCTCAACAGTGACGGAAATGAATTTATTAGACAAGTCCCGACATCGCCGCGATAGCATTGTACAGCAAAGATTCATACCTGATTCGGACAGTGACAACGGTCCTCCATCTCAACGGCGGGGGTCTTATAGAAAGGAGGTCATGATGCCTGCATGGCAGTTTTTCAGCTTAATCCGTAAGTGTCGACTTCCCGTTGCTCGTGTCTAGGCAAATAGTCCTGACTTTGATGCAGCGTGGTATACGGTCAATACTCCGTCAAGTGATTCTCAGGTTGCATCTCATTTTTCCTCTAAACGGCCAATCCTTGGTATGTGCCTAAAGCGGTATTCTATGTTGCCAAATGGAAAGGCTGTTCGACTAGACACTTTCGTTGATATCCCAACCGAGATTGGCCTCCCCCACTTCATCCAGGATGACAATATGGAAGATAATGGACCAATCTGCGGTAATTTCAAATTGTCCCTGCAGGCTCTGGTTTGTCATAGGGGAAATTCAGTTGATTCAGGCCATTATATAGCGATTGTCAGAGGAACCAGTGCCGGTGCCCCTCCATCCAGTTCTCACGGTTTGGAGCAGCCTAATACAGGTAGCTCAAGATATTGGATGCGGTTTGATGATTTAGCGGCCGAACGCGTTACATTAATTGACATAGAGCAAGCTCTGAAGCAAGAATCCCCATACCTTCTATTTTACCAGATTTTGCCTATTGATGAGGATGCCGCTGCTGCCAATCTTATCCCTCATCCTCCATCCTCGGAAGCCTCTGACATTCAGGATTTCGACTTAGGCGAAGTAGGGGAACTCTCTCCAAGGTTACAAGCCCTTCGTCTTGACACGCCGAGTATTCAGCGCCTTGATGGACGTCCGAGCCTAGAAATCACCAGTCCCGTTGCGCCCGAGCCTAGGAGTGTGCCAATGACCGACATCCCCGATGCTCAAATAAGTACTCAAAATCTTCAGGTACACACTGGCCCCACAACATCACCGAAACTTTTGCCAGGAGACGATGAGAGTAGGTCCTCCTTTACGTTCACACGAAGGGGGTCTAGGGCAACGAGAAGCAATCCCGGCAGCCGTGCTGGGAGTCAGGCAAGCGAGAAAAGGATCAGTGCTACCTTTTCGCGTTTCACGGGACGGCTTAGCAGAGACAAAATTGTCAGTGATGGGTACTCCTTCGAGGAATTAGGAGATGAGCTAGCTAGGAATGATCTCTCCATTCCATCATTTGAAAACTCAGGGGTGATCAACGATGAGATTAGGGAGAAGAGTCCCAGGAGAGCTAAGAATAACGAGAAGCAGAAGGAAAGGGTAAGAAACAAATCCAAGGATAGGATTGGGCGGAAATTAGACCGGGAATGCGTGATTATGTGAAGCACGACTTTTTCTTTTTCTTTTCCTTCTTTTTATGTTGATCTGGTTTTCTATGGGCTGTATAAATAGAGATGGAGGTTGTTTTGAGTTCTAGATACCACTAATGCCTACTGATTTTTCTGTGCTGGTCAGATATATCTTCAGGCTAGACTAGACTATAGACATTAGAGACGACAAAAACTATGTAGATAATTAGATGACAGATCCCAGTGATTACCAGCTTTCTAATTTACACAAAGTTAGATATAGATTACTATTGCGAAAGAAACCCTTATTTAAAGCCCTAAAAATAGGATGTATTATAAAGGTGCCTGACGTCGTTCTCATGTGATAATTATTCAACTGTTAGCGTGACTGTCACGGGACAGGCCATTATTGCCTCAGGCATAATGATCTCCATCTCCGCCTTTGAGATGCTCAGGCGGGCTGCAGCTCTAAGTTACCTAAGTATATCCCACTTGTTCCAACTAATCCCCAAAGCACCCAGCTATTTAGCTGGCATTTGGCTCTTCTACGGGTGCATGCACTATGAAATAGCCTCCCTGGAGACAATTGGCGCATCATGGCGCTGGACGCATCCAACGGCTACGCCCCCCCAGGCAGCCTGATTGACCCCCCCGATTCAGCTCCCATGTTCGAAGTTCGACGTGTCCAGCTCCAGTTCCCCCTGGCGGCAGACTTTGTTGCTGCACAAGTGGCCAACAATGTTCTTATGCTGGCTCTATCCTCTGGGCGGATTCTCCGTATTGACCTGAATGCCCCCGAAGATATCGATGGTATGACGGAGGCATCCCCAATCACATTTATATCATCGCTTGGGCAAGTATAAGTTTAATCTCTAACTTTCGTGTTACATAGATATCGATCTTCCAAAGAAGTCCTCGGAAATAGGAGTTATTCGCCGAATGTTTCTTGACCCGTCTGGCTCCCATCTGCTCATCGCTACAACATTGGGCGAGAACTTCTATCTTCACATGCAATCAAGACAACCGAAACCGTTATCGCGACTAAAGGGCGTTCTTATCGAGAGCGTTGCATGGAATCCCTCGCTACCCACGGCCTCCACTAGAGAGATTCTATTGGGTACTACAGATGGTCAAGTATGGGAGGTATACATAGAACCTTCAACAGAATTCTACCGGCGTGAGGAGAGGTATGCTAGCCCAATTTACAAAACTCAGGAGGCCTCTCCTATAACGGGTATTTGGGCGGAAATGGTACCTACAAAAACCGAACAGAGACGTGTCTTGTTAGCGACGCACGGTCGATTATCGTGTTTCCTCGGCAGGGCGGGGAGGCAAGGAAAAGAAGGCGGAGGCTCTATATACACAGATCTTTTCCAACGGGAGACACCTGTAACTCACGAGGTCAAAAAGCCTTCTATCGCCGCTCCATCGACCTTGGCTCTTTCGCCTACTGTCTCCGACGCCCATAATGTCGATGGTCAGCCTGGAAAAGTGTTTGCGTGGCTCAGCTCTCAGGGCATTTATTGTGGCCGACTTCCGTATTCTGCGGAACTGGCGAATAGTCCGTTTGTGGACTCAAATATGCTCCCGCGGTCTATGTTCCCGGCCACCGAATCCTCGCGAGGAGGAAAAAAGCTAATCCAAGACCCTATAACCGCTATGACTTTATCAGAGTGGCATGTGCTAGTTCTCGTTGAAGGCAGGATACTGGCTGTCAACCGCATGAATCAGAAAATTGTTTACGACCAGGAGGTCCTAGAACCAGGTCAGACTGTGTTAGGTCTTCTGACAGATGCAATGAAACATACTTATTGGCTTTTCACTAGCCAAGAAATATTGGAGGTAGAGCTGCAGGACGAAGATAGAGATGTCTGGAAAATATTCTTGCAACAACAAATGTTTGACCAGGCCCTACAATATGCACATACCAGTGCCCAAAAGGACGCAATCGCCACTGCCTCGGGCGACTTTCTTGCCAGCAAGGGTCGTTATCTAGAAGCTGCTAAGGTGTGGGGTAAGAGCAGTAAGGGCTTCGAGGAAGTTTGCCTGACATTAATTAAACGTGGTGAGCACGATGCGCTACGGAAGTACCTGCTCTCCCAACTCTCGGTGTATAAGAAGTCTTCAACTATGCAGAGAACAATGGTCGCAAGCTGGCTTGTCGAGGTATTCATGACCAAATTAAACTCTCTTGATGACAATATAACCACGAGGGCTGAAATCGCCGAAGGTACGAGTACAGAGGAGATAAAAAATCATCTCAGTATTGTCCGAGCCGAGTTTCAGGACTTTGTGGCCAAGTACAAGCCTGACCTCGATAAAAAGACGGTCTATGAGATTATTAGCAGCCATGGCCGGGAGGAAGAATTGCTTTTCTTCGCCACTGCTACTAACGATTATAATTATGTTCTATCATACTGGATCCAGCGTGAGAATTGGGCAGAAGCTCTTAATGTCTTACAGAGACAAAGTGAGCCTGAAGTTTTCTACAAACATAGCAGTGTTTTGATGACGCACGCAGCGACTGGGCTGGTTGATATTCTAATGCGACATACCAATCTGGATCCCGAGAAGCTAATACCTGCTCTACTGAATTATAACAATAACGTGAATGTGGCACTTAACCAAAATCAGGCCGTTCGCTATCTCAACTTTATTATCGCTAATCACCCCAGACCTTCAGCCGCCGTACATAATACCCTAATATCAATACATGCCTCCAGTTCCTCCAGTGCAGAAGCTGCCCTTCTCACCTACCTCCAGTCGCAGCCCTCCTCTCCTCCTCCATATGATGCAGATTTTGCCCTCCGCCTTTGCATCCAGCATAATCGCGTCCACTCATGTATTCACATCTACAGCGCCATGGGGCAATACCTCCAGGCCGTCGAACTAGCCCTTCAACATCAGGACATCGAGCTCGCGGCGATCATTGCTGACCGCCCGGAAGGCAACAACAAGCTTCGCAAGAAGCTTTGGCTGCTCGTCGCGGAAAAGAAGATCCAACAACCTGGGACTGGCATCAAGGATGCCATCGAGTTCCTTCGTCGTTGTGAACTTCTTCGCATTGAAGATCTCATTCCATTTTTCCCCGACTTTGTTGTTATTGATGATTTTAAGGATGAGATTTGTAACGCTCTCGAGGACTACTCCCGCCATATTGATAACCTACGGCAGGAGATGGATAATTCCGCGCAAACGGCACGACAAATTCGGTCTGAGATTGCCGCCTTGGATACTCGATATGCCATTGTTGAGCCTGGCGAGAAGTGCTGGATCTGCTCGCTTCCTGTGCTCAGCCGACAATTTTTTGTCTTTCCTTGCCAACATGCCTTTCATAGCGATTGTCTTGGCAAGGAGGTGCTCGAAGGTGCTGGTGGCAAGAAGAAGTATATTCGGGATTTACAAGGGCAGCTTAACAAGGGGAACCTTACTATGTCGCGACGTGAGGAAATTGTGAAGGAGTTGGATGGGCTCATAGCAGAGGCCTGGTTAGCTCCTCCCCACCCCCACTCTTTCCATTTTACTCATACTAATAGATCAATAGTGTTCTTTGTGGTGATCATGCGATCAAGCAAATCGATAAGCCATTTATAGCTGAATCTGATAGTTTGGATGAATGGGCGCTCTAGTCGGGCATTGATGATGTATATAGGAGTGGACGAGCTAATTGACACCCATGCATATGACTTAGGTCTTCTTCTTTTTCCTCTTCTTTTTCTTTATATTATCTAATGTATCTATATCCGGGAGGGTTGATCAATCGGTTCCACTCTCTTCTTCTAAATGTGACTTTGATGGGATACTCTTTCCAGTCCCACTTGTCACCATGTCTTGATTAACCCCGGTCTTGCTTTGTTTGAACTAATATTACGATCGTCCACCTCCCTAGTGCTCATGCCGTGGCTACCAAGGTCGCTTTCATCCGCATATCTGTTAAAATCAAAAGAAATTTTCAAACTTGTGGTCGTTCCACCCGACATCTCGAATCAAAGCTAGGGGTATCGATAGCACCTTGGGACACCCTAGTATTAATAGGAGTTAAGTGCTGACCGGGTTTTTGTCTTCTTCTTTTTTTTTTTTTTTTTTTTTTTTTCCCCTCCGACAAGGAAGCAAGGGGTGTAGGTATCCATGATGATACCTACATCTTTCTGAAACAAGACTACTCCCGACCGGCATAATTAGGTACCCTACTAAGAAATATATTGTTTGAGGTATATCAGTACCTATGTAGATAATCAACTACACAACAAATTAAATTTCTATGACTATATGGCTACGTAGGTACTATTTTACATATCTTATATCAATTTGTTGCAACAGAAACATATAATTTAAAAGACAACAAGTGTTTGTTATCTTTTTATATATTTTTCTCATCTTCCCAATCTATAAAGGAGATTAATCGGATGTCATATGCTTACTACCTATATAATAGGATGATTAATATTTAGAGGGTGTTGTTCTTAAAATATTATTATTATAACTACTTTACTATAGTATGTATATTTATCTTAGGAATATACCTACACATGTTAATTTTAATGAATAAAGGGCCAGAAAAGAAAAAAAAAGGAGAAGATATATAGTATACTAAGGGCAAAAACAACCCTATAATATGCCACATCTTCACATGCATCTTCACATTCATCTTCACATTCATGAAACCATCTTGCTTGTGCTGTGGCTTTTTCACTTTTCACTTTTCACGTTCTCTTTCTCTTTCTCTTTTCTTTTTTTTTCCCAGTTCAGCTTGAAGGGGAGGGAAGAAAGAAGGGGGCGGGGGAGGGGGGAGGGGGCGGAGATGTCTACATAGTGGTTGAGAATAACTGCATGGGATGAAGGGATGAGGTAAACCACCAGATTGACAATTGATCCGGAGAGAGATAGATTTTTGCCTTTTTTCTTTTTCTATCACTGATACTGGTTTAATGCAAGGTTGGTACGATGGTGGTTTGGTGGGTTGAGGCTGCATATGAAGAAGTAAAACTTAAGGCCAATAGATTTTTATTGACTTATCCTGGGCAGGATTGCCTGAGGCTGGTTGGTGAGTAAAGCTACACTTCACAGGCGTGTCTGCGTTTTGAAGGACTGGATGGTTTAAAATAGTAATGATAGTTACTTGGTGGGTAGAGGTAGGTATCTATTAAGAAGGAAAAAAAAAAAAAAGGCAACTAGGTTGAACTATCTAGGATAAAGGTTTCTGTCTCTCTGTCCAGTGAGCCACTGACATTTTCAATTGGCTGCGAGCCGTGAGAAAGGTGAAATCCTTCTGATGGCCAAAAAATAATACACAAAACAAACATGGCCAAGGCAACGAACGAGTTGGACAAACGGTTCAAGCTCTGTTTCCCGTATCCACGGTGGCGAGATTCTTCGATGGTTGACTGCATGATCAACCAACCCCCCGCCGCGACTACGACTTGAATCATGCATGAACCTGGCCTGGTCGGTATGAAGCGAGAGGTGAGACTACCGACATATGATATCTCTAGGCTATTTGGTCCCCCTCCTTTTTGTCTTCGGGAGTATTGCTCCCTGTACAATGTATGGAGGGGAGCGGGGGTCTGTCCTCTCTACATCAGTTTGATGTAACTTGTAGATCTTCTCAAGACATGTAGATAATTTCTGAAAATAGGAAAAGGGAAGAAAGGGCGAAGAAAAGCAAAGAAACCAAAAGATTGTGGACCATGAGTGATTTTCCCCCCTCCCTTTTTCCCTCTCTGGTCAGACCATCAACAAACGCCGTCATTATGACTTATTGTTTGTGTTGTTGTTTGACTAACATTCCTTGGGGGTTGTTTGTGGTCTCTGGGAAACGTTTAAAGGGGGAGGGGGTTGCTACCTTCTGGTATCCCAAAAAAGCAAAACAAAATAAAAATGTCTCAACCTAAATTCCTACCCCGGTCCCGCCATCTTTGAGGATTAGGTTTGACATGAAGCCGAGCCAAATTCCTTGGGGGGGGGAGGAGGAAGACATTCAGCGCCTCGAATAATACCCCCATCAATAGTTATTGGAGGAGGGGGGAAGTCTGGAGAGGGGGTTTAAGTCGTTCGATCGCAAATTTAAGACGAGTCTGTCATGTGGCTGCGAAATCCGGGGAACATTTCTAGGCGATTCGAATTCTTGGGATGGTGATGACGCTAATTCTAGACCAGTCAATTTTAGTTTGTCTGATCGGGGAATAGGGAGTTAATCCAATTAGTTGGTCTACTTACTCCATACACACAGTACCACTAATTAACTCGGTTCTCCGTTGCTTGGGATCTCTCTTTCTGGTCGCATGCACCTGGACGCCCACGCTTCATTCACTGTAAGATACTCTCGCTCTCCCCCCCTTACACCCCGAGGGATAGATGGCTTGGATGATGGGTCAATCGTAAAATATCCGCCCCCATCAATTTGACTCGCCTATCAAACGGAGGAATTTGCGACTCAACCAAGCCTCCTTGAAGATCGTGCGGGGTAAAAATGGATAAAGCAAAGGACGGTTGCGCAATGATCCTCCCTGCGTAAGTCTGTACGACCGAGTGAGTCTATTTTGCGATGTGTCCTTGGTATTATTCCTCTTGAATTTTTTTTCCTTTTTCCTTTTTCGGTTTTATTGATGGTCCATGTTGATGTACCCCAGATTGAGGTAATCGAGATACGATGAATCCCCCTTTCTTTCATCCCTGATAATTGGTAAGAGATGTCATAACTAAATGGAAGATATCCTGTTACCTGCCCTTTTTATTTAGTCATCGTCGATAAGCGTCTATCTCCACACCACGAACCTGTTACTAAGTACCTAGGTAGGGAGGTAGTTATCTATCTAACTTGGTGATAAGATAGTGATGGCGATGAAAAAGAAGTAGTAATAGCAGAAGAAGAAGATGATGAGAATGTATCTCAAACGTACTTATCTCCATTCTAATCGATAGGAAACAAAAAATTACATCCTTTTGATATCAAAAGCTGAGAATTGAGTTGAGAAGATCCATAGTTACTGGTAGTTTTCTAGGGGAAAACCTGCGTCTTTCCCGGTGGAAATGCCACTATTGGCGCTGGCTCGTGGCACTAGACGCTTGCCGTGTACTCCGAGTCCTTTCCTAATACGGATTCTATGACACCAGGTGACCAGGTTGTGGAAATCTTAATCGCCAGAAAGGGCCAGATTGCACAATCATTATTCAGGAGCGAAAGAGGAGGAACGAATCAGTCCCGGCAAACAGTAGAGAAGATCCTCTCTCCGAGATGATCAAGGCCTGGTACGATTTGGCTTGATGAGGTGGTCTCGAGGACGACATTATCGTGTGATACTAGAATCTAAACTAGTTTAGAATTTATCCCCCCTCTAACATCTCAATATTGAACTAAGTATCAAATGGACGGGCTACTAATAATGCTAAGCACTCTTACATGAGTTGAATCACGAATACGATCCCTACCTACCTAGGGGGAAAATCTTCCGCACCCAATGATGCCGTCATCCACAAAAGTCCACGTATGAGCCGTGAGAGCCGTCTGGGAAAGATCCGAGCTCCTGACATCCATCCTCGTTTTTTTTTTTTTTCTCCTGAGAAAGGCCAAGACGAAAAAGGCCGATGGACTGCAGTAGTTGATTTGAGACACGCAACCTCCTCGCTGCAAGGACAAACCTTGCAGGCACACAACAGGAAGCGGTCAAGCTGGCACTAATGTAGGACGGCTGAAGCGTTGTCCTGTTGTCCTCACCGCCAACACCCTGCCTGCAATGGATCTCCAGATTTTTGGCAGACCTGGATGCAGTCTGAGAAAACATGCCAGCCACGGGCCCGTCTTGACTCCTGAGTCGTTGACAGCCACGGTCATATCTTAGGAGCGTTAACAGCGGCAGGACAAGTAAGCAACCAAAGAATGGGCAGCCATTCATTTCATTCCAGTTGTAAATACTTTACTTTTTCCCTTTCACTCGCCTATTGGAATCCTCTGGATCTGCCATCCAAACCACGGCCTTATCGCCTCTCCTACGAGACCCGATAGGGAGAGAATGAATGAATGAATGAATATTAGGTTCCAGCATTTCCACTGTCGCCTACTCCGTCGAAGTTGTACCACATGGACAATTTGGTTTCCCTGGGATTGGGAAAAACGGGAACCATGAAAATGTGAACTTTGGGGTTTGTCAGACCACCACCTGTTGGCTACACCTTGGGGGCGACCCGTGGATTTGCTCGGAAATCCTTATGGAGTTGAATGGAGTTGAGGGAATAGTCGAATAAAATAGAATCGTGGGTCCTGATTATGGCATCTACTTCGTAGTATTTTCATTTGGATGGAGCACACCATTTTGCTGTCGATCCTCACCCCCAGCTTTTCCCTTTGTTATTTTATAAAATAACATTTCATTTCATTTTTTTATTTTATTTTTATTTTTATCTTATTTTTATTTTTTTTGGCAACATTACTTTCAGAGAGCTCAGTGACCTCACCCTAAGAGATGGTGCAATTATTGGTCACCACGCCTCCCTCCTGATGCTTGCTTGGTGTTGGCGTCATGCAGGTCTGCAAATAGTACCAACTGGGCGTCACCTGATTGGATGTGACCCACAGTAGCGCCAGCGCAATCATCCAGAACGGGACTAGTTCGGATCAAGTGGCCTCAACTTCGCCACTGATTGTTCCGCCATCGGTATGAGCCTAGGAGAATTATTATGAATCGAGGAGGAACAAGGCAGGATGCATCATCAGTACCATCACCGCCAACATCATTATTATTACCGCCCAAATGTGGAGATTGGCAGGAAGTGAAGTCTGGATTGAAGTCGATGGAGTACGGCAGGAAGAAAATGAAAACACGTAATATCGAATACCCAATACCTGATAACTTTACTACTCTGCAATGACTCACTACGAGATACCCTTACAAGTTGTAACCACCTCTAGTTATCTACCGTACTACTTGGTATTGATAGGCAGCTTCCAGGTTTATCCTCCGGATGTACTCCATCTAACTGACTTATCACACCATTGACGATCGTTCTTTCCCCTACTATCAGTTTGATTGGGATGGGGCGAGGACCCTGTCTGGACCTGCAGGAACTTTACCTTAGCCGATAGCGATGGGGGGCGCTGCCTTGGTGCCCAGGCCTCCACACCCTGGTACAGTGAATAATGATTCGAAACCAACTCTTCTGGATAAGTGGCCCGCTTGAGCTCTTAGGTAAACTTAAAACACCCAGCATTATGCACCTAACAGTTGTACATTCATTATTCGTTTTATTTTGCTCATGAGAGTTAGTTAGTACCTGGTACCTCATAAAAATAATCAAGTATTAATAGCTAGTGGTTAGTTCATCCTGTATTATTATTAATTATCGTCATTACCCAGGTACTTTCTCGAAATACCTGAATGCGCAGTTCTAGTTTAATTATACCTTAGTGATGCCTCTTACTTAACGCTAGCCGCAAGAATGGGACACAGTTCCCCAACATTAGAGTAGGTAGACAGTAATTATCCCAGGGAGGTACCTTCTCACAACTACTTAACAGATCTAGCAATAACTAATGACTATCACAAGGTCTCATGCGATATGAATTGTTAAATTGTCAACCGTAAACCTAATTATCTAAAGGCTATGTGGATGCTAAGGTTCCCCGTCCCAACCAGTAGGTAATACCTTGGAACTGATCAAATAGTGAACCCAAGATAAGACGACTCTTTCTCGGATATACGCCAACATGGCAGCAAATGACTCGAGGACACTTTGGATGTACTTGAGATGAGGTGATTATGGCGGTGGAGAGCGTTGGGTTGAGGTGATAGGCCTCGTCACTTAGGTACCTAGGTAGAAACGATACTGAAACACTTGAGGACTCTTGTTTGTTTGAGAGTTAACTATCAATGGATTGAAACCAATAATAATCCATTGATTCCTATTTCCATTTCCTTTGTTACATTAAGACAAAAATATCATCTTGCCCTTCTTGTCTTTGAACATACTTGAAGAGGTCATATCTTGGGATCAGAAAATTAAAATATGGTAAGATAACATAATAATAATAATCTATTTTGATGAACGAAGGACCGCATGACGAGATTGGAATTCTTCATCCGGATTCCTCTAGCGACACAGCCTGCCCAGTGCTTATTCATTCAGGGGGTGTGGGGCGTCCGGAAGCGGCCTTTTTTCCTATGCTCGACCTGCATCCAAAGCAGTGTCATCATCGAATGGAAGCCACTGGGTGGGGCCCTCCGGAGATCACACGTAGGTAACATTACCACGAGGAAACTAGGCGCCTTGTCGTTTGGCTGGGAAAATTTGGCTGGCGGCGTAATGGTATGGTAACAGACCTTCGTCATTGGCTGGGGTGGGACTCTCCCCGGGCCAAGTCAACGTTGGTCGGCAGCCCAAGAACAGACTTGCCAGGAGGTTCTCGTTCGTTCGCCCACCTTCTTGCTGCAGTGAGAAACATTGGAAGCCCACCCCCCCAAGGTTCCGAGTGCCGTTCTTCCCTTCTCTTTTCGCCCCTCCCCTTCTGTGCCTAGTAAATAGCTACTAGTACTGGAGTTACTGTGACTAACTGCCCTTTGACCCCCTCCAGACGAACAAACCACTGCTTGGCTCCATAACGCCAGTCCTATCACCCGGCACCTCCTTATCCCTATCGCTCTTGCTCTCCACCCTCCATCCTGTCACCTTCTCTCCTCTTCTTCTTACATCCTTCACCCATCCCGTTCTCTCTTCTTTTATCTCATCTTATCCCTGCTCTTCATCCGACCCGTTACCCTCCTCCATCCCATCTCTCTCTCTCCTACCTACTTACCTACCTACCTACCCGTTACTCCTTCTCGCCCTTCGTATCCGCCTCCTTATACTTCGCCGCCCCCGACCTCACCTGCGCTCTTGTAACCATCCACCTCACCTCACCACTGCCTATTCCTCCCTCATCCTCACAGAACGATAATTCATCTGCAAAGTTCATATTCGATCGGATATTCATCTGATTTATCCCGTCAGCGTATATCTTCTGTCTGGTTCTCGTCACGTTTATCGACCAGTGTCTCGTTCCCGAGCGTTCCCAACCAACACCTTGCGTGACTCACTCCAAAGGTCCACCACGTCAAGCAAACCTGGGACCCACGACTGACTAAAGTCTTGCTACGTTTCAATTTCTTTGCATAAGAATTGTGTGAGACGTTTCATTGTTGATCTAGAAGTCGAGACTGCTTAGTTGTCTGTTGGCTGTTCACAATCTGGGCACGGCTGCTGGTATCCGGTTCTTCACCTCGCCCCAGTAGGCATCGAAGTTCCACGTACCAGTCGTCCAGAGCCTCAGTTTACATATATAGATCTAGTCAACTAGGGACTACTTGACTTGTCTTCTTTGTGGGTAACCATTTATGATTGCTTAGCGTTCCGGCTGGCTTTCTCCCCACATCTCTGAGTCACGCATCCTCCTCGCCCCTTCAGCCTGGTGTTAGAAGGTCGCTTTATAACGAGACTTGTTCCTTTATACTTTCGATATTCAAGTTACGATATTACGCAGCGTTTTCCATCTCTCTAATCTTCTCCGTCCTTGTTTACGGATATCTTATTCGACACTCTCTCGTTGTCCTCTTCTTCCCTTTCTTTATTATTGGCCTTTGCCCCCTAAACCGAAACGATATACAAATGAAACAATAACGGTCTTTTCACCAATTTCCTAGCGTCGTCAAACCCTTCCCAACTGGGTATCTTTTGATCTGCGCCTTGCGCCTGCTCCATCTCTATTTCCTTTTGTCAGACTAATTCTCAACATTGATATTTATATGAAATTTTGATTCAACAATCCGGGTGTTTGTTCTTTTTACTTCGTTCTTGCATCCTCCCGTCTTTTTTCTTTCCTTCGATTACGTTCTTCTCCAATTGGGTTCTTTATTCTCTATTCTTTGGTGGTGAAGTCTCCTTGGAACTGCAGGCCGGAATTTTGCTCAACATTCAACTATACTGGTAGCCTGGTCTTCTGGTCGCCCTCTATTCTTCTCCTCTCCTCTTCGCACCGGGCTTGCCACGGACATATCTTCTCCTTCTCCAGCGCGCATATATAGACGTTTTTGTCTCTTTTAACCTACTTGTGTTGTTTCTGCCCTTTCGGATTGACCATATCTCTGGAAGACTATCGTCTAATCCGAACATTTGACGATCATGGAGTGCCTCAAGAACAGCTTTATCCCTGGACAAGTCCTTGATGGACGCTTCCGAACCGTGGCTCCTTTGAATCATGGATCCTTTGGAATGGTCTTCCTGGCTACCGATAACCTCACTGGCCGGGATGTCGCTATCAAGTGTCTTCTAAAACCTACTCCCACTGAGTCATGGAATCCATCAATAATGGATAGTCGTTACGAGGAACCCGATTGTCATAGACGCCTTGCATATCACCCAAACATTGTCAACTTAGTCCATTCCTTCGAGACAGATACTCATATGTACCTTGTTTTGGAGTACTGTTCTAATGGTGATCTTTATGAGGCCATCAGACTCAACCGAGGACCGCTGGAGACCGAGCACGTGCGTGATTTCATGCTGCAACTGATCAGTGCTGTAGAATTCATGCATGCTAATGGCATGTACCATCGCGATATCAAACCAGAGAATATCTTCCTGATGCAAGACGGCTCGATGAAACTGGGCGATCTGGGTCTCGCGACCCGGGATTCCTGGTGCTACGAGGCTTGTGTTGGGAGTGACCGCTACATGGCACCTGAGCAATATGATCCGGCCACCACCGGCTATTCCCCTGCGAAGGCCGATGTCTGGGCGGTGGGGATTTGCTTGCTCAACGTCCTCTTTGCTAGGAATCCGTTTGCCACGCCCACAGAATCGGACATTCTTTTTGCGGACTATGTTCGGGACAGACAATCTCTTTTCGATATCTTCCCCAACATGTCCCAGGATACCTTTGAGATTCTGAGAATCGCTATGGCTATTGACCCCGAGAAGCGCTCTCTCTCTGGCCTTCGAGATGCAATCGTGCGAGCTGTATCCTTTACCACCGATGATGAAGCGTTGGATGAGTTCTGTACCGATGATCGCGAGGTTGTCCCCGCGAGTGCCAACCGTGAGCCTCTTCGAACACCTTCCATTCAAAGCCCATACATCAACCAGGGAGACTCTTTCCCCTGGGCCAAGGCACTGCAGTCCAGCCCCCCTCAGGCCATTCGACAACTCTCCGCAATCCCCGACAACGAGAGCTACTCGGAGGATCTATTCCCTCCTTCCGAAACCGCTGGTACCTCTTGGTTTTCTGTTCATCAAGGCACCCCATCCTTGGAGTCTGTCTTGGAATCTAGCCTGGGCAATTCGTACCGCTCAATTAATCTTAAGCAGCCACGACCTCGGTTCCCGCCTCCTTCAGATCCTGTGCCCATCACTGGATCGTTGCCTAGTCTGGCAACTAAACCGTTGCCCTCGCTGTCAATGGTTTTTGGAAGAAACAACAAGAGCGATCAAATCTCGAAGAGCTGGAGTGATCTCTGGGATGAAGAAGAAGAGTCTGAAGGCGAGGATGTTGTCTTCCAGCAACGTCGTGAACAGAATTCTCGCAGCTGGAGTCACGAAAGCACCGCGGAGAGCCCAACCAGTCCCTTGGCTGGTCTTCGGGAAGTCCCAAGTTCTTCTATCCTCAATGTCCGATCACCTCTCGGAACAGAATCGATCAACATCCCTGACAAGTCCATTGCTCCAACGGCTCCTACTGTCATGTCCAAGATTGTTTCGCCATCAACTCAGACCCCTCCCAAGAAGTCTAGTCTTGACAAGTGGGCAGCTTTGGGTGACAAGCGACGAAATTACAAGCCAACTGAAGCCTCGTTCGAACAGAGGCGTTTCCCTAACAACATGACCTGGAGGAAGGATTGGGGCCTCGGGTCGTCTGGTTTTGATTATGGATCATGGGCTAAGAAGGAAAGTCTTGCTGCTTCGCAGGATCGCCGCCGCCGCCTTTTCCTCGAGAGAGGATGGCGTCGTGATTCTTTGGAGGGCTCTAGGCCTGCCAATACCTACGATGGTAGCGTTGACGAAGATCTTGACCTCGTAGGTGGTTGGCACGATCTCCACCTTTAAAGCCTAGAGCCATCGCATCTAATAACCTGCCCCTGCTATTATTCCAAGTTGTGTTGTTCCATGTCTCGCCAATGAAAAGAAAAAATACGAAAAAGAAAGGCAAACCCGTGAGCGAAGACAAAAATTTTTGACTTCGCCCACCGTTCCTTTTTCTATCCCCTCTCCATTTCTTCGCCTCAAGCTCCAACTTGCACGGAATCCTCGGTGCATAATTACATTCACCTTCCATTTCCTTTCCTCCTTCTTGTGTGTCCCCAATTTTTATAGATTACTTATTTGCGACACCCACCCTCATGTTCAAATGTTCCTTTTTCCCACTCCTGTATAATATAGTGTTCTTCGAACAAGCAATTGGTGGCGCGAAACATTTTTTAAAAAAAGTGATCCATCTACTTTGATCAATTGGGGTGACAATTTTCGGGAGAGACTGATACTCCTCTTCTTCCTCCCCCCTTTTTTTTTCAGTGGCAAATTGTTTCTTACTCACTTTGCCCATTTTCATTCACGCGTTTTTTTTTTTTTAATTCACAACTGTATTAGCTTCTTTGGAATATGACGGGCAGGTCAAAAGGAAGGCGGTGCTGAAGCGACGGGCATCTTCGATGCCTCTATCTCAACAATCAAATAAAGAAAAGCTATGGGAAAAAGCGATGGTCTTGCTTTGATCTCTAACTTCTTTCATTCTAGCTACCTGTAAGGGCAACACTCTCTGTACTGTAATTCTCTGCTAGGATAGTTGGAGGGGACTGGTTTTTGAAAGGCATGGACAGAACTTAGGAAAAGGTTGTTTCTCGTACATTCTCAGAAGTCAGGCGTAAATAGTAAATCATGAAACTGTGTAATATGTAATATGCCTGAGTATTATCAATTTGATGCTCTTGATTTTGAAGAATATAATAATCTATAGATGATGGTTTTCTTTTTGATGCGGTGACGGCAAGTAGTTTGTCATCGTTCATCCAGACCGCCTCGACGGGTGTTATTATTTTATTTCATCATCGACTGAGACTCCCGTCCAGGACTTCCCTTTTGGAGTTGCAGCCATTTTCTCATTTCTTCAGGGAAGTACTATTAAGCCGTGTATTTTATTGTCAATGATATCTTCTCCTACCCTCGATCGGAATCATTGTACTTTTCCACCTGTCACTTAAACTTTCCCCTTATCTTATTTGATTTTTTTATTTTTCCACCTCTCCTCTTTCTCGCTTCCAGACACTTGGCCTAAGGGACCCCACGCCATTAGATAACTAGATAAGGTGCGCCCACTTCTCCACAAATTTCTCTCTCCTTTTCCCTCGGATAAGAGTTTGAATTACTTACTAAATTGAATTGCCCAAAGAAAAGAAAAGAAGGAAAAAAAAAAAAGGAAAAGAAAGGACAGGAGTCTCCCCACCTTCCATAGGCCATGGGTGCGCAATGATTCCCAGAGTCCTAATCGGTTGTCGGTATCGGAGTTCTTCTATCTGCTTTTCCGCATGGGGGAGGTTGGTCTGCCGGTCATGTTGGGCGCTCAGTGGATAATGACATGGCGTTGGAAGATTCCGTTGGCGATATTTCTGTTCGTTGTTTGGATCCAGAGAGTATCTGCTAGGGAGAGCTACCACAACTACCACCAACAGCCTAGATGTTTAGCGCGACACTGGAGGGAGGTCGAGTCTGGATTTTTACAGTGGCCTGTTTGCGTTGAGACTCGATGGCAGCAGCAGCAAAAGCCGAGTGGCGATCCGGTTGCGACGACGTCGTCACCTTCCTCCTCTTCATCTTCTCCTGTATTAAAATTTACCACCACTGTTGATACAACTACCCCTGTTGTTGGATCGGTTGAAAATGCCTCGCGTGAAACGGGTGCGACCGACCAGGGGCTGGACATAGACCCGGACGCAGACTCGCTGTTGGATAATGCTAAGTTCCTCTCATTCGAAGATTGGAAGAAACAGAATTTGGCCAAGGCAGGCCAATCTGCTGAAAATGTCGGTGGGAATCGACGTGCGGCCACGGCGGGGAAGGACCACCGTCGACGTCCAACGGGGATCAATAATGCATTAGAATCGCTAGGTGATGATGGGGAAATTGAGCTAGACTTTGTCGGATTTGGAGGCGCTGATCCTTCTGAGGCTGCTAAATCTACTACATCCTGGGACTCAAAAGTTCTCCCCGGTGGAGGAGACCTACATGGAAGGGAAGAAGCAGGAAGAGGAGGTGAAGGAGAGGAGGGGGCGGGCAGCGGACGTGCTGCGACAACAGATCCAGGACGCTATGTAGGGGGAGGAAGTGTTGATGCTCCTACGCGGGGAGTGTCGGGATCGCGTTCGAAGGACGCAGGGACGACCTGTAAAGAGCGGTTCAACTATGCATCGTTTGACTGTGCGGCGACCGTCTTGAAGACAAACCCTGAGGGGAAAGGGTCATCGTCTGTGTTGGTTGAGAACAAGGATAGCTACATGCTGAACGAATGTCGCGCACAGAACAAGTTCCTTATCCTGGAGCTATGTGACGATATTCTGGTGGATACTGTGGTCCTCGCTAATTATGAGTTTTTCAGCTCTATTTTCCACACTTTTCGGGTTAGCGTCGCGGACAGATACCCAGCTAAGCCGGACCAGTGGAAAGAGTTGGGTATCTACGAGGCGAGAAATACTCGTGAGGTGCAGGCCTTTGCTGTCGACAACCCGCTCATCTGGGCCCGGTATCTGAGAATTGAGTTTTTGACCCATTACGGAAATGAGTTCTTCTGCCCTCTCAGCCTCGTCCGTGTACATGGCACAACGATGCTGGAAGAGTATAAGCACGATGGGGAGGCAGGTCGTCTGGAGGAAGATATCCAGGATGAGCCTACCCCAGTGGTCGCTGAAACCGCCCCAGCGAAACACAGTTCCGCACAGGTGGCCAACCCTACAGCCCGTTCTCCTGACCTATTTTTGTCAGAGACTTGTTCTGATAGTAAAGCAATCATTGAGCAAATCCTACTAGGTCACATGGAATCGTCGATATGTGGTGCTCAGGATACCCCTTCCGATGCTACTAGCCGCGGTGGAGAGATAGTATCAGTGCCCGGCCAGCCGTCACCTACTGTGTCTGGGTCTTCGTCTGGCGAGCATCCTGGATTTGTCGGCGGAGGGGATGCCCATGCGGAGGCGAAGGATCCGAAAGCTACGGCGGTGGTAGGTATGAACGCTCATCCATCACCGGCTTCATCTGTGTCCACAAGCGCATCCGACACAGTCGCCAACGATGCGACATCAGAGACAGATACTCGAGCTTCTAGCCCATCCAAGGAAGAGCAGGGTGGCGGAGGCGATTTGACGAGAAGTACGGTAACCCAACCGCCATCGGCAAACCCTACGACCCAAGAATCCTTCTTTAAGTCGGTGAACAAACGCCTCCAGATGCTCGAGACCAACTCTAGTTTGTCTCTACAGTACATAGAAGAGCAATCGCGAATTTTGCGCGATGCTTTTGCCAAAGTCGAAAAGCGACAGTTAACAAAGACATCCACATTTTTAGAGCACCTAAATGTGAAGGTGTTAAATGAGCTAAAGCAATTCCGTGATCAGTACGACCACGTCTGGAAGAGCGTAGCACTAGAGTTCGAACATCAGCGAATCCAGTATCATCAGGAAATCTACTCTTTGAGCGCTCAGCTGGGGGTGGTCGCAGACGAGCTCGTGTTCCAAAAGCGAGTCGCTGTGATCCAAAGCATTGTGGTTCTCTTTTGCTTTGCCCTAGTGCTCTTCTCTCGTGGCGCAGCGAGCGGGTATATTGAGCTTCCCAGCATGCAAAACATGGTCGCACGATCGTACAGCCTTCGATCCTCGTCGCCCATGTTTAGCTCTCCCCCAGGCAGCCCGGGTTCTACGCGGGCGGGGTCATCCTATCGCAGTGCGAACGGTCATCGACGAGAACTCTCAGATGATTCCCAGAATGTACCTCCAAGCCCAACCATTGCGTACTCCCCTCCGACTCCAAGCTCAACCTCGGACGAGTCGAGTTCGGAGGCAGCCGCCAAGGGAGCTGAAGTGCCGAGAGCAACCACGCCATCCTCGGGAGACTCAGAACTCCTAGCGGATGATCTGGCACCACTTCACCGATCTCATAGCAGCCCACCAGTTATGAATGGTGGGGATGAAGAGGGGAACGAGAGTCTAGCGTCTGACTCGGAGGATTCTTTGCTGAGTGAACATACGAATGAACCTCGGTCATGATGACAGGTATCGGTCAAAGATCCCCCCTCTCATCATGTAATAGTCTACGTGCAACGATTGAATGAAAAAAAAAAAAAAATTCTAGCTATGACCTGTAGTATAATTAGCCCAATCAAAGTCTTTACAAGGACATTTTTCGTTTCTCTTTCTTCTTGTTCGACCTTCCTTACTCTCTAGTACTAATACCTAGTTAGATAGTTATATTTATCTACACATCTGATACATTGTATTAATTTCAAAGTAAGTTAGACGCAACTACCTATATCGCGAACTGGTTTTGAGTATCCTACAATTCATCCTCATACCTTGGGTTGGTTCTGTGTTGGATCATCAGTCCATGATGAAAAAGAGGTCACTTGATTGCAGAGAGAAGTGGGAAGTTTGTCAACAGCTCATCTCAAGGGATTGCCAAAAATGTTGTTTAAAGTTTGCCCTGTGGAGGACGATTAGTTACGAAATAACAACAACAACAATAATTAATAATAATCTAGATCAATGAAGGAAGGAAGGGAGGAAGGAAGAAGATAATAAAAGACGATGATTTCATCGTTGAAAGAATGAGACAGGACAGGTTGCCATGACAACAATCGTTTCTTTTTTTTTTGCTGGTCTTTTTCCGTTTTTCTTTTTAAAAGCGGAGATCCCTCATCTCATCCACTATTGCAAAAGAAGGCATCAACCCTTTTCCTACTTTGTCTTTGGGCAAGAATCATTCATCTCGATTCAAAAAAAGAATAATAATCAGACTTTCGATCTCTAAGCTTTCATCAAGCTCCCCAGATATTTGCCATGGACTCTACCCCGCTGGCTGATCGTTCCCCCAATACCCACCTGGTTACTTCCCCCGATCAGGATATGAAATCCGTGAATTCTCTGGATTACCATCGTCAAGTCCTCCAAGGGAAGTTGGAGAACAAGGATAGGTACGTCTCATTCTGACTCCATAGATCGATGGGTGAGAGAGAAAGAGACCGGGAGGCTAATGATCCAACCCTAGCCAACAATCCAACTATGTGTCACCATCCGATGGTATCATGAGCCCCTGCTCGAAGAAACTAAGTGACTTGAAGGGCAAGCGATTCAAAAAGTATTTGCTCACCTTCCCCTCCCCAAATCGTAATGGAATATTGTGAACTAATCGAGGGAAAACAATAGTGCCGGAAAGCCGCAGTCCCTGTTTGCTAAACTGGGCAAGAAGAGCTTTGAACAATCATCAGCAGCCAATGGCAATAATACCAACCCTGAAGAGAATGTATAATAACGCCTTGCTTCATGCTTCTTGTTCTTAGTTTAGTTGGCACATGATGATGAGACGACGATAATTAACCAGAAGGTGGAATGCACGAAAATGGAGAGGGAAAAAAAAAAAGAAACAAGAAAGAAAAAGAAAAAGGGGGAAGGTGAATCGGAGAGAAAAGAAGAAGCAAACGAATCACTCTGAAGTAGTGCAAGTTCTTGTTGGAAGAAAGATGGCCTCCCCCGTTGGCGCAGGTCGCAGGAGTTAGTCAAATCATTC
Source organism: Aspergillus haitiensis (assembly GCA_027569155.1). NCBI lineage: Eukaryota > Fungi > Ascomycota > Eurotiomycetes > Eurotiales > Aspergillaceae > Aspergillus > Aspergillus haitiensis. The sequence goes on along the minus strand of JAPDEO010000001.1, from coordinate 1,515,049 downwards.
TGGGATTTTATGGGACCGGACTGGGCTTGGGAATTATTAGATTTGGGAAACCGGTTATGGGTCTGGATTGTATTTTGAGTGCTTGATCAACTTTATTATCTTTTATGATTACTGGTCTGTTTCTGTTTCTTTTCTTGTGTGTTTGTATACTTGATGATTCCACATTTTGCCTTGACGCAATATCACGCTCTTCTTCTTTTTCTATTTTACTCTACAGTACTCGAGCATCAATAAAGCTAGGAATTAGTAATAGCAAATATATGGTCCCTACTAATATGCGAGAGAAAATATTTAGGAGTAGTGGTAGTTGTTGTCTTTGAAGAACCAAAGCCGAAATAAGCCTCGGCTTCTCCGCAACCAACTTTCTCTCCGCATAGAAACGTATGATCGCTGCTCTCTAATTCTCACCTCCCCTTCCTAGTCAGCTCTTATATCCTTATCGCTTTCCTTTACATTTCTCTGTTCTGCTCCTCCTCTTTCTATTCCATTCTCTTCTATTCTCTCTGATCCAACTCTATCATAACCTCCCACAATGTCCGCCTCCTCCAGAATCCCCGCCATCGCTCTTCCCTTTGTTAGCGAACGGGCTAAGAAGACCCTCGACCTGGTAAGCAAGCTGCCTGGCTAGCTACCTTTCAAGTCCCACCCCCCTCTTCCTTTCCCCATGAACAACAACGTAAATCTAACTTGGATTGCCCATGTTGTATAGGTCGAGGAATTCGTCGAAAAAGACTGCCTCCCCGCTGAAGCGCTTTTCTCTGCCCAACTTGGCACAGGCGAGCAGCGATGGAATACCAACCCCGCCATCATGGAGGAACTCAAGGCTAAAGCTAAGAAGCTAGGTCTCTGGAATATGTTCCTTCCTAAGAACCACTTCTCTCAGGGCGCTGGCTTTAGTAATCTGGAATATGGATTGATGGCGGAGTATTTGGGTAAGAGCAAGTTGGCGTCTGAGGTACCTACACCTACCCCTCGGTATTGACTGGTGCTGGTTGCTTTGAGAGGAGAAGAGAGATAGGAAAAGCTAATTGTGGATGAACCTGGCTGGGCTATGTTAGGCAACAAACAATGCTGCCCCCGATACAGGAAACATGGAAGTTTTGGCCAAGTACGGGAATGAGGCACAGAAGGCACAGTGGCTTACACCTTTGCTTGAGGGTAAGATCCGCTCTGCCTTCCTTATGACCGAGCCTGAAATTGCCTCCTCCGATGCCACCAATATCCAGCTTGATATCCGTCGAGAGGGGAATGAATATGTTTTGAACGGACAGGTATGCTCACTTCTGTCATAAAGGGAAAAAAAAAAAAAAAAAATGGAGGGATTAAACAAGAGTGACTAAGAAAAAGTACTAATAATAATGTTTTTTTTTTTTCTAGAAATGGTGGTCCTCCGGCGCTGGTGATCCCCGCTGCCAAATCTACCTTGTAATGGGCAAGAATGATGCCTCTAACCCAGATCCCTATCAACAACAATCCGTTGTGATTGTCCCCGCCTCCACTCCTGGCATCACCATCCACCGCATGCTCCATGTCTACGGCTATGATGATGCTCCTCACGGTCATGGCCACATTAGCTTCAAAAACGTTCGCGTTCCTCTCTCGAACATGGTTCTTGGTGAGGGTCGTGGTTTCGAGATTATTCAGGGTCGTCTGGGCCCTGGCCGCATTCATCACGCTATGCGCACAATCGGCGCCGCTGAGCGTGCCGTTGACTGGATGATCGCCCGTATCAATGATGACCGCAAGAAGCCCTTTGGAAAGCAGCTTTCATCCCATGGTGTCATCCTTGAATGGCTCGCCAAGTCCCGCATTGAGATTGATGCTGCCCGATTCGTCGTTCTCAATGCTGCCATCAAGATTGATCAAGGTAGCGCGAAGAGCGCACTGAAGGAGATCGCCCAGGCCAAGGTTCTTGTCCCTCAGACCGCGCTGACGGTCATTGACCGTGCCATTCAGACCTACGGTGCCGCTGGTGTGTGCCAGGATACCCCGTTGGCTAACCTGTGGGCACTCATCCGTACCCTCAGGATCGCCGATGGTCCCGATGAGGTCCACCTGCAGCAATTGGGCAAGAGGGAGAATAAGGTCCGCAAGGATGCTGTTATGCAAAAGTTGAACTGGCAGAGGCAGGAGAGTGACCGCTTGCTTACTGTTCATGGGTTTCCCAAGACTATGAGCCACCTGTAGATAATACCTCTATATTAACCATTTTCTTTTGGTTTTCGGTTTAATATGTGACGACAAATAAAACAACCAATTTTTCATTCCCCCCTTTTTTTTTAATCAATTTAGTTTGCAACCGGAAGATTCCTATTATATCGAGTAGATATTAAAAAAAAAAAGAAAAAAAGAACCTCAACGCCTTTTGTATTTATGTATGTACTATACTAAAGTTATTGCACTAGAGACAGATGAAGAAAATAAGAAATAATAGATAACTAGAGTTTGGGGGGGGGGAAGAGAGAGAGAGAGAGAGAGAGAGAGAGAGAGAGAGAGAGTAGACATCAGGCATAAGTATAATTCGTATAAAATCTAATAATATGATATAATCATCGAAAATGAGGGGGAAAAAAGGAATATGAAGAAGAGCTTTTATTGATGGGAAATAAATGAATAATAAATAAGAAAAAAGAATAAGGTTTCTTTTTCTCCCATTATATTGCTCGCCAGCGAGTCATGCATGTAGATTTTTTTTTTAATAATCATCATCTGCTGCACCGCCTTTCCTGGCTTTCTTTGCATTCTTGTGCTTCATTTTGAAATGCTTCTTTGAATTTCCTCGTACCTCGGATACGTCCACGCCACGCTCCAGGGCGACCATCATTCGCTCTTTACGACCTGTGAGTGGCTTTCGGATTTGCTGGCCTTGCTCTGTGTACTTGCTGCTAAAAGGCATAGTCAATTTTCCAGCAGTGGATTGTGATCCAGGGCCGAAAAAACCGTGATCCACGTTCTGGGATTTTGTGCCCTGGACTAAGGGTCCTCTGGATGAAGTAGGGAAGGAGGCTGTGGAAAGACCGGATGATTGTAGCTGGGCGGCTAACATTTGTTGACGTCGAGCAGGGAGGTGGTCCCAATCGTAAAGATCCTGGTTAAATTCGTCGAGATCGATAGGCTCCTCACCCTCGGGGACTGGCGGTGGGTGGCAGAAGAGAAGCTTGCCGTTCACATAATCCTTAAGAACGTAGCGTGCTGCACGCGATTCGTCGGGCTGACCCTGTCCCGTTGTTGCAAAACCGCGGGCACGGGCGTAGGCGCGGAGGAGGTCGTGGGCGCTGGGGATACCGGTGCCACCTTCTTCAATGGGACGAGTCTTGATGGTGACACCGTAGACATTCTCGAGGAAGTGCTTGGGGATGCGCTGGGCAACGAGGCCAGCAGGACCAGTGAATTCGCGTTGCTGGTCGATGGGGAGCACACCGTTGACGACGAGCTCAGCCTTAGTTGTGGCGAAGTTGGGGAATACGAGACCAGGACAATCGCAGAGCATGATCTCGGGGGAGAGGTAGAGTGTTTGGAAATGCTTTGTTTTACCGGGGGTGGAAGAGACCGACACTTTTTTGGCTCCGAGGAGGGCGTTGATTGTGCTAGACTTTCCGACGTTGGGGTAGCCAACCAGACCAATAACAGTTTTCTTCTGATTTGGGGCTACCTCTTTGCCGTCCGTTTCTTTTCCTTCCTCTCGCTCTTCCTCCTCGAAGTCGGGAGCATTCGATAGGAATAGCTCTTCAAGCTCGTCCACATCGAGGATATCAGTCCGTGATGATGAGCGGTTGTCAGCTAGCTCCACGCCACCGTCAGCTTCCTCTTCACCGCTTTCCCGGAGGTTGATAGATTCGGTCGTTTTGGCCAATGTTTCGGATGACGTTGAGTCAGAATTGTCAGAATCGTCCTCGGCGTTCAGACGAGCTTCGTTGCGCTCCTTTGCTAGATGCGCGGAGAAGAAGCGAAAGCTGATGTTATTACGATCAAAATAATCAGCCCACATGGCTCGCTGCTTCTCTGTCAACATGTCTGCCTTATTAACCAACAGAAGGTTCCGTTTCTTCGGGTCAATCTCCTTCACATATGTTTCGAGATCTTCGGAACGGAAGAGGAGGGGGTTGCGAGCATCGACGATTTGCACAACGATGTCTGAGCGTTCTATCACACGCCATAGCTGACGCCAGACCTCAAGATTCCTCTCGAATGGGGTCATCAACAGGTCGTTGTTCTCCTGCAGCTCTGCGAGACCACGCCGCCATTCCATAAAGCCCTCACGCTCAAGAATATCTAGCTCGTTGCGAGTAGTGTTTTGGTCCCAGTGAGGACGACGAGGAACAGTTAACCGAGCTTTGTTCTGCTTATGTTTTCGGACAGCTGACTGTTCCTCTGCAGCCGAAAGTAGGTAGGGATTCTTCTGGTCGGTGTGGATGATCTGCACATTGTTCATCTTCTCTGCCGTGAAATCGGTACCCGCCAGTTCAGCGGTTGTCAAGAACTCATCCAAGGCAGCCTGTTCAGTGATACTACGCATCTTCACCCACGATGCCTCCTTTTGAGCGTTCGTAATATAGGTCTCGCCATTCATGTCCTTGCGGGTGATGGAAGCATTGTGCGACGATTTTTTCATGTTCGAGGCTTTCCCTTTCCCGAAACGATCGTTCATGAGGCTGTTGCCGAGCCCGACGGCATTTTTAGATTTAGCCAACACCATGATTGCAGCGTAAATGGTGATGGAAGTGGAAAATGTAATGGTGGAAGAAAGTGGGCAGAAATGGTGATGAAAGATTTCTAAGATAAAAAAAATCCCCGCAGATAGCTGAGTCAGCAGGTTTATCTGCCTCCTAGTGTATCTGGTTCTAGTTACTTCACAACTTGATATAAACAGACAGTAAGAATTCTGGAGATTCTAGATTGAGTCTAACTATCTCCTAAGACACCTATACTTACTATTTCTCTCCTAGAAACCGAAGGAGACATTCTTGGTGGTTGTTCTTATCAACGTCAAACGAGGGGTTCGCACGTGACCCACCACCGCCCGCTTCTTTTTTTTTTTTTTTTTTTTTCAATGATTGTATAGCTTCATGTTCATTATTGACAACAACATTTTGAGTTCGCAAGAATTTTTTATTACTCTTATCATAGATTCGCATCCACATCATTATTATATAACACTTAGAGCTTCAAAATGCCTCCCAGGAAGCAGTGGATGTATGTTGCTCAAACTTAGTGTTACCAATTAAAAGTACAAACCCTCACTAACCGCTACCAGTGATAAAAAAAATGCCACCACTTACCAACTCTTCCATCGTTCGCAAAATGACCCCCTCATTCATGACCCTGAAGCCGATGACCGCGTGCTCCATCCAGTCTACGGCCCACCACCCACAGTTTCAAGCACTTCATCTAAGCGTTCGCAGCACCTAGACGATCTTGCCAGCGAGTTTGGATCTGCTGGTGTTCGAAAAAATGAGGGTGAGGCTGCCACCTATGGCATCTATTACGATGACTCCAAATATGATTATATGCAACACTTGCGCGAGCTGGGTACAGGAGGTGGCGACTCTTATTTTGTGGAGGCTACGACTAAAGGCAAAGATAAGGCCAAAACGATGAAACTCGAGGATGCCCTACGACAAGCGTCGCTAAACGATGATGATTATGACACACAAAGTAACTGGGCCGGTCGCAGCAATGCCAGCTTCGCATATGGATCCGACATGCGCTCTACCGCCTCGTCATACGTCCGCAAACCGACTTACCAAGACCAACAGAATGTCCCCGACGCAATTGCTGGGTTCCAACCGGATATGGACCCCCGTCTTCGTGAAGTTCTCGAGGCTCTTGAGGATGAGGAGTTTGTTGACGAAAAGGATGATGATGACATTTTTGGCCAGTTGACCTCTAATGCGGAGGAAATCGACGCCGGTGATTGGGAGGATACCATATTTGATCACGATGAGGAGGACGATGGATGGGAGTCGGATGCCACCGAAAAGGCGCCTGTGCAGACAAATACCACTTATCCGAAACGAGATACTATGACAACAGACTCCGCCAACAATATCCCCGGGGAACTTCCAGAGCACGATGCCCCTGCCCCGGATATGCATCCGGATGACCAAAGTTGGATGCGCGAGTTCGCCAAGTTCAAGAAAGCCGGCAAGACACCGGCTGTCGCCCCCGCTGCTCCTCCTAGCGTTGCACCTTCCGAACAACGGAGTACCATAGCCTCCACAGTCTTCACCGCGGGTGGCACCCCAATTCGCCGGAAGAAGCGCAAGGGCGCCTTAACCAACCCCTCCGCCTATTCCATGACCTCTTCCTCACTCGCCCGCACGGAAGGACACCGCCTGCTTGATGACCGATTCGATCGCCTCGAAGCTCTCTATGCCCTCGACGAGGAGGGTGAGGAAGAATACGATGACTCTATGTCTATGGTCAGCGGTATGACCGGCATGACAGACCTGTCTACTGCTTCATCGCAGGCCCCCAGCCTCATTGATGCGAATGGCCAGGCTGTTGCCCCACGCCATGACTTCAACAACATTATGGATGACTTCTTAGCCGGTTGGGATGGCAAGACGAGTGCCCAAGCGAAGCGCCAGGGCGCTAAAGCCAAGCGCGGTAAGAATGGTAATGAAGTCATTGGTATTCGGATGTTGGATGAAGTTCGACAAGGCTTGGGCCCTGCCCGAATTTCAGGACGAGTTCCTGGTCGCGCGTGATGAAACCTTTGTTTTTCTTCCATTCCGCCCCCTTCACTTTTCTCCTTTCCCATCATTACTTTATGGTCTGAGATGATTGCAACGATATCCCAATGGCTTATTTTTTCCTTCTCTGTTACCCCTTCTTGAAAAAAGCTTTTATTTAGATTGCTAGGATCGGTTAGATATTACGGGCTTAGGCGTTTCGGTGATGACCATGACAGATAGAATTGGGCTGATTTGTTTCCAAAAATTTTTTCTACTTTCCCATTTACTTCCATATTAATGGGTATCAGTTTTCGTGGAGCAGAAATATTATATGATATTCATGCCTCGGGATAATCCAATAATAATAAGAAGAGTGTGATGGAGAAAAGCGAAGTATCGAAATAATTTGTTGATAACCGAGATGAACCCACTAAATATTTTAGGCGTTTCATTATAGTACAGGTATAAGTTTACATTTTTATATACAAATCTCCTCCATTGAACCTCGTTAGAGTGCGCCACCCACCTTCTCTACAATCCACATGGCAAGTCTAACATTCCACCCAACTCTTCTCTCTGTACGTCTCAAGTCGTCCCTTGTGATGGCTTGCGCGTGCGTCTGCAACCAGTCTGTCTCCTCTCCCAGCCTACGCTTCAGCTCTGTGTCTCCCGTGACAACCAGCGCACCAACCTCAAGATCTAATCCATAGCTACGCTTTGTGTAGTTACTGCTACCCACGAATGTTAAGCTGGGGTATTCTTCTTTGGGGAGAGTGATCCAGAGTCCTTTGGCGTGGTATGTCCATCCATCAGGTTCTCCTACAGTTCCACGTCGCCACTCCTTGAGTTGAATTGCATTTGTGCTCTGCGCTGCAGCGACACGGTCGAGGAAGCGCGCTGAGAGGTGTGTGTAGGCGGCAGGGAGCATGCCTGATATGCCCGGGGAGCCGTAGAAGCCATTGGCCCAGGGGGATGCAGTGAGGACAGTTCCTTGGGTAGTTGTTGGAGCTGTTTGGGAAGTAGAAGTACTGGCGATTAAGAGCGATGACAGAGCGGGGTGGATGTTGAAGTAGCCAGCTGTGAAGAGCCAACTGGAACCTGAAAATGAAGGCGAGGTAGAAAGTATTCGGAGAATGGTGGTGACCGCTGGGAATTCGGTGGATGTGTCAGGTTTCAATAGCGGAGTAAATTGTGCGACGGGATATACAAATGTTTGACTGGGGGATTTGGGTTGGAGAATGGACTTTTCGTTGCTGGCTTGCGGCTGGATGAGCGGGTTTAGTATGGTTGACCCACACGCGATGAAACCTTCCGGATCATTCAGAGGGGAGGGGGCACTATTAGCAGTGGGCCAGTCCAAGAGATATCCGGCTGCATTGTGGGGATCAGGGAGGACCTGGAAACTGAGACTGCATACGGCGTGATGGATGCGCGCGTAGTAATCGGTGAGTTCCTCAGACTGGAAGACATGATATCGATCTACTCGATTTGTGAAGTAATCCTGGGAAAGATTTGCTCTATTGTGGTGAAATCAGCCAATTTGGAATCAGTGAGCACTCGGTCTACTAGGTATACACCTACCCAGAAAGAATGATCTCGTCGTCAATTCCGTAGAGCTTCATGTGTTGAAGACCCCAGCCTTCATTGATACGCTTCGGGATCCATTTCTTCCTCAATCCCGTCAGATTGGGGGTGTGGAACATGCGAATATCCACCCTATCTGACCCATGCTCTGCAACCAATGTAGCCAGGAGTGAAGCGCATGAGGGATTAGGTGTCTCTCGGGTTCCTCGTAAAGCATCAGTTAAGATTGATACCCGGAGCTCGGGATTGTCGCGAAGAGCTTGGTTGATCGTTTCAATCAATTCATATTCTGTCTTGCCTATGTACAGAGTAGAAAGATAAATGCGCTTCCGCGCCCGACGGATTTTATTCTAAAAAAATGTATAGCATCGCTGCATTAGCTGCAACGCCTGCCCGGATACTGTTGTGGTTGACCATCCAACGTACCTTGAGGGTACTGTAGAAACTTGCAGGCGAGTCTAAGATTGAAATCCTTGAAGCTGGAACTTCGAAACACGGTGCGATCCGATCCAACTCGGCAGTAATACTTCCCAACGGAGATGCTGTCGACTGCGTAGCTGTGCCTGTAGCACTAGGGGTATATGAAGAAAAGTTACGCTGCCAAATTCTCCGCCGTGCGATGGGACTGCGCCCGGCGCAACGAAGAGCATGGCCACCAATGCGTCCGAACATTGCGCACACAGCTTACCCACTCTTCTAGACGGCCACAATCTAGGCAAGGAGGACCAATTGATAAGGAAGCTCGTACTGTTGACTGACTTGGATATTCATCCTTCATGCTCATCGAAAGGCGGAAGGAAAATGGGATGCAAATGTTGCAAACATCAGCAATACGCTAAACCGGATTTGGACACTTTCGACTTCCGGCGAGAAAGAGAGAGCAGAACAAAGACGACATCGTCCTTGATTTCACATCATTCTAGAAAAACAAGCCCCCCTCGCGGCACATTGTCCAAGATGTCGACTATTCTTCGTACATTGCGGAATCTGGGAAGGATTGGCTTCAAGGTTGGTTTCTATTCACCTTTTTTTTGCCGATTGTTTGGTCTGCTAACGTCTTCTCTTTCGTCGACTACAGGAATATGGCCACCAGATGCAGGTATGCAGCTACCCCCGCCGGAGGCATGGAGACGGAAGGATTGGAACTGCAGTAATGGCTACTGGGATGCTGATTGCTCTGGCTTCGTCAAAATAGTACATTGGTACGAATGTTCTCTCCCCCAGGTTGATCTGACCAATGGGAACTGACGCAATTACGATCTCTAGGTGATACCAAAGCCGGTACCTTGATTGGTGTCGACCGATTCGGTAACAAGTACTTCGAGAATATGGAGGAGGAGCTTCCTCGTAAGTTCACCCCATAAGACCAATTGCCTCGCGTGACTAGGTAGGCAGAATACTAACAGGAATATTTCAAAGTCCGAACCCGTTGGGTGGATTACAAGGAAAAGGAATTCGATGCTGCACAGATCGAGCCTGGCTGGTGAGAGTGCATCATACAATTTGGGGCGAGGCAGCTTTGCTTCGCTTGTAGATCATAATGGACAAGCTAATTCGTCTCCTCTAGGCACGCATGGATCTCCTACATGATCGATACACCCCCAACTGCCGATAAACTCCTCCAGGGTGGCACCCGGGCGTGGGAGCTACCAGAACACAGACAGAATCAAACTCTCAGCCGTGCTGCTTTCAAGACCTACTCGACGTGAGTTCTCTCGACTTTCTATACCATATTTCTTGTCGATCGTAGATAGCTGACTCTGATACTTTCTCTGGTACTTTTTCTCTTGTCTAGGGTGCGACCTAAGATCTCTGCTTGGGAACCCGTTGCTGCTCCTCGGTAAAGACTGAGGCTAATGGTCTCTGTTTAGGTTGAATTAGGATTAGGCTATGGGGATGCGGAGTATTTGTAGGAAATGTGTAAATAAAGATGTTCCTAGTACTATTTCATTAGTTCCTCAAGATTTTTGATAAACAGGCCCGTCCTTTTTTCTTATATACTAGTATATCTATCAAAACAACAAAGAAAGAAAAAGGCATATTATCAAGTAAAGGTATCATTTTGGCCAAACAGCCGGACCACGGGAAATGGCTATTTTGGAGGACCGTACTTAGGTTATTACGTACCAAACCTGCCCCAAAACGGATCATTAAAGACAACCAATAGTAGAATGGAGGAAATAACGTGAAAATGACGTTTAAAGGTAAGTGAACTCGCTCCATTTACAAAACATACAAACCGGAGCCAACATTAGACCAGTGTCGAATGGGTCGTCGATCTTCAAGCTCGATGCACCACCATAGTACCTCCTTCAGCTTTTGGGTCTGACCTACGGCCTCATATGCACGAGAGAGAGCAAACCAAGCCTCGGAGTTGTCCCACGAGGTCCCACGCTTGGTCAATGCGGATAGCAATGAATATGCTCTTTCCCGGGCCGCGATACGATTGATCAGCTTGGGCTCCTCTTCCTTCACCGGAGGGCTGGGAGGCTTCTCGGCCTTTAATTGGCCTGGGCCAGGTAAACCCGATCTGCTAATCCGCTTTGCATCATTGCCTCTTGCCGTTAACGATTGCTTCCCAGGTAGCAATGAGATGGCAATCTTCGATAGCCCAACTTCAACACCTGGTTCTTCTGGCTGTAATGGAATTTTGCGGTCCCAGACATCGAGAAGTAGGTTTGCTAGACTGATGGTGGCTTTGGGATGATCAGCATTATACATTAATGCTTCTTCGAAATATTCCAATGCTTCATGGGGATGTGACTGCGCGTTTGCTAGCAGTCCCTTCTCAGCATAGATATCGGCCCACAGTTCATCAGAGCTTTTGGGAGTTGCCCAGCCTCGTTCTTGAAAGGATCGAGCTGAAGCATCTGACGCTGCAGCAATGGCCTCAATCCGCTTCACGTGTTTAGCGGCTTCCTCACAGGCCTCAGAAGCATCCTCGAAGGAAGAGGCTCGCCGGTAGAGCCCCGCAATGAGAAGCCATATCTTTACAAGAATGCATAATGCATGCTTTTGGGCTTGGGTATGAGGGAACTTGGTTATTGCACGCGTTGGAGACTCAAACCCATACGATTTTGGTAGTCGAACGTCCTGCTCTGGGGGCTGCTTCGAGTGTCCTACAGGAGGTTCTAAGCGGGTATGTTTGACGTTGTGGGCCATAGGAGGCAATGACTGTTTGGCACTCTGCACTCCCATGCGAGTCTCTTCGTGAGGTGTTCTTGTCCCATTGGTTTCAAGAGCATCTGGCGCGGTGAAGCCAACGCCCTCCCCATTTACAGGATCTGAGCCATGCTCGGTGGAGCCATCTGTCTTCTTAACACTACTGGGGCGCTTTCGGATCTTTCGAGAGTCAGATCGCCCTAAAGCGGAATGATTGTCATTGGTGGTCGGTTTTTCTTCATCGATAACTCGAATCGCGGGTGCCGCTACGTCCCCATTGCTCACAGACTTTTTCTGTGACGATAAATGGTCCTGAGAATCAATTTTGTTCTCATAGCTCGAGTCTAGTCTGTGATGATTTCTATGCCTTCCAAAGATGCTGCCTCGGAAGCTTTTCACTGTACCAGTTGAGCTTTTTGGTCGGGAAAGTTGCTCTATCTTTGCATTTAGATTTTCATCCTGCTCAAGATCCAACTTTCGGAATAGGGCACCGAAAAGACCAAGGAGCTGTTCGCTATGATTAAGAGCTGCCTCAGGGCCCTCCAAAACCTCAACAAACGCGAGTTGGGTCATGCGAGTCTCAATAATGCGTTCCTTCTCTCGACTGCGTAATCTATCAATAAGCCCATGTTTTAGATCGGCATGTTCTTGCGTATTCTGTTGCGGTTTTGTAGGTCTCCTGTCGCTGTGGGCAAGTGATGTAACAGCGGCGGGAAATTGCTCAAATGCGGCTTCGCAAGAGCGCTCTGCAATATCAAACTCTTGTTTTGCGCTAAGGAGAAGTGCAAGTAAATGCCAAAGTGGTACGAGATCGCGTTCGCGACCGAAGTTGGCCGGCATGGATTCAGGTTGCTTCTTTGAGGCCAGCGCAGACTTAACGTAATCAATTGCCGCATCGAGGTCGCGACTTTCAGCGAGAAGAAGAGCCAGAGCATAAAGAGACGAATAGTTGCCCTCATCTTCGAATTCTGGAGCAATACTCCGTTCTAAACATTCGATTGCCTCAGCACGCATGTCGTCGCGATCTTCATTCACTGGAGTCCAACTTGCCCAGTGCGCAAGGCCGACACCAATTGCTCGATAGGCTGCACTGACATCTCTGGGAGAGATTGTGTTAGAGCAAATATTCAGTTTTCTTACTTGCCCTTCCTCGCTCTCTTGGACATATTTATTAATCAAATTCTTCAAGATGAGGACCAACTCCCGGGCCTTCTCGGCCTCTTTACTAGAACCAAAGGAGCACAAGATAGTAATGCCTTCTGAAAGGGTCTGCATGAAAGTGCCATCACGCTCTAGCTCTCCATATGGACCGGCCTTCTCTGCCCTTTCTTTGGCACCGGTAACAATCTCTATATAAGAATCGAGAGCCTTGAAGGCAAGGTCAAACTCTGCTAAAGCCGCATGGACGTGGAAGAGACGTCGGAGAATAAGGTAAGAATGATATGTCTTGGTTGCTGCCCGATAAAGAATCTAGCGTCAAGTGTTAGCATACCCGCTGCTAGGTACCACCTCTGGGTAAACATACATCTAAAACACCTTTGCTGATGGCATTCTGGCCGCCCTCTCCAAGCTCCTCATCAAGCCACGTAGGGCCGCAGAACTCTTCCCAGTTCTGTATCACTTGTTCAACCCATGCTTCGACTTGTTTGTTGTCGGAATCGGCTGTAGGGAATTTCACATCACGAAGAAGGTTAGCCTCACAGACTGACTCAACATGCCGTATCTCGCTAGCAAGTTGTGGACGTTCAGGGCCATCTGCAGGAGCAGTATAAGACAAGCCATTTCGAAGAATAGCGGAGAGTAGGTCGTAGTAGGACTTCCAGATTGCCGACTTTGAATGAGGTTTTGCTGAACTTTCATGTACGAGACCGTAAGAGGAAGCGTTGGTTTTAATGTAGGGATGAGAGGACCACGATCTAAATAGCCCCAAAGCAGTTCTGATGAGTTCATCATTTACCGCCGGAAGGTTCTTGCGGACTTCATCGCTGGCAATAGATGCCCCCTCTGCTAGAAGCTTTTCAGACCAGTGCAAAAACTGGGGGCTGTTTGACGATGTTGCTAAACCATGACTGCTGAGCCAAGGTGCTAAAGAATTGAATGTTTGTAAAGCATCCTGCGAGCCGGTAACCATGTTTTGGGCAAAGCCCTTAATGTAGCAACCCTTAACAAGGCATACTTTCGTCCAAGGGGAAAGATCTTCTCCAACGTTTGCAAGGGTATTCAATGTATCCTCGAAATCCTTAGGAAGCCTAGCCGCAGCCAACCCCGGTTCATTGAGAGTATGGTGCACCCAACCTAAGCAAACCTGTGCCTGGAAAACTTCCTGATCCGACCCGTCGGCTTTGTCAATGGTGGAAAGGAGAGAGGGAATCAGCTCTGGTAGACTCGAAGCAGACGAGGAAGAGGGACGAGCAGGTGCGGGGTTTCGGTGGATGTGAGTAGTGATTTGATATTCAGCACTAGCTACGTCTAGGAAGCCTGTCATTGAAGGTATTAGAATACTTGCTCGCTACAGAGGCTAGAGACTGAGGGTAAATTACAGGTCTTTTGGGACGCATGTTTAGTCACCTTGCGAATAAGCTCAGGCACCTCCTCCCATTTGTTTTGACAACGGGCATTATCTAGAGCGACTGTGTAGCGATGCCCCTTTTCAGATTCTCGTCCCTGGTGCATACGTCAGCGATCTCAGTGAGCGAGCCTACGTCTTCGTGGGGGGCAAGGAGAGATGAGGGGGGCCACGTCGTTGGGTTGTTGACACCTGAGGGCAGTGTCACTACCTTGTTACTTACCGCCATGATTAAAGATGGGCGCATATGGAGATAGACAATAATGACAAAATCTGGGGGAGGGCGGTTAAGAAGCGGTCCATCACTAGTGCCCACCCCGAGGCTCAGAACTTGTGAAAACAGGAGACTAGCAGTAATCCTGGAGAAGTTGTCGCATGGTGCCTCCTCCAGCAGCCAACCGATGGGCGGCGGTGATCATCGCCGGCCAGGGGAAGACGAAAGAAAAGGAAAATCCAAGAAAAAGACCCGCTTTGCGTCACGTAACGCCTGTATGGATACCGTACTGTACCGTACCGAGGTTTCATGTGGCCCAAGCTTATCGGATCTCCGATTAAAAAAAAAAAAAAAAAAAAAAAAAAAGAGGATCAAAAGGTAAAACTTCATTGACGATTGTCTTCCTCGATCCAACAAAGCTTTAAGCAATTGCATCACCCCGATCAGTAGGGCGGTGATTAGGCCCAGGCCTACGAAATGGCGTATATGATGATGTCCCTACGCGCCGTCAATCATCGATTGACGAATCTGCCTGTCAAGCAGCTGCCTCACATCGCTTCCTCCCTCGCAGCGTCATTGACAGAATGCGGGGAGCTTCTCTCTACCCCTCAGTCCCAGAAGACAAGCAAAGGCGATTCTGAGGGTGCTGTTCAGATTCATAAGCTAACTACTCGACTTGCGAGTTTGTTGCAAGACCGAACAGTGGAGGGTCGCTGGACAGCTGTGGTACTGATTAAAGCTTTAGTAGAAGCTGGCCAGTGGGAAGTTTTGCGCGGGAGTGAACCGTTTGTTCGTGGACTAATTAGCATTCTAGCCGTGAGAACCCCAATTAAGGTGCTTTCATTTCAAATCTGGCTTTTAATAGCTAATGGTTGCTTTCGAATAGAAATCCGATCCCGATTCTACTAAGGTCATGGCCGTTATCACTCTTACCCGAATCTTCCACCTCACATACCAATACCCAACCCTTGTTCGTGAGATCACAACACCATCTCTTCCTGGATTTATTACATCCACTCTGAATCTTATCTCTACCAAGCCATCATCAGAGCCTCTCCGAAGATTGAAACCCAATACCCCTTTCTTGGAAATCGTCTTCCATGCCTATACGGAGCTAATTGCCAGGCACCCAACGATCTTTCGGCCATTTAGTGCGCAAATCCACAGCATTCTGCAAAAAATCATTGGCTCTACAGACTCATCATTTCCTCAGCCAGTAGTGGACCTTAGCGAGCAATTGTTTATTGCACTTCACCACTGTGCCCCTAAGAATACAGGTGGAGAAGAATGGAAAAATGCCTGCCGGATGACGATAACGTCAATCCACGGGACTCTGAGTTATGTCTTCCGAGCCATTGTAGAGCAATGGGAATCTGTTGATCCGACGTTGCGCCAAATTTCATACCCTCAAGACTATAGCCAAGAGGTGAGCAGCCTTGGGTCCGACCCTCTTGGTCTAGATGGCTGGCAGGGAGTACACTCTGGCGTAGATAGAACTTTAGTTCTCCTACGACTGCTTTCGGCGTTTATGGCAACTGCCACCGCATCTACCGTTACGGTCCCTGTGGGATCCATATTGGATTTGACATCGCGGTTGACTGCTGTAACTGTTCCATCGGATGTCAGCGATGTGCAGGCAAATCCACAAATCAGTCGGGTGGAGAGAGACCATCTCCTGACAGAGCTACCGCGCATCCACGTTGGATGTTTGCAGGTCCTTTTAACTCTTGTTAATACACTGGAATCGGCCATTGCACCGGTTGCCCAGACCATTTTAGAACAGATGTTGTGGGTATTCCGGGCTGAAAGGACCAATAGAGAAGTTCGAGGCTCAACCTACAATCTCATCCACGCTTTGCTCCCATATATAGGTCCCTCTATGACCAAGAAGAATGTGTCCTCATTGACTGACATCATTCGCGCCTCCTGTGCCGATCTCCTGCCTGCAGACGGTGATAATGGCACCAAAGAGTCTTCGTTAGACATGAAGGGAAAATC
The DNA here is from genome assembly GCA_027569155.1 of Aspergillus haitiensis. Taxonomy (NCBI): domain Eukaryota; kingdom Fungi; phylum Ascomycota; class Eurotiomycetes; order Eurotiales; family Aspergillaceae; genus Aspergillus; species Aspergillus haitiensis. The sequence goes on along the minus strand of JAPDEO010000001.1, from coordinate 1,498,848 downwards.
CAAGTCCAACCAGACTCTGGTAAATGCAGACTCTTTCTTGAACCCTGGTCACAAGCAATCTCGAAAGACTACCGCTTCTTCTAGTTTTCCCCGCCTTACCCAAGCAGCATCCGAACTCCTGCCCACTATTCTCACGTATATTCCCATCGAGTACCTTTCTCCTCCAATTCGTGCTGAAATCGACCGTACGATCATCATGACCTCTGACAAACAAGCCATGTACGCTAGTGTTCTCAACCCATTCCCCGCTGTGCAAGGACGTGGTGCAGGTGTCAGCATCATACCTTTCCTCGCTCGCAGCTATCCAGCGGAGATGGATGTTGAAGGACTTATCAGGCCACGAATGCCTGTTTTGACAGCTACTACTGGCATTGGTCAATACAGCAGCACAGAAGAGGAGGAAGAAGAAGAAGAAGAAGACGCGGCTGTTTCTACGCCTCATCCTTTCCCCGCAAGTACCGGGTTCCTCAAGCCGTCTTCTACTCCGAATCTGCATCAAGATCTAATGGATGTCGACGTTCCTCAAAAACCAAATTCACCTCCAAACAAGCGCAATTATGTACATGAAACGGAAATACCAGTTTCCGAACCCTCTAAGTCAAATAACAATGGAGACTCGGGTACTCAGAACAAAAAAGTTCGCTTTGAAAACAATGCCCCGGCTGCTCCAACCGAATCAGTCTTGGAGAGTCAATCGATACTAGCTCCCTCCTCATTCACAGATACTGTCACCTCGGCTCGCTCTGTCCAAGTGCCTGTGCTTTCAGAGACTACCAACTTGGCCAAGAATGACCTATCCGTGTCGGGTGCTAGCGTCTCAAGCACAGGGCCACCAGTTCATTTAACATCGGCCTCCCAAGCCACATTAACTCATCCTACGCCGGCAGAAGACGATAGTGACGATGAAATGCCGACCTTAAACCTTGAGCCGGATACCGATGATGAAGAAGAGGAGTAGTAATATTGAAATGAAGTCAGACTGGAAGAAACAAAAATATATATGTACTATTTATGAATGTTCCACAAGATCTCTTGTTATATGGTGTGTTAAGAGTTGGTAGAGAAAAATGACGCCTAAAAAATATCTTATTACCATTCACTCTTCGGTGTGTTAGCCAAAATTCCACGACAATATAGAAAGAAGAAAAAAGCTCTATCTCGTCCTCAATATTCTATTCTAGATTTTAATTTCATGTATCTCTTTTTTCTATCCTGCAAATATTTTCTATAATTTGTATACCCCAGCCTACCAATCTAAATGGAGCCGAAATACCAAAAGAGAGGACTTGAAGCTAAAGGACACAAAAGTGGGAAAAAATAGAAAAAATAGAGAGAGAGAGAGAGAGAGAGAGAGGCAAGTTATAATATCCGCCAACCCCTTCCCCAAAAAGTCCCATCATCATAATACTCAAACCAGGGACCCTGCCAACACCACCAACCATCACCTCTGAACCCTCGTATGAAACTAACCGGCAAGGGCTCCGTCAGCCACAACTTTCCCCTAGCAAGCTCATCGGCCATCAGCCCCCCGGTCAAGAGTAACCAAAACAGAACGAACATTCCATTCCCGGTTCGGCGCAGCCAACGTGGGTATTGTGACGATGAATTAGACTCAGAATCAGATGATGGGGGTGGTGGTGCCGAACGGAACGGCCTCAGGAGCCGCGGCGTAACGGTAACCCGGCGACACCACAGATCCTGGCCGATAATCCCGACCGCCTGCAGGATGAAAAATAAGAATGTACCCCGGACGGGGTGAGTGTCTGCAAGCTGGGTGTAACTCCCACAAGCGTGGATGAGCCCACTGAGGCCGAAACCGATCAGGGTGATGCTGATGCGTTGAAGTTGTGCCGGACGGGGTCGGCTCGTCTTTCGGGCCGATGAAGGAGGATGCGCAACTACGGTGAGGACCCATTTTGCCGTTGATAAGAAGCCGAATCGGAAAAGTTGGTGCCACCACTGACTCCAAACGCCGGCGAGACCGTTGTCAAGGATAGAGGAGAGGAACGGCCCGAATGTGTCAGGGTAGAGCCATGGGGCATCGAGGGGCACGGAGGTTAGCTTGTGGGAGGCATTGGGGAATGCGAGGGAGAGACCGAGGAAGATGAGTGGGTTGAGTGCTGTTACATATTGGAGGGCGAAGAAGATAGCGACACCAGATGTGGCGAGGCGATAGAGTCGGGTCGAGCCTGGAATAGTGGAAAGGTGATTAAACGGGAATGGGGCTGGAAGATGAGATGCTGCACTAGTGAAGTATGGATCGCGTATGAAGATAAATTTGAGTATATCTATAGCTAGATAGGCTACTATAAAGCGAGTAATTGCAGTGCGAAGACGGCGTTTGGCATCCGGATAGGGAGGACTGGCAGTTATATTATTTGGCTTCTTACGGTTTAGTTCTAAGTGGGAAGGCAATGGGTCTAAGGTGGAAACCCTCCAGTTCCACTCGGGACCCCGGAGATTGAGTACCAGGCCAAGGGTCCAGTTGAGACGGTGTGACAGTGACGCTGGGTATGATTGCCAGCAAAATGTCTCCGTGCAACGGGATATCAACTTAGGTGCGAGGGCTTGTTTTGACGTGGGCTCTCTGCCGCTGTGTCGCTCAATGCGCATGAAATCCCGCTCTGGATCATTGAATAATAAAAGTGTAGCGCACCAGAGAAGCCACCATGTGCCCACCACTCCGGTCATATAGCCATTGCCGCCCAGGATCATCCGTCGTGCGTAGATCAATTCCATGGTTATGCCAAGAATGACGGCGAAGAGGGCGGGCCGTACATATCGAGCGCCTTGTCTGTGCGGAACAAGGAGCGCTAGGAGAAGAAGAGGGAGAAGGAGGCATATGTGCCACAGGAAAACCGGCTTTTTTTCACCGTGTCGTATGAGAGACTCGAACTGACGCTGATTATCGAGGACGATGCGGTGATAAGCGATGGGGTTGGTTTCCGTCATGGGGTTTTAATTAGGACTAAGATAGTAGCTAAAAATGATCTCAACGGACGTAAAAAAAATCAAGCCAAAGATAAAACACAATTCACTAATATTAAGATAGCAAACGCGCCAAGGCGAAGTCAGCGTCCTCTACAGATGTTATGATTTGTGCGTGATATTGATTATTGATGTTGTTGCGATTCTGGGCGGTAGGAAATCCCAGGCACCTGTACATCTACCTCAGGCATGAACCTGGGGAAAGAAAAAGAAACGCTCTCTTTCTCGTCAGCCATCCTCTGATGTATCTGCTTCACCTCAAATATTGATACCTATAATTATTCAGTCTGACTATAAGATATGGATCAATATCCAGGGAAAGGAATGGAAAAAAAAAATAAAATAAAAAATCAATTGATTGTCCCCGAATACTTCCCCCCTTTTTACTCCTGAAGGCTGATTTGGTTGGGGGTGGGGACAATAACAAAGAACTTTAGGTATGTTGCCTGTTTGCTGACTCCATGCTAATCGCCCATCGGGATGCCGTGTTGGTTTATCCGAAATTTCATCAATAATAATCTTAACATAGGTAAACTCACCAAGGATTGTGGATTTGAAATGCAGGCGTCATCAGGTCTACACACTGACACAAGACTAAGAACTAGTGAATGTTGACTTGCTTTCGGATATAACACGCCTAAAGCCTAGGTACGAATACGCTCTCGGGATCGACCCCGCATCCCATCTTGGTTATGTTGGAAGTGTGGAACCCGACTGAGGCTTTACTGAGGCTTTTGACCCCACAGGAATCAGGAATTCAAAATCTGTTCTTCTCTCCAGCTCCAAACAGTGACTCACTACTAAATGGTCTGGCAGGTTGCAACCTGTGGAAGTGTGGATACGGACTCCAGATGTGCTACTCCCTCTCCTCTTGGCCAAGGAGCCGAAGAATGTTTCCCTTCAGACCACTAGTGGAACAAATATACCCAACTAACTCTTTCAGGCCGCTCTGATAGGAAGGATTAAATTTGAAACAATGTTCAAATGACCGAAGACAACATCGAGTTATGCTTATGAAGGCTTATGAGGAGGATCGCTGCATAAGTTACCTCTGCGCTAATTTCTTATTCACTGGATAAGCACATCAACAAACCATAGGAGTCTTCTCATTTTTGTTAGATGCCGATTTCCCGGCCGCTAGTATATAATATAGGTCTTACTAAATTGCAGCCCGTTAACTAACCCGTGCCCGATCCATGGAGGGGTCTGTTAGCTGGTCATTTAAGGATAATTAGTTTCGCGTCGTCCCGCCTTGCCCTCCGCTGTTGCATTCACCCGGTTGGTTAGCTATCTAGGACTATTATTGCCGGACTGCCAGCATTTATAAACCCTGAGCGATTCTCTGGCTAGAACTTTCTTTAACTATGATCCTATCCTGCGACTAGCCACGCCACCCAGCGCTCATCCTTCTTTTCTCTAGATTCTTCATGCGGCCAGCTCCCCAGGACAGTCCTACTCCCACGAGGAGTCTTTAGTGACAGCGAACTTCAAGGGCCCCATCCGTATCGTTGGGATTAGTCTAGAATACTGTCAATATGCACCACCATAATCGTCACCCCGCGGCGGACCCTGCCGAGCCAGTCAAGCCGACTCGCATTTCCCATTGGCGCGTCCTTTGGGATCAAGGAGTTGTGACGCAGGAAATTATTGATTACCCTTTTTCCGGATCAGGAACTGAGGATGAGCCTTATCTTGTGACTTGGATTCCCAATGACCCACGCAATCCGATGAGTACCCCCATGGTTACAAAATGGATTTATACCATGGGGATGGCTTGGGCGACACTAGCAGTGTCTCTTGTCTCTTCTGCTTACACTGGTGGAATCGACCAAATCATAGATGACTTCCATGTGAGCTCGGATCTCGCCATCCTAGGAGTGTCTATGTTCGTGGTCGGATTCGCCATTGGACCACTCTTCTGGGCCCCCATGAGTGAGCTATGGGGCCGGCAGCGGTTGTTCTTCATCAGCTACCTCCTGTTGACCGTGTTCAATGCTGCAGCCGCGGGGTCTAAGAATATAGAGTCGTTGATTATCTTCCGCTTTTTTGCAGGGGCCTTTGGTTCCTCTCCTCTGACCAATGCTGGAGGCGTGATCGCAGATCTATTCCCTGCGAGCCAGCGTGGAATAGCAATGAGTGTGTTTGCTGCTGCTCCTTTCTTAGGGCCCGTTCTAGGACCTGTTATCGGTGGGTTCGTCGGTCTGAATGACGGATGGGAATGGGTTATGGGAATCCTAGCTATCTTTTCGGCGGCTCTCTGGATTTTAGGTTTCATGCTTGTCCCAGAAACCTATGCGCCTGTTCTCCTTCGGCAGAGGGCGCAAAGGCTCTCTAAGATTACCGGCAAAGTATACCGAAGCAAAGTTGAGGTTGAACAAGGAACGAAATCCGCGAGGGAGGCGTTCACGACTGCGCTATCCCGCCCCTGGATTCTTCTCTTCCGCGAGCCCATTGTCTTGTTGCTATCAGTCTACATGGCAATTATCTATGGCACTCTATATCTGATGTTCGCTGCTTTCCCTATCGTTTATCAAAGGCTCCGGGGCTGGAACCAAGGTGTTTCAGGCCTAGCGTTCTTGGGGATCATGGTGGGCATGCTGTGTGCTGTCTGCTACAACCTATATGACAATAAACGATATACGAAAGCTCAAGAAGCTCATGGCGGATTTGCGCCTCCCGAAGCTCGACTGCCGCCGTGTTTGATCGCATCCATCGCCATTCCGGTGGGCTTATTTTGGTTTGCCTGGTCCAACTCTCCCTCGATTCACTGGATGGCTAGTATTGCTGCTGGAGTACCTTTTGGATTTGGCATGGTTTTGGTCTTCCTTACCCTGATGAACTACCTGATCGATGCCTACACAATCTTCGCTGCATCTGTCTTAGCAGCCAGCTCGGTCTTGCGCTCCCTTTTCGGTGCTGTATTCCCACTCTTCACCAAATACATGTACCAGAACTTAGGCATCCATTGGGCATCCAGTATCCCTGCTTTTCTTGCCCTCGCTTGCGTCCCATTTCCGTTCCTTTTCTACAAGTACGGGCCAGCAATTCGAACTCGGTGCAAGTATGCTGCCGAGTCAGACGCCTTCATGAAACGGCTGATGGAGACAGTCAAGGACGCCCGAGAAGCCGAGCCAGAGCCAGAGCCAGAGACCAAATCTGTCGAAGCCAATGAACCAGGTGATAACAGAAATCTCTCTGCTGAGCAGAGTGACCTTGAGCGTATACGGTCTATCGCTTCCCAAAAATCTCGGCGCTCAGAAACCGTGACTTTTCAGGATGTGTATGATGCAAACCCGTACGATATTGATCGGGTGCATACTCGCGACTCGTTCAAAAATTAAATAGATTTTCTACATGGATGCGTGTAAGGCTATGTTAATAAGTATGATATAGAGTTTAAACGTTCTTCAATTTGTCCTAAATAGAGTCATCATTCAATTTATCGAGCTTATAATCAATTTCGCTTACTTTCTCTTTTTTTATTTTTTGTATTTTTGAAAATATCAAACTAACCTTAAGCACCGGTTGCTATAAAAAGAACGGAAAATTATTCAGTTTATTAATGCAAACAGCTTCTATGATTCTGATACATATTTTCATGTCCAAAGTTAGGTGGAGGAAGGGTCATAATCCTTGATTAGTAAGTGCTGTAGATGAGCTGTCAGATACGACCTCGGACAGCGGTAGCTATTCCTCTTTCAGAATAGAATTCGATTGGTGGATCACGTGGAGACGCGTTTCGATCGTGTTTCAGCCTAACGGGGATAGGCATAGCCCCCGATGGAACTGATTCCGTCAAGTCATTCGTCATTCTTTATCAAATAAGCGACAGCCAGGTAGTTATTGCCTATGTAACTCTCTTTTATCAGCAGAGTAGAGGAGATATGAAGGAGAAAGAAAGAAAGAAAGGATGGGTATACCTCCTGGAAAAAGAGGCTTCCAGCATGTCATAGACCTCACGGCAGAAGATGAGGACTCATCCGCTAGTCGTCCCAAGGTACCCCGTATCACAGGACAACGATTCGGCCAGGACACGACTTTTTTGCCTCTCAACCAAGCCTCTCAGATTTCCATCGGTGACGGTGAAGAGGAAGACGATGACCAAGCTGCCAACCTAATCCAAGGAACCCAAGAGGGTGCGGGAGAGTCTTTGGACATCACACATGTCCTCTATGGGAATTTGCATACCAAGATTGTTGGTGTGCGTTATTATCGAGGACATGCTACTATTGGCGAACATGTGCTTCTTAAGCGAGAACCCAACAATCAGTATGATAGGAATGCGATCCGGGTAGATAATGTTATGGGAGTGCAGGTTGGTCATATTCCCAGGAATATGGCTGCTAAGTTGGCCAATTACATGGTAAGTTTTTGACTTTTGGTTTTTTCCATGCCTTCTTTGTCTTAGGGCTCGAAGGATAGATGAGAAATCGTAACCAAGCTGTCTGCCTTCTTGCCTCGAATTGCTTGGCTCTTTCTTCTTCTTCTCTTTTGTCTCATTTTTTTCTATGTATTGCAGGATACGAGATCGCTGTTCGTCGAGGGTATTTTAACAGGCGTTATTGGCTCATACGATTGCCCTATTGTCTTGAAGCTCTTTGGTCCTAGTGATCCTGCAAAGAGGGCAGAGTTGAAGCATAGAATGTCTCAGGATAAGCTCCCCTTGGCCGAAATCAACCAAGCTGAGCGCGAGGAACGCAGGAGACAGAAGGAACGAGAGAAGGCGATGAAGGAGGCTGCGAAACGCACTCGCTCCATGGTAAAAGGCAAGGGGCAACAGTGGGATATCTCGAACACACTTGGCTATTCTAACCTATTTACTGGAGAAGGCGAAGGGGAGGGAGAGAGCTTGGAGGAACTCATCGGACAGAGCAGCACATTCAACCCACGAGAGATTGGCCAGGTAGCTGAGAGTTTCGGGTTAAAAGAGTCTGACCTGGAGAACATGCCAATGGCGGAAAACCCTGGTGCGCTTGCAACGACATTGCTACCATATCAACGTCAAGGCTTGGCGTGGATGATCAGTAAGGAAAATCCCAAGATGCCAAACGCCGGTTCCGACGAAGTAGTACAGCTGTGGAAGAGAAAGGGTAACCAGTTTACCAATATTGCCACAAATTTCTCGACCACGACAGAGCCTCCGCTTGCGAGTGGAGGTATCCTTGCTGATGACATGGGACTAGGCAAGACAATTCAGATCATATCTTTGATTCTCTCCAATTCTGAGCCGAGGACAAAAGGTGGCTCCAGGACAACCTTGATTGTGTCTCCAGTGGGGGTGATGAGCAATTGGAAGAATCAAATCCAGGACCATACGAAACCCGAGCACGCCCCACGGGTATACATATACCACGGTACTAGAAAGAAGGATGCTGGAAATCTAGACCAGTATGATGTGGTGATTACAAGCTATGGTGCTCTTGCGCTGGAGTTCCATCCGAATAAGAAGACACACCCAGCCAAAGGAATTTTCTCCTTACATTGGCGACGCGTCGTTCTCGACGAAGGACACACTATACGCAACCCACGATCAAAGGGTGCTCTAGCGGCTTGTAATTTACGTGCTGATTCGCGTTGGACCCTGACTGGTACACCTATCATCAACACTCTCAAAGACCTCTATTCTCAAGTTCGCTTCTTAAAACTAAGCGGCGGTCTTGAAGATTTGGCCGTTTTTAATAGCGTTCTGATCCGCCCTCTCATGGCCGAAGACCCGGATGCTCGATTACTGCTCCAGGCACTCATGAGCACCATATGTTTGCGTCGAAGAAAAGACATGGGATTCGTGAATTTGCGTCTTCCAGCGCTTACATCCCGCATCCTGCGTGTCAAGTTTCATGCCCATGAACAGGAGAAATATGAAATGTTTCAGTAAGTAACCCGCACAGCATCTCTAACATTATGTGTGTAGTAATATCGCTAACCATCAATCAGGTCTGAGGCGCAAGGGATGCTCCTTGATTTTAAGAACAAAGATAAATCCGGCACTACTTATTCTCATCTGCTTGAAGTTATTCTACGAATGCGGCAAGTCTGTAACCACTGGGCACTTTGCAAAAATCGTATCGACAAGCTTGCAGACATCTTGGAAAAGGACTCAGTAGTCCCACTGACGCCAGAAAATGTGAAGGCGCTTCAGGATGTTCTCCAAATTCGTGTTGAAAGCCAAGAGACATGTCCAGTCTGCCTCGACATAATGGAAGAACCAGTAATTACCGCATGCGCTCATGCATTTGATCGTGGTTGCATTGAGGAAGTCATTGAACGCCAGCATAAATGCCCTATGTGCCGTGCTGAAATCGAAAACACCACCTACCTAGTCGCTCCGGCAGTTGAAATGGGAGAAAGCGAAGAAATAGTTGATGCAGACCCTGATAGCCCCAGCAGCAAAATCGAGGCACTCATCAAAATTCTTACTGCACAAGGCCAAGCGAAAGACACCAAAACCGTCGTCTTCAGTCAATGGACCTCGTTCCTAAATCTCGTCGAGCCGCATCTCCAGCGTCATAGTATCGGATTTGCTCGCATTGACGGCAAAATGAACTCTATAAGCCGCGATAACTCGACGCATCGCTTCTCTACTAATCCAGAATGTAGAGTTCTCTTGGCTAGTCTTAGCGTTTGCAGCGTCGGATTGAATCTCGTGGCTGCCAACCAGGCCATCCTAGCAGATAGCTGGTGGGCTCCTGCCATTGAGGACCAAGCCGTTGACCGTGTTTACAGGCTGGGTCAGAAACGGGAAACAACCGTTTGGCGTCTCGTTATGGAAGATAGTATCGAAGATCGAGTTCTTGCCATCCAAGAACAAAAGCGAAAGCTAATGTTAGCCGCATTCAGGGAGAAGGCGACGAAAAAAGTTGATGACCGAGCTACCCGGGTGGCTGATCTCGAAAAACTTCTGACTTGAAAATCCTCTCCTTTTTTCCGCTTTTGTCTTCTTCTCTTTTGATTTCTCCCCCCTCTTTTTCTCGCGTTCCTACCTCGAATTGCTTACCGACCTGGTGTCATGTCAAATATGTAGACACAACCTTGCTTTCTTTAGTTTCACTCTTAAGTATCTGATATGCTTAGAGCCTCCTTCGTGTATATTCTTCTTCTTTCTCTCGTTACTTACTTTGTCATTAATCACCTTTTATAGTTTTTGCCTCCTTCCCTTTCTCACTCTCTACGTTCGATTTCCTTCTTTCCTCTCTCCCCCTCTCTTTCACACACACATCTCTAACTTACAGTTTCCCATCTTATCTTGGGCTACCTTGACTTTGAATGCTTGAGCTTCGTCATATACGTAGACATCTGTATTTTTGGGATAATTAATAATAATAATGATAATCTATTTACTCTATACATCAATGTGCTCCGCCAGGTCAAGCAGAAGGAAATAAGACGACTGGGCCCTTTGTACCTGCCTCTGCATAAGCTAATGTGCGGAGTAAATATGCAGCACACCGAGAAAAAAGATTTGCTCCTGGCAAAGGAAAAATCATCATGGCCCCATTAGAGGGAGAATGATCGAGGGGGAATAAAGTAAAATAAATAGAAAAAAGAAAGAAACATAAGGCAAAGAATGGAAGAATGGCTCGGCATTAAGAGATGATATGAGGGAAATGAGGGAAATGAGGGAAATGGGGGAAATCTTATAGGTAAGAAATCGCTGTTGTGAGCAAGGGAGGGAGGGATAATGGAGAGAGAGCGTCAAAATGGAAAAGAAAGAAGGGGAAAGGTGACGAAAAGGAAGAGACTCAGCTCTGGATTACCATTTTACTGAGACCTGCACTGGATCCCATCGCCTGTTCCTAGCTGCGAAATTTTTGACGGCGATTGACCCGTTCCAATGGTCGTGGTGTCATTAGAATTTTCTGCACCTGCGGCTTTCTCCGAAACACTAGTAGAGCAGGTCGGAGGTGGGGAGTTAGATTTGCTTGCCCGGGCGGAAGGCTGATTTTGAGACAAGGACTGGATGGGAGCTTGCGCTACTGTTACTGGCATATGAACAGAATTCGTGCCAACTGAGCTGGAGTTGAGTGTAGCACGCTGCGTGATACTCACATCGGGTGCTAAGGCGGGCGGTGCGAAATTATGCGCGCTGGCGGGTATTGGCGGCTGATATGCAGGAGTCGGAGTAGGGGTAGGCTGGAAAGAAGCCGGGGATTGAACATGTTGCGATGGAATGTATGGAGGTTGCCTTAGTCTTTCTGCCAGCAACTTTTCGTAAGCATTTGGATCGGTGCGTCGAAGGATTTCCTCGTTGAGTGCTTGTTGAACATCCTTCTGTTCATCCTCTGTCAATTTATCATTACTTTCCTTCTCAAATGTCTGCGTCAAGGTGATATTTCGAATCAATCTTTCCTCGTTTCCAGCCTCCTCAGCAATTATTTTGCCTAAAACATCTGGATCTTTCCCAATGAACTCAGTCACATCTTCTTGTTTAACTACCTTCGCGGGGAAAATGTAATCTTTAAGTTGTTTATCGGCTTTGGAGATTGGATTCTTCTTGTCCACGACATGAAATGCAAGCTGCGTTTTATAGACAGTTTTGTTGTGAATGATCTCTTGGTATGTTCCTCCAGCAAGAAACCGATACACATATACCTGTTTCTGCTGGCCGAGGCGGTACGCACGCCCAACAGCCTGCTCTTCCCATACCGGATTCCAGGAAAAATCAAATATGATGACGCGATTCGCTCCAGGAATGTTAAGGCCCTGGCCACCTGCACGGGTCGAAATAAGGTATATTCGTTGCTCGGACCCTCGATTGAATCTTTTGATGGCGTCTTGTCGGCTCGCCATCTTCGTCTGGCCATCTAGCCGGCAATATTTTCGATTAGAGATTTGGAAGACTTGCTCAATGTAATTGAGTGTCGGAATACTTTGGGAGAACACCAGGATCTTATCACCGGCCTTGATAGACTCGTCGATTATTCTATTCAAAATCCTGGTCCGAGCCGACAGGTCCAGAGCCGTCATGTCCGGAATGTTGGCAAAGAGTCGCTCTTGCTTGGATACGAGGCTTTCGAGATTAAGAATTCCGGCTTGCGTAATCGGTTCATCGCCGGGAATCGTCGGTTCGGGTTCTTCTAGGTTTCTGTTATGAGTAACGGTATCATTGACGCGACTGAGAAGCTTGTCTCTAAAGCAAGCTGGATGGTTACAGCAAAGTGCAAGATGCTCAAGCCATGTCCATAAATGGGCATTCCCAGCATCCTCTGGGTTTCCCTCTAGAACAGAGGCTACGTAGCAATCGTACACAAGCTTCTGTAGCTGAGTCAAGGGAACAGTGATAACAAATTCGACCTTCGGGGGTAAACTTCCCTCAAGCACTGATATATCGGCCCGATCAATTTTGGGGGCGAGATTTTGTTTGACCACTTGAAGCTTCATCAAAGCCCTTCGTCTTTCATGGTAAGTACTATTAGTATAAAGGCCTTCCTCGATAGGTTCAATATAGTTTGCCTTAAATTGAACATAATCGCCAAGATAACCTTCTGCAATCCAATTAACCATAGCATAATACTCACTAAGACTGTTTGCAAGAGGTGAGCCAGTCAAGGCAATACGACTCTTGGAGCGGAATTGCTTCGCTGCTGCGGTGACTGCAGCACTGGGATTTTTAATTCTGTGAGCTTCATCGGCAACAATAATATTGGGACCTTCAAGAAGCCAGTTCTTGACGTTCTGGTGATCCACGTCAGAAAAACACCTGCCCTTCTTAGACTCTTTGTTTTGTATCCACTTCTGAAATAGATTGTAGCTCATTATGAGAACACCGCCCTCAATATTCCAGTCTGAGACTTCCTGTAACCTAACGTCCACTGTGCCACCCAGTATCGGCCTCACACGTCCAATGGATGAATTTTTAGGGGTCCACATGAGGAACTCCTCATACCAATTCTCAATTAAAGATGGTGGGCAGAGAATGAGAGTTTGAGATCGATGGAAAGCCTCTGGAACCTGCTGTTTTATCTTAGGATTATCTGAAGCTGCTGCGGCTGATATTGCCACAAGGAGTGATATACTTTTTCATGTTTAGTAGCCATATTAATGTAGTTACGAGAACTGGACACTTACACCTGCATTGTTTTGCCTAGTCCCATTGTATGAGCCAGCAAACACCCTTGCCGATTTTTATCCTCTATCAATTCCCGCCACATGAATTGAATACCCTTGAGCTGATGGGGCTTCACACGACGGCCGATATGGGGATCCAAGTATATGACGGGGTCTCCAAAACTGACAGCCTGGTGATTTGGATTGTTATTGCTTAATCCCATTGTTTCAAGCCTTTTCTCGAGTCTCTCTCTTTGTCTATCTTGAAATGCAACACGGAGTAGTGCATTCTCCTGGTTCAATTTAACTTCCTGGCTCTCTTTTACTTCCCTCTTTCGCTTTTTATGAGGCGTATTGGCAGGGTCCACTTGCCCGGGTGCTGGTGAGTTTCTCAAGCCTTTCTGCTGTTCCCAGGCTTCGCAGCTGTCCAGTCGCTCGAGCAGTTCGGCGAAAAATGGGTCAAAGTTATCGGCCTCTTGCTGAGTGCGAACAACAAGGCGCTTTTGGATCCCTTTGGCCCGGAGATGGACACAATTTACCCAGGAAATGTAAAATGAAGCAATACGCATAACTATGTCACTTTGAGAAGGAATCATGTCAGGAATAACATGTTTGCCCTTGCGCAATGCTTTTAAGGCCTTCCTTGTGAAATTAAAGATCTGATCTCTTGGGTGCCGATTGACTTTTTCTTTTATTTTTCGACGTTCCTCATATGACAGGCTTCCAATCAACTTTGCCAGGAGCCTACGACGGTCTTGGCGTTCTTCAAGCAGTGCCCAGGGCAGTAATAGGATCCCACCCATGTCGCCAGGTTCGGGGATAGACTGGGGTGGACTTGAATTAGTTTTTATGACAGCATCTATTCCTTTATCTTGTCCTAGGCTAGGCGCTGGAGATATTGAGTGGCTTCTTCCAGCAAATATCCCAGGCTTTTCTGGTTGTACGGGATTCAGTGGCGGTGTTTCAATTGTAAAATCATCTGGTTCAGGTGACTCCATCGTAAGATCAATGACCTCTAGATTGTCACTAACAGGGGGTGAAGGGGAAGAAGAACTTGTTGCAAAGAAGGGATGTCTTTGAGGCCTTAATCTCCGCCTTATTCCAGAAACGCTAATGATATCGTCATCGCCATCGGATTGAGACGAATACGGGGAGGTTGGCCTCTCAGGCGAGTTCATCTGCTCGAAAACAGGATTTATTCCAAAGTCGTCAATAAAGCTATCCAGGGAGGGGATAGAGGCATTGTCAGACTCAGAGTGCAGTGACTCTTCGTCAGCCTGTCTTGGCCTTGGCATGTATTCACGCTTTGGGGGGGCCGGAAGCTTTGGGGGGCATGCCTCCAGTTTCAAAACCGAGAGCCGCCACTTCTGTTTCTGAATGCTATAAACGGTCTCCTCCAGACTTCGACATTGGGCACACAACTCGGCTTGCGAGGTATACTCATTTTCACGAATCGCCTTTTGGAACTTCCTAAGGCACTTTTCCAGGCGAATGATCTCATTCGTAATGGCCTTAGTTTCCTGGTTAGCACAATTTACCCGTTTCACCGATAACCAAAGCCTCCGCGCCTTGTGCTCCTCTTTTGGTTGATTGAGTCGACGCCACTTGTCTTCAAAATCCGAGACACAGCTTTGCATGATGGATTCAATTTCCAGAGGTCCAAGTTTCGCCTTTTTACTTGACCTAGGCTCCATGTGTTCATCATCGATCTCTCTCCAGGTTTCGTCATCAAAAGCTCCTTCGGATCCAGAATCCCCATACAATGGGAGGGCATCTTCCTGGCTATCTTGAGGGGGATATTTATCAAGTAGATGGGAGAAAACATCTCCCTTCTTTTGTTGAGGATTAAACTGTGGCCAATCTGCAATATTCTCTTTGCTAACGATGACTTTTCCATCATTTTCAGTGTATAAAGTTAGAAAACATTCGGTTTCAGTAGCCACGACAGAAGGGGGATAAGGAACTAGAGCCCATTGTTTATCTTGGTCTGAGTTTGCCTTGACGGGCACCTGGTGGAAGAAATGAATGAGACGTTTATTGACAAAACAACACTGTGCAGAAGGGAGCTTAGGGAAAACTAGGGTGAATTCGCGCTCATCTTTGGCTGGCAGAGAAGGATAGAATATCTCAGCAGGCGTCAAAGTCTGGGATCCCATATACCAAGTTTTAGCAGGAGTGCTATTCTGTAGATATTCTATACCCTGGTTCTCATCGTGAGCTTTGGACAAGGCGATAGGATTGAGTCTTCGCCTTTTCCTTCCCTGATCATCAATAATAGCGTGTTCTTGCGGGCGGAGCCGTACAGAATCTAGAATTCCCACCCTTTGTTCAGAACTCGGGGTGTTTGAAACAATTTGAGACACACTTCTACTCCCCACGGAATTATCAGTTGCGCTAGCACTTATTTTAGATGTTTCTGCAGCTATTCCTTTTGTGAGGGATAAATTCGAAGCCCTCAGGGGTGAATATGGAGGATTGGTGGAAGCGGGGGCTGTGAGATTTAGGCTCAAATCCCCTTTGGTGTGAATAAACTGAGGATAATGCTGTTGATACTTGGGGGATATTTGCTGAAGATACCGTATAGCATTCATGATGCAACTACGGGGTCCCACACGCTTCAAGCCCAAATCATCTCGCAATGTATCTTTATCCACATCTTGCAGAAGCACCTCCCCATTGATCATATTTTCACGAAGGATAGCCTCGAACTCTATCGGGTTAGGTCGAGGAGGTTGAGAGGTTGAGTGAGACCATGGTGTCTCGGGATTATGGCATAGAAAATACACCACCTCATCCACAGTCCAGTCCAAGGGATCTTCACTAAGAGTCTGCATTTTATACGGGGGTACTGAGGGCTGTGAGGGGTGAAGGAGGTGGGGTTGAGAGGAGACAAGGAACGGGGTGTCTGGGTTTTTGAGTACAAGAAAATTGAGTGATAGAGGGTGTCATGAGGCTCATCATAAAGGTTTCCTAGACACGATAGCCCGAAAATAGTATAAAGATCTGTTTGTCAAACATGGGGATGGAGAGAGACTAAGCGCTCAGGGAAAAATGGTGGAGGGGAAAAAAGAGAGTGGAGAGAAGCTTTTACAAGAGCTCTGAAAATATAGAGCAAACAGAAAAAATATGCATGGAAGAAATTTATTTATGGACTGGTTTAACGGGAAAATAAATGAAATAAAAGAACAAAGGGAAAAAAACAAAAAAAAAAAATACATAGCAAAGCAGGTCAAGGAATAAATCCGAGTTGCAACAAAGACTGGCAATCATGCAGCACGAGACGCGCCGAAGCACCTTTTTTCTTTTATTTCTTTTTTTCATTTTTCTTTTTGGGAAAAACGCCTTTTTTCTGCCGGATACGTAGACGGTGTAGAAGGCGGTGGAAGACCTGAATTGCGTGACGCTGATCAATCACGATGATTAATAATCGCCGAACGCAGATCCCCCTCGATGCGATACCAAAAACCCTTTGGATTCCTGTCGATTTTCTACCATTTGATTGCTCTCTTGTTGTCTATTTTTCCATATTGGGTATTTGAGTGTCCTCGTATACATCTAGAGATATTGTGCGACAGGAATTGAAGCGATCCGTCATGGCAATTTCAGTCTACGAGAACTATCCTCCCCCGCTCAACCCCGCACAGAAGGCATTTCTAGTGAGAACAATCAAAGATTGGGCGACTCAAAATGGCTTGATGGTCAGGCCCTCGCCGACATTTGTTCCACGAGAGTCTGATCCTCATGGAGTATTGGCGACAAATGCACCCGTGACTTTATTTCCTAGCCCGTTCCCTCGAGCTTGTTTTGAGGAAGCAGTGGCCCTCCAGACTGTGTACAATAAACTCTACGCTGCGATAACATGTAACGAAGAATGGATTGGCAAGATTATGGAAGAGTAAGAACTCATTGTTTGATGCATACCTACATACTATTCATTTGGCTTGGACTCGGCGAGTACTCGGTCCGAGTTGCTTAGAAAACCTAGACTAAACATGGCATCTCTTGACCGTAGACTGATTGACGTGGATGACTTCATTTCCAATCTCTGGAAAGTCCATCTTTCCGTTCAGAAAGAGGGATACGTTCAAACGCTCTCCCTCGGACTTTTCCGCTCCGATTATATGCCACACGTGCCTTCCGATGGCAGTGCTCCGCAGTTGAAGCAGGTGGAATTCAACACTATCTCTTCGTCCTTTGGCGGACTGTCGTCTCTTGTGGCCGCATTGCATTCTGAGCTCCTACAGTCCCCACCTGGCAATCCAATTGCCTATCCACAGCATCCTTTGCTGGATTCGAATCTCCCCCCCGAGAACACGGCAGTAGAGACACTATCGTCCGGCTTGGCTGCTGCCCATGCTGCCTACGGCTCTTCTAGATCTACACCGGCGCTTTCCACTTGCGTTCTTTTCATTGTTCAAGAAGGCGAAAGAAACACTTTTGATCAGCTGGCGCTTTCGAGGCAGCTCACAAAGGTTCACAAGATAGCTGTATTCCGCCTACTTAGCTCCGAAGTTTTAGATCACACATTTATCCCGAGCTCAAACCCCTCGCGTCCTCTCATATACCGGCCCCCTCATGCTGTCGAGGGAACACAATTCGAGGTGACAACTGTATATTTGCGATGTTTCTATACACCCAACGATTATAAGTCCGCGCGCGACTGGGAGGCTCGCACCCAGCTCGAGCGATCAGCTGCAATCAAGTGCCCGACCGTCCTAAATCAACTCTCTGGGTCCAAGATTGTGCAGCAGGTTCTCGCCAGTACCTCCGGCCCCGATCATCTAGCAAACTTCCTGGCGGACACGGACCCTGCAACCCTTTCAAGACTTCGCAATACCTTCGCTCCCCAGTATGACTTATCCGGGGGCGGCCGCGGCAGAGAACTGGCCCTCAACCCGTCGACCGCGATGAACCACGTCCTCAAGCCCCAGCGGGAAGGAGGAGGAAATAACATCTACAAGGACGCTATTCCTGATTTCCTACGGAGCATTCCGGAAGAGGAATGGAAGCGCTGGATCCTGATGGAGCTCATTAAGCCCCCTACCGCCGCCAAAAATGTGGCCCTTAGAAGCGATGGCGAAGTCCTCGGTGGGGAGGTTATTGGAGAACTGGGGATTTATGGCACGATTCTCTGGGACCAAGCGGATGGGAAGATCCATCAAAATCAGCAAGGCGGATGGCTCATGAGGACCAAGGCAAAGGATGTTAACGAAGGCGGCGTCGCTACCGGGTTTTCCAGTTTAGATAGCATCGTCCTATTTTAAAGTGGTGGGTTGCATTAAGAAAAAAACACCACTAGCTAAATATAGATATGATTATCAAGTAAATAAACAAATAAAGATTTCCTAAAATATGGAAGATACTCGTTACTACTCCTACCTATACTCTCAGTACTTAATTACTGCTGGCGTCTCGATAAAGTTAACGCGCCAAGCCTTAACGGCCAACATATCATTGGCTTTTTTCAAAGTCTATAAAACCACCGAGGTATAACTCCCAATATCAATATGGATGGAACAGTGCCTACATACATTACATACACACTTGCATACCTACCTACCTATACTCCATAACTCCAGAGTAAGCCTACCTACCATCCTGCACACATTTAGAGTTGCTTATCAATTTTAAAATTAAAAATAAATCCTGATTAATATTTACTATCTACTCTAAGGTAGTGGTGGCCTCGTACAACTAGGTCCTAGTTAGTAGATGTGTTCATCGCCCTGGCCAAACAATATGGAAAAAACATGAATCATTATCATTGTCCTCGTTAGACATGAACATAAAAAGGGAAAGGGGAAATAAAAAAGAAATGAATAAAAAACAACAAAAATTCTGTCCAACTTTTCTTTTCCTTACACCTTTTTATTGTTTTTTTTTTTTTTTTTTTTCCTTTTTTCTTTTTGGAAGACCCATTCTGTAAACATTAGGAATTAAAGGGTTGAAGGGAACAACAAAGAAAAGAAAACTCCATAAGAACCCCTGGATGAAAGGCTGGGATAAGCCCCAAACTTGAAAAGTAGATCATCAGAAAAGGAGAAGAAAGGTAAAAAGAAACATGCAAGTGAGGTATTAACACTCGAAAAAAATAACGAGATGAAGTTGACCACAGATTTGTTCAAAGTGGGAAAGAACAAACAAGGATGGATATGAACACTCGGCGGAAAGAAAGTTTGTAAAATGACCACCTAAAAAGCAAAAAAAAAAAAAACCAAATGTCGTTTGTCAATTTAGCTATCCATGGGGATATCCATTTCGCCCAAATAATCTTCATGCTCATAGTAATCTTGGAGCATTCTGTCAAAAACAGCACCAGCAGGCTCATAGATTGATTCCATAACGAGTGGCACCACAGATTGTACAGCCGATTCTTCCTCGGGGTATGCCATAAATAAATCAAGGTTCATGGGAAAACGCTCAGGATACATATGCTGGAAAGAGAATTCGGGTTCCTGTGGTGATAGCTCTTCCATGGATGCAAACTCTCGCAGTTTCTGTGTGACAGAGTCATAAGAAAAGTTGTTCTCGTATGTTGCATGCATTCTCGATGCAGCTGGCCTTTTGAACGGATAAAATCGATGCAATTTCCTAATTTCACTAGCACGGATAGGACCCAGAACGGTTTTCTTGTTAGGATGCCTCTTGGGTGGCTTGATACCACGGGTTAAGTCAAGGTTTTGCAGGCCGGTATGTCTGGGAAGCTCTCTATCGGGCATGTTTCCGCGGATTATAGGCAATGTGCCGGCGGTGTGGTTCAGATACTGTCTATATGGGACATAGTTATCGACGTACTCTAGCTGGTGGCGCTCATGTGCCGAAACGTGCATGTCTGCAGGACGAGGCATATGCTTCTGTTGCACTACCGGCGTAATTACGGGCTCCTTGATATTTTCATAGTCCAATAACAGACTCTCGGCGAACGATTCGTGGACTTCGGTATTAGCCACTTCTGGAGAGGACATGAAGCGAGATAGCTCATGTTGTGGGGTCATTGGAGAAAAGACATCACTCTGCGATCCGTCCGTGAAGGAGCCTCCCTCAAAATCAGGTTCATCTGGTAGGAAGCCTCTCTGACAGGCGATAAAGTCAAAGTTGAAGATCTCCGGAAGTTGACTAGCGACTGCTCCAGTTTTTTCCGTTGCTTTGGCTTCTTCAAATACAAAGTTAGGAACTCCAAACCCCTCCAAATCCAGATTCTCAATTTCAGAATGATCCAGCGAGAATTGGCTTATCTGCCATCGGTCAAAATCAACCTCCTGGGATGCTTGAGGTGCCTCTTCGCGTTGGGAGAGCTCAACAGGAGCTATTTCGATGGTGGAATTCGCAACGCTCGATTTGCCTCGTACCACTATGCGTCCGTCTGGGCCATAGTTCTTTGGTAGAGGGATACGTCCACCTGCTTCGCCGAGCAGAGGATAGATTAACCCAGGGGTGATACCACGAGTAGAGTTATTCGCAGGATCGATTCCCTTACCGATCATCTTCTGGATTACAATTTTCTCCAACTCACGGCTCTTCCTATTGCCTGAGTCCCAGGCAACCATGTTGAATTCCTGGCGGAATCTCCCACCGCGAGTCTGCAAGGCATTGGGTCGAACCCTGAACTCAGGATGCATCCTGTCGATAATATCCTGCAAACGAATGCGTCTATCAAGGCGGAGCCATGCTTCAACTCTGAACTCCTCAACCGTCGATGCTATGTTGTCTGGAAGCAGAGGGAGAAGTCGTAAGACTTTCCCATGAATTGGATACGACATCAATGGGACAGATTCTTTTCTAGACATCTTAGTCGATGGCTTGAACTGATAAATAATGTCAGGCATGTTCATCCACGACCAATCAGCTTGGTCAAGATGAGCCTTTGTGAAATTACGAGGGTCTTTAGCTCTCTCGCTATCTAGACGAGGTACAGACCAAGCTACGAACGAGTCAGCAACAACCCTATATTCCCAAGATCTACACAGTAAATTTACAAAAGAACATAGATCTAACCTTTCTGGAAATTGTCAGTCCCACTGGACTGAGTAACCTTAGACACTTCCTTCATAGTGCCAAGGAATCTTTTGTCGTAAGCTACCCAGCCCTAGGTAGTTAGCCCATTGGCCCGTCCCGTGTCTATACATCTGATCCCCCCCATGAAGGTTAATTACGTACCTTTGATTGGTTTCACGCAAGTAATATGAGGTTTCGATTAAGCTTTGACTAGTAATAGTGTATGCAGGACTGCGTACAAAGTAAACGGCGAGAAGTGTAAAAACGGTGGTTGGACCAAGTATAGTCTACTAAGAAGGACCAGAGAGGGGGAGGAGGGGGGAAGAGCCAGTAAGCCAGCTGCATTTTGGAATACCAAAATCCCGAAATCCATTGTGCTTCTCTGCCGAGAACACAGAACAATTGAGGAGGCTGGTATAGATACCCTAATCGGGCGAAGTGCCTTGAAAGATAGTGGGAGGTGGACGAAGTTGAGCTGATATTCACTGTCCGGCGCGACTTTGAGAACGTCGAGGCTCCCAAGCCTCCTCGCAACGCCCACTCAATCGCCCATAAATGAATATAATCCCATTCATTTTGTATTATAATTTCAATACGTAGTATCAGAAAATTCTCCTCTTCAAAATGAACCCAATATTGTCTATACTAGCTACCGGCGATATGGTGTAGCAGAGCCGTCTTCTAGACGCTGATACTGATGTCGTTCTCAAAACCTTCAATAAAATAACTCACCAGCCTCTTTCTTTATCAAATATACCAGCCCTAATAGCAAATGAGAGAGTTAGGGCCTAATTATTAGCCTTATATCCATGCACTTCTCACAGCACTGAAGTGAAGTGGATCCCCCACAGCCAGCCGCCCGCCTATTATCATCACAGCTGTTGGGCCATTAACGTCTAGATGGATCTGTAAGAGAAAGTGAATAATCAACAGCTAATGAAAATTAACTATATTAGACAATAGTTGTTCTATAGAGTGAATTGCTTTCCTTTGACTTGCTAGCTTTCCCTTTGTCCCAGAAAGCCACATAATAGAGACAATAGATATAGCAGGCGTGATTTTTTTTTTTTTTTTTTGTTTTTTATCTTCTCTCTGAAAAAAAAAATACCTCTCAATGTATAGGTATTTTTTTTTTTTTAGCTTCCATCAGTATATATGTCAGGTAAGTATGTAGTCCCAAGGCAAAAGTTGAGTGTCGACTGAAATCGGCCTCCGTTCTAAGAAGATCCGGTTTGGATGTAGCTCACCCAATCAATACTAGGGGCAGGCACCTACTAGGTAACTACTTGGCATAAAAAAAGGGAGAAAAGAAGAATATTAGTCAATTCCAATCAACTTTGGTTTTGATTGAATCCGATATTTTCCATCCTGTCATCTATCCCCTGCTATGTACCACCTAAATATCAAAGACCCAATAGTAGCGCAAAACCCCAACTACAGACTAACAATGGTAGACAGCCAATTGTTGAAAGTTGAATCATTTCTGATCACTCCGTCGTGAGTTTTCCAAAGTAGCATCAATCATCCATAGTAAAAGGCACTCGAAGGATGTCCCAGGGGTCCGGAATATCTTTGGTAACTGGAACTCTGGACGGGCGCTCTTGACGAACCCTGTAATCCTCATCACCTTCAGAATCCCCGCAGAGAAATTCTTCCAAAGAGATTTGCTGGTTCTTTAGATATTCCTCCAATGTCATCTCTCCTCCAAACGTATCATCCTCGTCCATTCCCCTCTGTTCATCATGGAATACCCGTGCTGGTGGGCCACCATGATACGCCAATTCGCTAAGCTCTACATCGGGGGGTTCTGGGTTCTCCGTTGGCTGCAGTGTCCATTTCTTTTCTGGGGGCGTCCAACTAAAGTCCAGTGTAGACACTTATTAGCACAGAACAATCAACACCAGACTACCAGGTTGTTTAATACATACAACATAGGAGTAACTATAACCTCTCGTAAATCGTCGTACGGTCGTGGGTTGGCCTTCACCTCACATGGCCCAAAATCTCTAGAAATTTCATCTAAAAGACATTTTTTCATAGGTCTTGATCCAAAGATTGTAAAAGTCTCTTGGGGGTGAAGATTCCTGGGCACAAAAATGCGGATCCGCTGGGTTTCCCCTGGCCTGTTGCTCACTAGACCAGGCGTCAAACCTCTCGTACTATTGGAACTAGGGTCCAGACCTGACTCTATCAGAAGCTGAGAAACCTTTTCAATCGAGGCTTCCGATTCCCAGTCTGCAACATGGAAGAGCTCCCGAAAGCAGCGGCGACGGGACTCGATCATCGCTGCCGTGAGCTCGTATTTAGGATTAACCCGGTCGATAATATCTTGCGCAGTGATTCGACGATCAAGACGGAACCAGGCTTCAAGACGCCAACCCTCTACCTGAGATGAAATCTGATTTGGCAATACTACGTAGGCATTCAACGATTTCCCAAAGATCAAGAAGTCAGCCTTTGCAGGGATTTCACTTGATTTGGCGTGCTCAGGTCCAGGCCGCAAATGGTAGAGAATGTCTGGAAGGTAGTTTACATCCCAGTACACTTGGTCCTGGTGGATGGCGGTATAATCGTCTGACGGTATCCATGTCAAATGCTCTGGTTTGTAGGATCGATATGAGGTCAACGGTGCAGGCTCAGTTTGAACTACAATGCTTGGGTGCATCCAAGTGCAATGTAAATCCAGTCGAGGTCGAACAGGGGCACGTCTTAGGTTAAAATACGGTGAACATGCTTGAGAAGAAGATATACTAGGCTACTCCGGAGAATTAACAGTCAGTAAATGATCAGCCTTTGCGTATTTCTCTTTGAATCGACACCCACGTTTGGGACATTAGCTGGCTCCGTCCAGGATAGCCTTGGACCCATTGTGCATCGCCCAAAACAAGACCCCAAAACGCACTGCTCCTCTCTTCCCTAGGTATTAAAAGAAACCATACCCAAGCAAGATAAAATTATGAATGAAATAACTGAATATTGAAAGATGAAAGGACCGGGGAAGACAGTTGAAGGATTGTTGGTGTTTTGTGCCAGGCAATCAATAGTCGCTAAGCATGGTTGCCCGGGCTGTCTTTATTTCAAAACGGCAAATGGCCCTACTATGAGACATCTGGTGACATTTATATCGTTTGACATAACTCCTAAACGACCTAATAATGGGACTCGAGCTCCCTTTAGAGGCCTTGTGGATCCACCACAAGATCGAGGCAACATCCTGAATCCGTCTATTGATGAAGACTCGCGATTCATCTTCACTGAAAGTCATCCTGGTGAAATTTTCTCATAATGAACACACCCCTTCGGGAACGTCATATTTTTCTAGTGCTGCTAATTGATATATGTTTGTAGGTACAGGTGGGTAGGTTCCTACACTCTATATTTCCATTCTGAGCCAAGCCAAGAAATATCATGTTTAAAACTCTCTCTAAACATGATTGCAACCACGCAATAACCCTGAGTCTTCAAGCCATAAAGCTAGTTTATGATCAACCTGCCACGGCTAAATTGCATTTGCTACATCTTAATCAAGCCTCGAGGAGCGTTTTACCAACCACAACACACGCAAGCTATGTCTAGCCGTCCTCTACTTCGATTAATCCAGGCCACAGCTGCCTTAAAATCCCGAGGCGGGAAAAGCCTGAAGCCAATCAAACGATACAACCTCCAGGTTTCATGCAGAGTCAAACCAAACGTCTCAGGAAATCGAGAAGGTATCTTTGCCGTAGGTACTGAAAAAGTAGATATGTGTGTTGCTGCCGTCCCCAGAAACGGCGAAGCAAATGCAGCGGCGTCGCGCGTTCTTGCCCAGGTATTATATCACTTTCTCCTGAATATCATGCGAATAGACCGACTAGGTCATGCAGAAGATCTTCACCTTTTGAAACAGGAGAAAATAACGCCTTCTATCTCTCTATCTACTCAGGTATTCCACGTTCCCAATTCCAACGTGGGCGTCATACAGGGATTGAAATCTCGTGACAAAACGCTCTGTATCACCGATCTAGACATTGGATCCGATACTGAGGAATTATTTCTCCAAAAAGCTCTCCAGCGCCTGGAGGAAGCTATTATGAAGAATTAATTTACATTATACAGCATTATTTGGAAAATGAGAAATCAATTGAGCCGGATTTCTCCAGTTGTTATTGACCTCATTTGGTTTATTTATTATTACGGGCATGGTAATTGCAATACCAAGCAAAGGTACGTGACATCACAGGAAACAATTCCCCAACTTTTTATTTTTTTTTTTCCCTCTTTTATAAAATCAACCTCCACTATTACCTACATACAACACTTATAGTAATAATAATAGTAGTAGTGCCTAGGTAGAAAAGAACTATCTTCCCTCATCACTACAAGCAATCTGCTTTCCCCTTCACAACCTCATCCAACACAACCATGTCATCCGCCTCCTCATCAAAACGAAAAGCTATCTCCAACAATCCCGACACCAATATCATCCAGTTCACTGCGCGAAACCCTCCATGGACATATCTCAAGTTACAACTGTTGAGTCTACCCCACCTCCTACAGAATCACATAAACATATGTGATGCTATATATTATTATTATTGTTACACTTATTAACTATTGCACAGAGTCCACCAACCCAACACCTCCCCCGCCATCCAATCTCAGCCCCTCGACCCCCTCACAGCCCGAACCTACCTAACGGCCGCCCTCTCCCAATTCCTTGGTTTAACAGGCACCTCAATCCCAATCGATATCCTCAAAATCTCCCCGGGAACCCCACAACCTACACCTACACCAACCGAGAAGATCGTCTGGATCCGTGTCCCGCGTCAGGACGCGCACGCCGTCGTTGTCGCGCTCAGCTCATGGATCGGCGGCGGCGGCGGCTCCGACGTTGATCCTGATATTGCTACTGCAACATCAACAACGGCGGCGACAAAAGCCAATGATAATACGGTTGGACATGTAGCCTGGCGAGTCTGCGCAAAGGGGAATTTCCTTGGCGCTTTGGTTCAAGGGTCCGGGGCGGATTTGTTTGCATCGTAATGGCGGGGCCTCGCTTCGCTTGGGGGAAGTGAGAGCAGAAGCTCTTATTACTCACTTACCTACTTACTGAGTGTATGTGATATGTGTGATAGGGTATTCCCTCGTGGGGTCGGTCTGTATCTCTCTTTCAAAACACACACACACACACACACACACACACTCTCTCTCTCTCTCTCTCTCTCTCTTTATATGTCTATGTATCAGAGACACGAAGCAAGTCTCCCGGGCGAGTGACCAACGGCAGACAGTATACCCGATCTGGCCCGAAAGGCCTAGAACCGAAGATAAAGCTCAACAGAAATTGAGGCGAGTGCATTTACTTCAAGAAGAGAAGCATTTCCAAGAGTTAGACCCGTTACCGGTTGATCTAGAGAGCGGAAATGACGAATGTTCATGAGAGGGCAGTCAGGTTTTCTAGAGAGAAGTGTTCGCGTGGTATTGTATTTATATCGTGTGGGTTCGAGTCGGTCATTTTCCTTCTTGCTAGGAGGATTACTGAGAAACAAATTACTTGGGAGTCTAGAGCCCGAATTATTTGGAAAAACCGTGCACAAGAAATATTGCGGAGATTTACTTTAAGGAAAAGAAGATAATCTTTCAATAATTACATAACAACCAATTAAAGCACCTTGAATAGAAATATTTCACAACTCGGTATATTCAAACAAAGAAAAATAAATAGAGATATCTGTAACCGGGAATAAAAAGATAGACGAGTCGAGTTAGATAGTGTAGTTAAAGGGGGAAAACACCAAATTCCAAATGCTTATCAAAAAGGACGCCCAATTCCTATGCTCATATGACGCAAAAGATAAATAAAAACCAAAAAAAAAAAGGAATGCACTTTTGGTTTTCCAATTTTCAAAAACCTAGGGAAAAAAATTTTTTTTTTTTTCCCTTTTATGTTTCTTACTAATTTAGTGTTCGCAGACACTGTTTTTATACAGTATCTTTAGTCTTTACCGTCGTCTGAATCTGTACCGTCGATGATTTGGATACCGGTGGGCTGGTATTAGCTACAACCTTAGTCCGAAGGGCCGCACGAATGTCTTCAACACTCCGATCTTTCCATACAGGGTGGCCGTATGTGCTGAGAGGGTAAAGGACAAGGTTGTCCTCGCGGGAGCAAAAGTCTTCTACCTTGGGTGCGGGCGTTGCGGTGATGATATCAAGCTCGAGGGCAATTTGCCTGCAGTATGTGTCAAGGGGCAAGTCATTGACGTCGTGGCCGAAAGGATTCTCGATTTCACTTCCAATAGTCGCGAGTCCCAGGATGATATAGGCAGCAACTAATAACAAACTATAAGAATACGTTCCTCTGCCACACCTAAACATAGACCAAGAAGCGGGGAAGAACTCACCGATGGAACCAGGGATAGTCACCCATCCGAGGGCATCGTAAAGCTGGAACGGAAGGACTAAAACATAGATCCAGGCAATCTGGGCAATTGAAATGCTATAGGCGGCTGGGAGCGGAGTATCAAGAACACGTTCGGTTCCTGTGACTACCTCATTCAATTGACAGATAGCGGTGACTAAACCTGGGGTTAGCCAATCACTTGATCGCAGGCTAAGAGATTATGTTTTGTAGCACATACTAGCTTGGCTCTGGTGGAGACCACACGAAAGAGTTCCGTTCGCAATACACGAGTCAATATAAGCCGAAATATAGTTGAGAATTTCTAGAGGAAGGTGACCCAATGGCTTCTTCGAGCGCTTAACCAACTTTCTCGGGTTTGATTCGGCGAAGGAAACACCCAAGTATTCGCCAGCGGATTTCCAGAAAGTCTTCTGTTTCGGAAGTAGATTCTCGCGATCATGTGCCTCTTTGGCGAAGGTGTCGAGATATCCTACCAAGCCAGCTAAGTCATCATACCCAACATCGGGTTCAAATCGTAGCTTGTGTTTCAGAGATACAGCAAACGCGAGAATAAGATTAATGGCAGTTCTAAAAGGATGGGATAGGCAAAGTTAGGACGCCGATAACCAGTGAATTCCGTGGTTCCCCGCGGGGGTTGGGGGGAGGGAGGGGGGCATACAGTTTTCTCAGGAGATCCTCTTTTTCCTCCTCGGGACGTTCGGTAGTATTGACCCAGATAGTACGGGAAAGATTTCGAGAAGTCTGGATTAAAAGAGACCAGTATTTGCGCCCATCCGCCCATCTAAGAACCCGTTAAAACCGAATTCTCCAGTTAGTGGAAGGGGCTAGTCTCCCTACCTTTCATATGCAGTCGAGCTTCTAAAAGACAGAGATAAACCGACGACAAAACCGAGGACGGTAAGCAGGATATTGTTGATTCCAACTTAGCCGCAGAAGAAACGAGAGATAGGTTAGCAAGGCTCGATCGACAGCTGGGCAGGTGATTATTATGCAGAAGGACTTACTATTGTGGACAAATTTCGAGATCAAGGTGATCAGAGTCGACCACCCGGCGATGAAAGTAAGGGGAAGGATCAGCTTCGGCATAATACTACCGTGCATCCGCAGCATCATCGGCCATTTCGAATGCTTGTCTAGATCTCGTGGTCCGTGCTAACCATTTTTTTATCATGTTCCGTTAGTACGAGCTGCAATTCATATTCAGGGTGTGTTTTTATGTATGACATACAAAATAGCGATCTAGCTCGCCTGAATCACGTCTGTTGAACATGAATTGAGTTTCTCGGGAACTCGCGAGGTTTTCCAAGAAGGTTGGTCGTGGCGTTATACGAGATGGAGCAGAGCTTCGATCATCGTCCTCCTCGTGATGCGTCGATTGAACAGTAGCTTGATGAGTAGCCTGGTGACGGTTTCCGGCAGGCACAGGAGCAGCAGCATCCGCAGCGCCCGTATGGGCCGCAGCAGCATCGGCTGGTGGTGCTGAATTACCGCCGTCCATATTGCGTAGGAGTAGTTGATATACAAGAAAGCTAACTATACGTCGGTACAATACCGATACGGTGGTAGCAAGGGTCAAAATGAAGGGAGAACTTTCTAACCAGAGATAGTCCTTAAATGAATTGGATGGAGAAAAGAGAGCGGAATAAGAATAAATATATGGTATCAAATCAAAGAGTGAATATATGCAAAAAGAAGGTCTGGGGGTGAAATAGAAAAACTACAAACGGATGGGAAAGAAAAGAACGAAGGGGCCAAAAAAAAAAAAATTTATTAGGAAGAACCGAGGAAAACAAGGACAGGGAAAAAAAAGATCAATTGCGAAAAGAAAGAAGTCGTAATCCCAAATTATTGGTGGACATCGAGTACTAATTTATTCTTTAAGAGTCTAGTCGTGTCTACTGCTAAGAAGAAATCGATCCTTGGCCTTGTTACCGGAGCTAGCTAGGCACGATGAGGGTAAGCGTGTATGGACAGGGTGTATTCTTAGAAATCCGTTTGGCTTAAACGGGAAATTGACAAACCTTAAAGAAGAGAGAGGATCAGAGGGGCTTGGGAGTAATGGTTAGATTGGTTTTGGTTTCCTTTTGGGCTGGAAGAGTTAGCCCAAGAGCAAGAGCCTGATGCAATTCAAAATATGTATTGTCGAGTCTATCCACGCACTCCCCAGGATCCATGCAGAGATTCCATGGTCTCGACTGTTGAGCCAATGGTCTAGAGAGAGTATTCGAGAGATCATTGGTATGAGTCCCACTAGTCTGAGACTGAATGAAAAGACTAATTTGCAGAGAAAAGAGGAATAACCTCGAGAGAGAGGGGAGAGAGAGTGGAGAACGAATGAACCAGTCTAGGCCCCTGTTTCACCCGCAACGGCGAGTCTGCGCCACTCCAACTAAATGTCACACGGGAACTTCCGTCCTCTTCAGCTCGAGTCCGCCATTGGCTGCACGCTGTCTGATTCTCGCTAGTGACGCACCTCTGGCGTTCCAGGGGCCGCGCAAGAGAAATCTCCGGCGTCTACGCCAGGAAATTAAACCAGGGGTAAATGAGAAACAGAAATAATGAAGGAAAAAGCAACGAAAGTTCCAGCAAGTGCTTCGTAAACCCTATTTGCTTCTCTTCCACTTTGTTTAACTATCTAGACACAAACCACGCAAATATTGAAAAGAGGAGAGGAGAAGAAAAAAAACACTTCGCAAAGTTGGAGCATCGGCTAGTCTCCTTTTTTGCTTAGCCCTCCCTCCTCTCTGCCGTCTTTAAGTGGATACACTCCAACGTGGCCAAGGCCATGTAAAAATAACCATAACTATTGGCAGTTGGTGGATGACTCGAGAAAAGTATGGCGATTGAGCCCCGAGTCCGTTCATGGAGTCAGTAGGTAGGTACCTGTCGTACGCGAATTTTGACAGAATCAACTGTCACTGCATTATGCAAGATAGTGAGAAGGTGGCCCCCACCTTGTTTCACAACTTGGCTCCATAGAACGCTGGCGAGACGAGATTAATCATCTAAAAACAAGTCCAAAAATCAGGGGCCAAACCTCAGACTAATGATGTTCTCTTCCACTATCCACACAATAATACCAGTTCATCATTCATTATACCTAAGGTACCTAGTGCTGATGCGTTATATATCATTGGTTGCTCACAGCCCCTTAGTCCTCTCCTACAAGATTAAGAATGACTGAATTATCGCCTTGTAGGGAGGAGGCGGGCTGAACCTGAAGCTGAAGGGTTGAACCTGGATAGTTACATGACACATGCTTTCTTATCCCTCGAATATGCAACTGCGGGCCCTCCGCTCGAATTCACATGGTTAAGACTTGAGAGATCATCTTTTCCCTATGAACACCGAGGATTCGCCACCAACAATAGTGGGGGGTAGTTATATTCCCTCTTACACATGAAAGATCAATCAAATCACTCACGGACCCCTCCAACGCAAATTAATCGTTCTTCTTAACTTTTAGTTGCAACTGGAGTCAGGGTCGAAATTAATTTTCTTTCCTCGTCCACTAGATAGGGAGTAATTAACTACGAGTAAAATGAGAGGATAGTACCAGACTCTTTCAAATTCAGCCCTGGAGAAGGAAGTGACTTGTCTAACCTACCAATTTCTTTTTGTCTAGTTTCTCTTAAGCTCCCTACCCCCCGCCGTTATTCGAACCTTTGTTGATTAGCTGCAGCCACAGTGAGCTTAGACCGTTGCTCCAAAAATTAATTTACGCACCCACTTCACTCTAAAAAACCTACCCACCTACACAACAGTTGTCCTATAGAAGTATTACGGTAAGTAGTCCGTAGATTGTCAGTTCTCTAAGAATATCCTCTCTCTTTCGCTCAAGGGCCTACTTGCACTGCCTAAAGACTATGAACTGGAGATATCATAATTGTACATTATTATTGTCTTCTCCAGATGAGCCGGCTTGCAACCCCTCGTACGTCAGAACGAGCCAGTCACCTTCCTCCAACTTCTTGAGTAACTAACTACACACATCCACAGCTACATGTATTACTTGTGTTTACAAATCCATTGTCTCCCAAAAAGCTAAGTCCCCTGCATAAATCTAGGTATTCAACTAGATGCGCATCAATCTGTGATCCATTAGTGCTTGAGGCGTCAAAATTAAGCATGCAGGAGCCATGGAAATCAACCCGACTAATATGATTAGGTTGAGATAGTATGAACACTATTAACATAACTAAATTAACCATACCCCTCCGTAGTCGGGCCAAATACAAGCTACCTAGTACGTACTCGATAGTAGTTCTCGAGTTGTAGGTAAAGTTCTAGCAACACGTTATTGATTTTTACCAATGACATTCTTTTCTTCCACTGTCTTATTTAATTTCCTTTTTTTATAATACTTAATACCTCATGTATATAGAACCCCTATATATAGTGATATCTTCGCTCTACATGGCATAGATAAATATAACTATATCTAATTAGCCAACTAAACTCTCTATCACTAAATAACTTATCAATAAGATTCACTGACACTATCATTACTAGTACCTAACTAGACGATGAT
Source organism: Aspergillus haitiensis (assembly GCA_027569155.1). Lineage (NCBI taxonomy): Eukaryota > Fungi > Ascomycota > Eurotiomycetes > Eurotiales > Aspergillaceae > Aspergillus > Aspergillus haitiensis. The sequence continues at coordinate 1,466,887 of JAPDEO010000001.1, read as the reverse complement.
GATATACCAGGGAATTTAACTTTCTCGCTTGAAATTGTTACTGAGAGCCTCTGAACCAGAATGTACCAAAAACAAAAAGAAAAAAAGGAAGGAAAAAGAGAAGGAAACCATTAACCCAAGAGTCATGCTTTTTTTTATTATTGTTATTTAATTAATTCTTATCTTGTTCTCTCTGATTTTAATTTTCTCTTTTTATCAAATTGTTGATCGACCTAGGTACGTATTCACTGTAACTATATAGATTTCCTCAAGATATGTCGCCAGATGCGAGGTAGGAACAACTAGTTACCTTGGTATGAGGTTACTCGAGGACAGGAAAGAAAGACAAAAAAATAAGAAGACTACTACCATACCTACCCTATAGCGGGTTATATAAACTCGACATGTATAAGCATTCAATGAGTACCTGACTCCAACATCCTCATCAAGCCGAGGAAGAAACAGAGTTACCTAGCTACCTAGCTTTAAGCTTTGCTCTATAGGTGAAATGCCTCGGTAGAGAGACACGGTAGAGAGAGAGAGAGTATAGTGGGTAGGGTGTAGTGTGTTATATCAGAGATAGCTATGGTGAAAACACTGCTAGCTAGAATAAATACTAACTTGAATACTCATGGAGACTTGGTACCATCTGAATAGGCGAATAATGGGTTAGGAGCTGTATTTAGGTAGGTAGGTAGATAGGTAGGTAGGGAGGGAGGGAGGGAGGGAGATAGTATCAGAATGCTTTCTTATGACGCGACGATCTCGCAAACCGTGATAGCATTCGTTCATCAAGGCAATTGAATCCAGGTAAACTGCCGATCGATTTTTATTTTATTTTTTTTTTCTCACCTCAGCAGCGAGTCTTCAAGCAGTATCTACCTAAGTCATCGGCAACAATAAGGAACAGATCTGCCTTGAGTCCGCAAAAGCCAGGTGAGACTCACTCAAAGTTCAGTCAACCTTCTTTTAAACACCTGGTCAAATATTTTTCTCGCTTGATGACCCTTCACAAGGGCCCGCCAGGCGGGGTCGATCGGTATTTGTATGCATGTATATATACATCTAGGTAGGTAGGTACCTACTCACGGCACAAAAGTCTGAAGATTTACAGCTAAGGATCTGCATCAGTAAGTCCCGGGTGGCCTCTGCGGCCACATGGCAACCGACTCACTCTCATCATCACCCCATATCGAAGTAATAGGAAGATGGGTCAGTCTATTACCGACGCCGCTAACGATAGGCTAGGAGGTAGTTAAAGTTTGGCGTTTGTTGACTCTAGGCTAGGAGGGAGGGACAAAAATGCGGGGAAATTGGCTCTTCTGCGTGGCCAAGATCTTGACTGCCGTAGCCTCGGAGGGAGACCTTCGGCACTTGTCATCTTCACCTTCACCAATCGGCCGGTCTCATTCAAAGAAGTTATCTAGCGGGGTCAATGGGAGGGACTGGTGGGTGAGAGATAGGGCGATGCGGGGAAATTCGGTGATCTTCTTCGTATAGTACCTCCACACCTACCTAACTACCTACCTACTGTGTGCAAGTTACTCAGTATCTACAAACACACATAGAGGTAAGTGGGTCAGTGCCGGTAGTGAGAACCTATCTCTGGAGGGCGGTTGAATGTTGGATCTCACTCACACATTGGTTAAGATACTTTATTCATCAAATCAAGTATTGCTAGTAGTTCTATCGAATTGAAGTGAGGGAGGGGGGATTTCATTGATTACAACGGTCCCTGAGCGCAGGAACCAAAAAATAATCCAAAGATCCTGGTCGATGACGAAGTCCTGCAGCCTCTCTGTCACTTCTGACGGTGAACTATGGGGCAATTCAGAGGCCATCAGCCCTTCTCTTGCAAGGTTCGGCCGGATGTGAAACAGATCCATTCAGGGCTCACTTCGGTTTTTGGGACATAGGTGGTGGTCATCATCTCATTACGTGGGAGAGAGTTTATGCTGGTAGTGATACTAGTGCGAGCTCTCACATCCCTCGGTCTTCCTTGTGGGAATCGTCTTGTTTTTTTTCTTTCTGTGAGGTCATCGCATTGCTCCCAAAAATAGGACGAAAATCAAGCGCAACAGAACCCCCACCCCCCCTGTTTCCACGATTTTCGGCGCGATTACTTATTTGCAACTCCCGAAGGAGGGCAATGGATTCCCCGGTAACGATATTGATATATGACTTCCCCAGATTCCCTCTTTCCGTCCTGCGCGGAAGCAGTTCTGTTCTCGCTGGTTTATTTTCTTCAGCTAGCGGTCCGACGAATGACTTGCTCGACTATTCACTCTCCATGTCTTCTCCCACCAGCTCTTGCTGCTGATAATGGCGAGTGACACTCGACTTGCACTTACGAATGGTCCTACTTGAGTCCTCCTCTGACTTGTTTACGGGAGGACGAGGATATATAATACCAATAACAATCAGCCCGATTCGAACCTCACTTTCCAGTATCCCGCCCCCCAGAGCCTCCTGGCTGTCTCGCAAACATGCAGCTCCCACCAGCGAAGGTCTTGCATACATGGCCTGAGGCAAACTATATTGATCCCCCTACTCGTGGCCATGGGGCAATCATAGTGAACATCGTCTGCACTGTTCTCGCCATTATTGTGACATGTCTTCGTGTTTATTCTCGGATGAAGATCACCTTTACGGCTGGTCTCGATGACCTGTTCATATTACTAGGCCTGGTACGTTAACTGGGGCCACTCGTTAGTCTGGCTTGATGCACTCGTGGGGTTTGCTAATTCCATCGTCGGTGGTTTAGGGGTTCACAATTGCTATGTGTGTTGTCACCTCTATAGCCTCGGAGGCGTATGGTTGGAGTCGACATATGTGGGACGTTCCATTGGAATGGCTTCCAACTCTTTCCAAGCTTAATCTTACTTTCCAAATGCTCTTCTCAGTCGCCGCAACTTTCACCAAACTTTCTCTCCTTTGGTTTTGCAGACGGCTACTAGGGGCGGGAAGCAAAGGCATGAGGCTTTACAATAGGATCCTGGTCGTTGCGATGTACTTTGTGGCGCTTTCCTCCCTGCTCTTTTTGTGTCTCAGCATGTTCCAATGCCGGTAGGTTCTTATAAGCTCCCCTCTCATTCTAGGTTTCAGATTCAGATTCCTAACGCGTCCATTTGGTGCATTTAGGCCAATAAAGGCATACTGGGACTTACTACCTGAGTACCCTCACCACTGCCTCGATGATGGCTGGATCGTTTTCTCTGCTAGCTTGATTAATATCTTCACTGATGTTGCAATCACTATCATACCTATGCCCTTGATATGGCATCTAAAACTTCCCATCCGACAACGTCTCGCGGTGATATCCATTTTTGGCTTGGGGGTTGTCGTCGATGTTGCCGGCTCAGTACGAACAGTGTACGTTTGGAAGAGTATGATCGCTTCCTGGGATACCACCTGGCAAGGATGGCCAGTCCTTCCGGCCGCAGCAGTCGAAATTAACATGGGCTTGGTATGTCAATCCGATACTTTCACTGCTCACTCTCCCTCTTGCCCTATTCCCCCCCCTAATTTGCTTATATTGGGCCCTTGAAGGGAGAGGGACTTCTCCTTCATTGCCCAAATGACCCCTTGCTTACTAGCTATGTTTCCAGATCTGCGCGTCAGCCCCGGCCTTGCGACCCCTCATTGCCTCCTTCCTACCCCGCGTGTTAGGGTCCAGTTTCGCATCCACTAATCGCCGAAGCCACACCGTCAAGTCACGACCATCCATCAATCATTCCAGAACTGGTTCTCACCAGAATGGACACCAGCACCAACACCAACACCAGCAGGAGCAGCCTCCTGAGATACCCCAAAATCGTTTTCAGGTCCTCCGAACGGTAGAAATGAAGACCTGGTCGGAGATTAGGACCTCTCAGGACCAGGTGGGGAATATTATGTGCGATGTCTCTGCTGATAATAAAGTTATAACTCCCACGCGAACGGCTGCCTATGAATTAAATAATGAAAGTGGAGTCTTGTATATTCCATCTAGTGGTAACAGGTCTATGGAATCGCTCACAGATGGAGCGAGTACGGACCGGCATGATGACTTGGTGTGACATGGGTTAAATCTTTTTTTTCTTCTTGTAATTTTTGTTTATTATGGATATGATTTGATGGGTTCCTGTTTAGGAGAAGGTTGGAGGCAGTATAAATGGATATCATGTCCTCTTTTCCTCTCTTCAGTTGACGTTTAAGTTTATGATAGGATGATATTGAAATGAACATGAATGACTCTGGACTTCAATTGATGTGAATAATAATTTCCCCTCATATAGGGTGCGATTTTTTGTCCGAGTAAGGTGAGGCTCACAAAACACATCTACTGACGTAAAACTATGTGATTTAATCTGCCTTTGTTCTCCATCCGGGGGAGATCCAGTACAGGTTGATAATGAAAATAGTCAAAGAAACCCATTCGGTTAGGTGGAAAAGTCACGAGTCTGTCTGGCCTTCTTTTTTTAGATGATAAATGACAATCCGATTATGGGGTTAAAGAGAAAATGCACCGAAGCTTGGTCACCCCTCGGCGTTGATGGTCTAGAGAGAACAACAAACTAAAACAAAAAGAGTAGGTAATGGCTGGTCGGGAACCAAATCAGTAATTTGGAGGGCCAACGTCCGGTAATCAGTGGAGCCACCAAAGCCACAAGGGGCAGGAAGAAAGGACAGGAAGGCCCAGACGAGAGGAAATTGTTATCAATCAGAACGACCGGATTCTGAGCCTGCATTGAGGAACGCAGAATTGCCCCCTCCCGCCGATGCTAAATGCGTGGTGATTGGTCCAAATCGCCGAAGATCCAGTGGTCCCGCCGGTTCTCCTCATCGGTCTTCACAGTGACGGAGCTTCCACTGACCTTTTTTGCGATAAGTGGTGGTTGCTGTATAGCTTTACCTTACCTTACTACGTATTAATATATAAGGCCTGCCTCTCAAGTTACTTGACCCCTCCTTCTTCTTTCCTCTTCTTCTTCATCTTTTCGAGTTTCACCCCAATTGTATCTCCCCGCCCCCCTTCCTCCTGTCGTGGTACTCGACGAAAGAGCTGTACCTTTATCTTCCTTCCACCTAGCTCTTATCTGCGGGTGCAGCTTGTGATTTTCGTTTCCCACAACACCTCTCCTCTCCATCCTCAAACCCAATCTATTCAGATCACAATGGCCGCTATCTTCCGATCGAGCCTCAAGCTGAGGGCCACTGCTCGTCTGCCAGCTGTGCGCACCATCACCACGACTCCGCACCTGCGAGCGGCCGAGAAACCTTTTTTCCCCAGCGAGCCTACTGCTCCTAAGGTGTCCACGGCCATTCCTGGTCCTAAGAACCAGGTGGCTACTGCGGAGCTCAATGAAGTTTTCGATGTGCGAAGCTTGAACATGCTTACTGATTACTCCACTTCTGTTGGAAACTAGTACGTTGATCCTATATGTAAAAGCGGGGGCGCGTGTCAAGTGGGTGAACAACAGCTAACTGCGGCACATCTAGTATTGCCGATCTCGATGGAAACATGCTTCTTGATGTGTACGTTTACTGATCTATTTCTTTGCCAAGACATTTTTTTTTTATTCTATTTTTTTGAACCGGTTATGGGATCAACTAACTTGAAATGACGAACTACACAGCTATGCTCAAATTGCCTCCATTCCAGTTGGTTACAACAACCCCCACCTCCAGAAGGTGGCGTCTTCTTCGGAGATGGTCTCGTCGCTGATCAACCGTCCTGCGCTGGGTAACTTCCCTTCTGCTGATTGGGCTCATATCCTGAACACCGGTATCCTCAAGGTTGCCCCCAAGGGTCTAAACCAGGTCTTCACTGCTATGGCTGGATCCGATGCCAATGAGACTGCCTACAAGGCTGCCTTCATGTACTATCGTCAGCAACAGCGCGGTGGCCCCGAGAAGGAGTTTACTGAGGAGGAAATCGCCTCTTCTATGGTTAACCAGGCCCCCGGCTCTCCTCAGCTCTCTATCATGTCCTTCAAGTCTGGCTTCCACGGTCGTCTCTTCGGTTCCCTCTCCACCACCCGCAGCAAGCCTATTCACAAACTTGATATCCCCGCCTTTGACTGGCCCCAGGCCCCCTTTCCTTCTCTGAAGTACCCTCTTGAGGAGCATGCTGCTGAGAATGCTGCGGAGGAGCAACGCTGCCTTGCCGAGGCCGAGCGCCTTATCAAGGAATGGCACAACCCTGTTGCCGCCGTCATTGTTGAGCCCATCCAGTCTGAGGGTGGTGACAACCACGCTTCCCCAGCCTTCTTTAACGGTCTCCGTGAGATCACCAAGCGCAATGGCGTGCTCTTCATCGTCGATGAGGTTCAGACCGGTGTTGGTGCCACCGGTAAGTTCTGGGCTCACGACCACTGGAACCTCCAGACCCCTCCCGACATGGTCACCTTCTCCAAGAAGGCCCAGACTGCCGGTTACTACTACGGCAACCCTGCCCTCCGTCCTAACAAGCCCTACCGCCAGTTCAACACTTGGATGGGTGACCCAGCCCGTGCTCTCATCTTCCGTGGTATCATTGAGGAAATCGAGCGTCTCAACCTTGTTCAGAACACTGCTGAGACTGGTGATTACCTCTTTGCCGGTCTTCAGCGCCTTGCTGAGAAGTACCCTGAGCACCTTCAGAACCTCCGTGGCAAGGGCCAAGGCACCTTCATTGCCTGGGATACACCCAAGCGTGATGAATTCCTCGCCAAGGGCAAGTCCGTCGGTATCAACATTGGTGGAAGCGGTCAGGATGCTGTCCGCCTCAGGCCCATGTTGATCTTCCAGAAGCATCACGGTAAGTTTTTGTCATATCCTCATTTCTATCCATCTCCCCCTCCTTTACATTATTAATGTTTCTTGATAATACATGAAACTAATTTTTTTTTTCTAGCTGATATTCTCCTCGAGAGCGTTGAGAAGATCATCAACCAGCTATAAATCAGCCCCTTGGGGCTGACCCTATTCCTTCTTTGAAGGGAACGATTTATTAATCACTTGACTTGTTTGATATCTGTGGCGTTTAAATAACGGTAGTTTGGGATGCGGAGATGCGGGTTCTTTTCATTTTTAGTCATGATTTTATCTTTGCATTTCTTTTATTTTTATTCCTATTCCTTTTCCCTCCTAAGATATACATATATGACTTACGGTATCAAAGCTATGACACTATTTTTTTTTTAAGAGAGAGAGAGAAGGATGGATGATGCTGTCAAAAGCAATATTTTAAAATATGTCTCTTTGGTTCATAATACGTTTATGAAAGTTGTTTGATGGCTGAAGGAATTGGAGAAAACGCCTCGCATAATTAATCAAAACCACAAGAGGAATGAATACCTTAAATAATAGGCCCAGATGCACGTGACTAAACTAGCTCAAAACATGCAATGAAAAATGATAAATAATAGAATATTAATCCATAACTCCAATTTTGTGCAGATACAAGACGAAGGGGAGGAAGAGGGTATCTCTCTTGGACATTTTCTTTGGTCTTTTGAAACGGTATCATAGTCGTAAACCTGAAGGAGGCGCGCGTCAAGAGAATAGAGGAAGTGAGGTCTTATATTTTTTTTTTTCTTTTAGCTTTCTTCTTCCACTGTACTACCGTCTCGCCTGTAAGAAAAGTAAGTAGTTGATCAGGATTTTTAAACAGTTTATAGAAAAGAAGGAGAGGGAAAAGAAGAGGATTAAAAAAAGGCGAGGACATACGGAATATATTTGATTCCTGCATCTTCAAGGTTTCCGATAACTTCGTCGGGGAGCTAGTTATTGTGGTGGTCATTCCATTAGTTTGGGGTTCTTCACACTCCGAATGTTTTTTTTTTTTTTTTTAAGTCTCGGATTCATTATTCTTCTCCTTCACATGTTTCACGTTTATATAAGAAGGTACTTGTATGGAGGAGAGGAGCTTGCATGTGGCCGGAAGAGGCGCCGATAGAGAGAAAGAGGAAGGAAGAGGCGTCACTCACGGATCCTGTCACCTTCACAGCATATGTACCGGCCACATAACTATCCAGTCGCTGCCAGCGAGCTACCCAACTTGTAACGGGATCACGAATGGTGATTAATCCTTCGAAGACTTGAGATGTGCATTCCTGGATGTTGTCGTTGTTTCCGCGGAGGCCAAGGACGTTATCGCAATTCGGACAACCTTCACGCATGAATTTCTACCGAGAGAAAAAGAAACGAGGAAAGAGCACGATGCGATTAGCTGGAGAGGAGCGGAGAAGCCAATGATCCTGTTATGAATTCAAGTACTCACACTGTGGAGCTGGACGAGTGAGCAGACCATGCAGGCGCGAAGGGTGCGCTGCTGGCTCGGTGCGACGTAGAAGGACATGGACGGTGGTGGGAAGAGTTCGAACACGCGCGGAGAGATCAAGGGAGGGGGCGGAGAGCGAAAGGGAGAGAGGTAGCCTGTAGCCTCGCAAGAGAGATACGTAGAATACAGCACCCGGAAGCCTGGTCGCTCTTCCTTATCGGGAGGTAATGATGTATGATGGGAGAAGGCAGTCGGTAGTTCATCAGTTCGGCTCAGGTTCGATGCTTCTCGAACATTTGCGGCAAAATGCCAAGACCGGAGGAAAACGCCCATCCATCCAAAGGGAACCAAAGATTAAATATTCTTTACTGTCAAGGAAAATAAAGGCCCAGTCCCAAATTTTCAGGAACTAGATAAAATAAGATTCGCCTTCACTCTCATACCTACTTCCCCTCCTCCCCATCCCCCCTCCTTTCCCTCCCCGGGTTCATCCATCGTCGCTCTACCGGGAATCCAGGTACCTAGCTTCCCTCGCCCTCGTGCTCTTATACCGAAAACCCCTCTCCTCTATCTCTCACCTTTGTCAATGGCTTCCCCGGACCTCGAGGCCGCCACTGCGCTGAAAGTGCAAGGGAACAAAGCTTTCGCTCAGCATGACTGGCCTGTCGCTATCGATTTCTATACCCAGGCAATCGCCAAGTATGATCAAGAGCCTTCATTTTTCAGCAATCGTGCCCAGGTACGCTCCCTTTCGCCCCCCCTCCTTTCCAACCAAAACAACCTTACCTGGTGCTAGCCCACCACCCAACTAAGGCTATATTTGCATATTTGCAAATATAACGCTGGGGAATAATCTGGAGAAGCTAGAAGAGTTAACGCATTTACTGTTTACTGTAGTGTCATATTAAACTCGAGGCATACGGTTTTGCGATCGCAGACGCCACCAAGGCGCTAGAACTCGACCCTAACTATATCAAGGTGTGTAATCGGAATTTGAAAGGGATGCAAGCAACGACGTCTAATCAGGTCTAGGCTTACTGGAGGCGAGCTCTTGGAAACACGGCTATTCTTAACTACCGCGATGCACTGAAGGATTTCAAGGCTGTTGTGAAGCGGGAACCCGGAAACCGGGATGCCAAATTAAAACTAGCAGAGTGCGAAAAGCTGGTCCGTCGCTTGGAGTTTGAAAAGGCCATCCAAGTGTCGGATCCCCCATCAGCATTCGAAAGCTTGGATATTGACGCCATTCCAGTCGATTCTAGCTATGACGGGGTACGACTCGAGAACGAGATGACACAGGAGTTCATTGACGACATGATCGAGCGGTTCAAGTCTGGCAAGAAGATCCACCGCAAATATGCTTTCCAGATTGTGAAGGCCGTCAAGGATATAGTGTATGCGGAGCCGACAATGGTTGAGATTGGTGTTGATCAGGGCCACAAACTCACTGTCTGCGGTGACACTCATGGTGCGGAAACTAACCCCGCTCCTTATAATTTCGTCTCTGTTTTATCTCTTTGCTGGATGTTTGTCTAACGCTTTTGCTTCTTTGAATAGGACAATTCTTCGATTTACTAGAGATCTTCCGTCTAAACGGTTTCCCTACCGATACACACGCATACCTATTCAATGGAGACTTCGTGGATCGCGGCTCATGGTCAACCGAAATCGCCCTCCTCCTCTACGCATATAAGTGGTTGCGACCTAACGGAATTTTCCTGAACCGAGGAAATCACGAAACAGACGACATGAACAAGGTGTATGGTTTCGAGGGCGAGTGCAAGGCCAAGTATAACGAGACTATGTTTAAGGTTTTCTCGGAATCCTTCTCCGCTCTTCCTCTGGCTACTCTTATCGGCAAAAAGTATCTTGTGCTCCACGGTGGTTTGTTCTCTGATGACAAGACGTCATTGGATGATATCCGGAAACTGAACCGCCACGGCCAGAGGCAACCCGGGCAACAAGGGTTGATGATGGAGATGCTTTGGACCGACCCCCAGACAGAACCCGGCCGTGGGCCAAGCAAGCGAGGTGTCGGGCTCCAGTTTGGTCCCGATGTCACAAAGCGGTTCTGCGAAAACAACGGCCTCGAGGCTATTATCCGCTCTCACGAGGTCCGAATGGAAGGATATGAGGTCGAGCACGATGGACGGTGTATCACCGTTTTCTCCGCTCCCAAGTATTGTGACACTACAGAGAACAAGGGCGCATTTATCAACCTTGGCCCCGAGCTCAACCTTGAATACCAGGTCTTTGAGGCAGTGCCTCACCCGGATATTAAGCCGATGGTAAGTCTAGGCCAAAATCCCCCTCCGTGTTGGACGATACAGAAAACAAAAACAGGCCAGCTAACCTCACCCCTCCTTTCTTTGTAGGCATATGCCCAAAATTCCCTTATGTCCATGATGTGAGATGATTTCATGTGCTTTTGAGCGAGGGGCTGGGCGTTTGTGCATGGATAACCAGGTATTATGTTATTGTTATAGTCGAGGGAGAACTTCGAGCGACCAATCTGGATTTTGCAAAGTTTTGCATACCCCTCATTGCGGGGAGAATATCTTGGGATACGAATGCATTGTATCTAATTGCGGTATGATTTTTGCGAATCTTTTTTGCATAGCGGAATTATTTAACTAGCTCCGATGGCTTTCCTTTCATTATTTCGAATTTACCATGGGGATAGAGCCAAAGGGATCGGGGCGCGCTCAGTGGGTGATCTAGTGGCGTTGTTGATGATTGTATATCGGTCGGTTTGGATAACTTTAGGTAGTTTGAATTTAATTTACTACATTCTCTTCTACTGAATAAATACCTGTACGATTTAACTCTTTTGGCATGTTATAGGTTACGGGGGAAAGGCTCGATGAGTTGTCTATTTTGTTCACACCAACCGGCCCCCCCAGTGTGGTGACCCCGCGATGATAGTCAAATCCAGCTTTTCGGTCAACTCCCCTCTTCACCCGCTTCTCCATCTCTCTCTGTTCCCCTCCCCTTCTTTAATCCCGTCTCTCTCTTCATTCCCTATCCCCTCATCTACACTTTTTCTCATCGAAGTCCTCTGCTAGATATCTAAAAATGGAGTTCGATCCTAAAACCCGTGAGTGTCGTCATTGCTCCCCTCCCCCTCCAAAGCTTCATCATCCCCGAGCTAACCCCACCTTCAATCCTAAGCGCAATATCTTACCTCCGACCCTTCCAGTTTCGCATTCACATCCGTCAACGAGCGTTGGCCGGTCATTGTAGTAAGTAATGCCGTATTAAAGAGGTCGACCATGTCTAATGTTTGTATTATGATGAGCTAGACTGGTGCTATTGATGATCTTCACCGTACTGTGCTTCATGTGACGGAGGAGGAGAAAGAAAAAGAGGGGAAGGCTCTTATTGCGAGTTTGGCAGCTCTTAAATATGAGATTCAACATAACAGACAATTGACGTACGTGATAACCCGTCCCGGATAATATTGCCTGTAGAAGATACGACGCGTATATACTGACAACCGACCCTTTTTTTTTTTTTTGCCCTAGTCCACTTCCCGATGACGGTGAGCCCGATATTGCAGACTACAACAAGGAGTTGGCGCAAAGGGGGAATCCAACATGGCATAATGTTCCCTGGCTTTTTTCGGAATGTTATCTTTGTACGTGCGCTTGATCAAATGATGCTGTAGAAGAGTATGTTCACGGAAAATATTGGGGCTAATGCGGAGAATACAGACAGGCGCATGAGCACCCTTTTTGCTCTATCTAAGCATTGGAAGAGCTACGACGTGTTTGCTCGCCAAAAGATGTCCACATTCAAGTCATCCCGTCCAGCTGTGCTTGAATTAGCTGCTAGATATAAGGAATTGGCCGTCGAAGCGGAGAAAGGGAAAAGCACGGAGGAGGCGGAGCGCCTTCTCTTTGCAGAGATGTGTGAGATCTGTCTGTGGGGCAATGCTACTGATCTGTCGCTCCTAACCTCCCTCACATACGAGGATATCCAAAAACTCCAAGGGGCCCAGGCGCGGAAGGCTGCTGAGAACAATATTCTCGTTAATGATACCGACAAGGCGTTCGATGTTCTCAAGAAGGCGCAGAAGGAGAAGACCGGAGAGCGGCGAGTTGATATTGTCCTTGATAATGCTGGCTTTGAGCTCTTTGTGGATCTCATCCTGGCCGGATACCTCTTGTCTACTGGCCTTGCGACAACAGTTGTTCTTCGACCCAAACTGATTCCTTGGTTTGTATCAGATGTCACGCCTCGTGACTTTATCGATCTGATCAGTGTTATGTCCGACCCACAAAGTTTTTACACTGCTAGTGATGAGACCGGCCGGGAATACACACCACTTGCAGATCAGGAAGTTGCAGAAGTTAAGTTCCTCTTTGAACAGTGGAGCCAGTTTCATCAGGACGGAAAGTTAATTATCCGCCCCCATCCCTTCTGGACAGCTGCTGGTGGCTACTGGCGCCTACCTCAAACGGCCCCCGACCTATATGACGACCTGCAGGAAAGTGAATTGGTCTTGCTTAAAGGCGATCTTAACTATCGCAAGTTGACAAACGATGTAAGTTGTCTGCTTCCCCGCCTCCCTTCTAGAATCTAACATGCTTTGTCTAACATTTATTACTTCTTACTCTCAGGCCGCGTGGGATCCCACCACCCCCTTCAGCACCGCCATCGGCCCTCTTGGACCCAAGTCTGGTCTCCGGATTCTGTCCTTCCGGACCTGCAAGGCTGATGTCGTCGTCGGTCTCGAGCCTGGCACAGATGAGAAACTCCGTCAGCTCCCTGGTGGCGGTGGCTCTGATGGCCGCAAATGGGCTTGGAGTGGCAAATGGGCGGTCGTGTCTTTCTGTGATGGAAAGGCTTAAAAATTATTACGATGCCGCCTACTAATTTTCAGCAGAACATTGTAGATAAGCGAAGCGATGAGGAATAAAAAAAAACGGAATATATTAGATGACAGACCGATAGATATGGATTTCACCTTGAGAATTTTTTGCCACTACTAAAGCTGGTTGGAACCCCTTTTTCTTCGAGTACGAGTACCAGGAAATGGTCTTATTAATATAGAGATATTTTCTTAGATGGTGAAATATATATGTATACAAAAATGCACACACATTCTAGTAAGGTTACATATGTAGTTTGATATAGTGCTAGGTGGGGAAACTGGTAATTAATCAACAATACCGTGGCTAATTCTATTGTACACACCGTCCATTGACATACGTAAGAACCTGGAAAGTTTTAATATCACGTTCTCTACCCAATTCGAAAGCTGTGGGGCATGCCATTGCATCAAAAACACTAAAGTATATTCTAAAATTATATTATTACAGTTGTAAGACTATATTCGTAGGTGGGGGAGAAAAAAGGAGAATAGGTAATTATGTATGTAGCTTGAAGGCAAGAACGGGAAGGGAATATTTAGTAATATCAGTTTGAAAATTTTTATTTAAAATTATTTGTTTATCTATATTTATGTTCCTCTCTTTCGAGACATAGATAAATAGAAGAGGTAGTTAAATTGAGGATGCAAAGTAATAAGAACAGTTCAATTCCCTATAAGAGGGAATGTAGGGGTATCTCAATATATAAAGGACGTTTGTCGCGCTGACGAAGAGACGCAAAAAATTGGTGTGGGTGTACATAGATGCATGGTTTGGGATGATCCCATAAATATAGTAGCCTCCCGTTTAGGCAGTTACACCCAAGTGTCATAGGCTAGGTAGTTATGTGGAATACCCAATGATGCACGGCAATATTTTTAAATCATCTGGTTATGCAACAATGACAATCAGACCCGTTGTCCACTATGGCGGGGCTCAAGGAAACGGCCACGGCATTTGGAAGTTATTGGTTGTTAGACAGACGTTAGCAGGAGTCCGGCGGACACTCCGTAGTCATTGTGGTTAATCCCGTTCTGGTTCGTTTCGTTGGACCTTCGAGGTGGAAATAACCCAGAAAAAGAAGGCAAAATGAAAATGAAAATATAAAAAGAGCGCGAAAGAAAGAGAGATTTAAAATATAAACATAAGAAGATCTCAAGGAAGGAATATATTATATCACCACGTTGAGCGCGGGTGAAGTTGGTGGTTCCCCCGATAGCTGGACAGGATGGGATGGGGCAGGTAGGGTACCGTTTTGTGTAGCCTTATCCATTGCCCAAATTCGAGGTCGGACTTTGTATACTCGGCGCAAGGGTTCAACATGGCAGTTGAGAACACATCACACATTCCATTCGGAAAGCAGTTGTTGTATATGACTCTGATGGGTATGAGTTATCACACCATACGATGGCGGGCGCGAATCTCCGACTCAATGATGAAATAGGTAGTTGTACATTTGAGGTCAGAAGGAGGAAAAGCATAGGTAGTATCGAGAATTTAAAAGCATTCTTGTGGAATGGCTCAGTGTTCAATTGACGTAGACCATGACTGCAAAGGACATCAGACAGAAGCAGAGCGGGATGTAGACTTTACGGTCCAGCTCTGGATCAGGAAGAGAGGAGACGACTGATGCGGGGGATGAGGCACGGGAGATGCATCTGCTTGAGGGGCGAGACGCGGATTTGGTGGATTTGGGAGCCATTTTGATGCAGTTGGGATGGATTAAATTAGGGGGAAAAGGGAGGACAACATGATTGTTATGAAGGAGGGGGAAGTGGAAAGCGGGGGAAGGCGATCTGCTGCTAACGTACACACAGTTTGGTAGCTGGATCTGATTGATTATTATTGATTCAACAACCACCAATTATTGTATGCGATCGCCCAACGCCTGTTCATTCTTCCACGTCATGTGGTTTCAATTTCCCCAACAGATCAGACCGGTCTGTCAGGCACCATCAGGCAACAAATCGAAAGTGTCGAGGGTTCGAATCCGACTGGGACTTTATTTTCTTTTCTTTTTTTTTTTTTTTTTTCTTTCCTTTTCTCTTCTTTCCTCTTCTTTCCTCTTTCTTCCCTCCACCCCCCACTCTCTCCTTTTGCTTTTGGGGGTTGACCCATTCTTCCCCCCAAAAATCATCCATGTGTTGATAACAGTGGGTCTCTCGATTTCTTGTCTTTTCCTTTCTTTTTTCCTCTTTCTCCATTTTACTTCCCTTTCCTTCTTGATGCATCACATGAGGTGCATGCACTGACAGCTGCATGATCATACAACTCTACTCTGAATCAACGACGGTGTACTCCGTGTTGCGTCTATTCTTAGCCATCCTATTACTAGATGACAGAGAATGACAAAGCGCTTAACATGAACAATACATAATAATACTGTTGATGGCGTTCTTCCAGAGTTACTGAATTACGCGATCTTAATTAGATAGCATTATGCTTTGGCTCGGTTATTACCCCCGATTAGGGGGCCTCTGTTGAATCCTTATCAAAGAAGTGTGAGTGGAGTGATCCATCGTATTTTTTTTTTCTTTTTTTTTTTTTTTCCTTTTACTTTTCCGAATTCCAGCTGTGACTCGACTCAGTCCACCGAGACATTATTTGTCCATCATCAATCCCTTTAATTTTTTTCTTGCCTCCAGTAGTTCCACATTGAGGCTTGGAAGTTTCTTGGGCGGCCCTGGGTTTCCCCCAGCGTCAGCTGAACCATTCCGACTGGAGCCATGGAGTCATAGGGTTCCATCCTGCCCACTTCTGGCAAAAATGGCCTGTGACAATTGTCTAACACGATCGACAGAAAATCCTTTGTTCCTTACACTAGGTCAATCTTACTCCTGGTCTGTCGTCAAGCAAACTGACTTTTATCCGAATTCAAAATATCTTCCTTCAACCGTCCTTAACAACACACGCTGGTACGTTAAAACGGTGGTGTCTTGGTAAACCGCTCAAGTGAGACTAGGCAGAGCATTGATTGGGTTAGAATTGCGGTAAAATTGACTAGGCTAGTATTCCATACCCAAGTTAATACACTAGATGCAACCTTGGAAATAAACCATGCTCAGCCCCCGGTTACAGCACGGGATTCTGTTGCCCTTGAGTGGCCACATGCAACAGGCCTGTTGTTTCACTTTGGGGATTTTCATTATTTCCGATTTTGTTTATTTATTTTATTTTTTTTCTCCGGCCTCGTGGTGCATGTGGGAGTGCTCAAGGGATGTACGCCTTAGGAGGATGAGCTGGTGTGGTTAGACCTTCCCCAGCCTGGGAAAACGATCTTCCCGATCAAATGCGCCCCCAGCGGTTGTTTCCACTCACCCAGCCCTGTGCCCACTCGTGGACGAACCCTTCGCCCAGCCTCATGAGAACTATCATGTCTTGGATTGGGTCTGTTCCTCGACCGAGTTCCACCCCATGGTTAGCGAGTCGCTTCCGGCCGCCGCCTCTGTCAATCACTTTTGTCGAGCCGCTTGTAATATCGTGCAGGTTCACTCCATCCTAGTGCCTCTTGTCACCTAGGCACACACCTCACAATTGAACCGGGGCCTGGGCTAGTTAGATACATCTCCAATCAGCTTCCTCCATCATATTGGGCTTTAAATTCCCTTCCATCGTGGTGCCTGTGGAGGCTTGGCTGGACGAAGTAAATTCACTTGCTTCTCTTTTCTCAGGGGGTATTAATAGTAGTTGGTTGCCCATAGCGGCTGAAACCTCTTGGTAGTTAGTATTTATTCAGTCTGCTTACGTCTGCCATAGCAACGCCTTTTTTTTTTTTTTCTCTTCTAGTCCTTCGTTCTCCATCTTACCTTGTGTATTTTTTATTTTTTTTACATCATTGCTTTTGGTGGATCTGTCTCCATTGCGGGGCCTGACATTCGTTTTGAACTATCTCGACGAACTTACTTCATCGCTACCTAATAAATAAATAGACTTGGTGCCCTTTGCAAAAACAAAAAAAAAGTCTTTCTTACTCTCTCACCTGAACACAGCAAAACCAAAAATCACCTTATACAGTCAAAATGATGTACAAGTACGCCGCCGTTTTGTCGGCTGTTCTTCCTCTCTGCGCTGCGCAGACCTGGAGTGACTGTAACCCTATGGAGAGTATGTTCTTTCACCTCCCCAAAACGCAACACTGCCTCACTAGACACGCAAATACTAACTCTCCGCGTGTGTAGCATCTGATTGTGACCCCAATCCTGGTCTCAGTACCTCTACTTTCAGCACCGATTTCACCCAAGGCTCGATGGACGGCTGGAGCAATTTCGGTGGTGATATCACCTTTGGACCCAATGGTGCTGAGTTCACTGTCGCTAAGAAGGGTGATTCGCCTACTATCGAGACCGACTTTTACTTTTTCTTCGGCAAGGCTGAGGTAGTCTTGCAGTGCGCTCCCGGCACTGGTATTGTCAGCAGCATTGTCCTGGAGTCGGATGTCCTTGACGAGGTTGATTGGGTAAGTGTCATGTTTTTTGCTTTTTCTTATTTTGTTTTGACTTTGATCATCATATGCATATGCATATAAATATGACTATTGGAGCCGATCTAACCAATTTTGGACGAACAGGAAGCTCTTGGTGGCGATACTGTGCAGATTCAAACCAACTATTTTGGAAAGGGCAACACTACCACTTACGATCGCGGCGGTTTCTCGCCCGTTTCAA
Organism: Aspergillus haitiensis; assembly: GCA_027569155.1. NCBI lineage: Eukaryota > Fungi > Ascomycota > Eurotiomycetes > Eurotiales > Aspergillaceae > Aspergillus > Aspergillus haitiensis. The sequence goes on along the minus strand of JAPDEO010000001.1, from coordinate 1,449,125 downwards.
GCCCTCAGACTACGTTCCACACATACACCGTCAACTGGACCCCCACTCAGATCGATTGGATCATCGATGGTGCCGTTGTCCGCACTCTCTTCTATCAAGATGCTGTGGGCGGTACTCAATTCCCTCAGACCCCCATGCGCCTGAAGCTCGGTATCTGGGCCGGTGGTGACCCGGACAACGCTCCTGGAACCATCGAGTGGGCTGGTGGTGAGACCGACTACAGCCAGGGCCCTTATACCATGTATGTCAAGTCCGCCTACATTGAGAACACCCACCCCTCCAAGACCTACGTCTACGGTGACAACACCGGCTCCATGGACAGCATCATCTATGATGACAAGAGCGACCTTGGTGAGACCACTACCACCACGAAGACCACCACTACTAAGAAGACAACCACCACCACCACCACTACCACCAAGGAGACCAAGACTTCCACCACCACCAAAGATACCGACACCGAGACAAAGACCACCCACACCAAGACCACCTCAACTGCCACTCCCAGCAGCCCTGCTTCTCCTTCCAGCACCGCCACTGAGACCTCCAGCGGATCTTCCTCAACTGCTACCACTTCTTCCTCCGGCAGTGAATCCACTACTTCTTCTACTCCCTCTCCTACTGTGTTCCCTGGTGCTGCTTCTACCTTCACCAGCTCTGCTTCCCTTGGTCTTGTTGCCATCATGGGTCTGCTGACTGCCATGCTTCAGTTGTAATTTGAATCGTTATTTTATCTTCTGCTCCTGCACAGTGACTGGTGTTTTTGTTTGAAATGAAGAAATTATTCCCTTTCCCCACCCTTATTTTTATTCCCTTTTTTTTAAACTCTCCTTGAAAGGCATGTGGCACACGCTCCTTTTTGACGCTGGATTTGGTGTTATGAATTAAATATCCCCCCCTTTTTTATCTTTGTCTTTTTTCCCCTTCATGCTTCGTCTCTTTTCTTCATTTCCATGTCCCTTATTTAGTACTTGCATGATAAGTACCTAACTTACATATCCCATCAAAATTTTCATGTTGGGCCTGTTTTTGCATTATTGCAGGCAAAATAATAATTATATATAAAGAAAGTGTCAATCAGAATACTTATATAAGACGTGAATTGAGGGAATGACTTTAATTTAGAATGGATAATATCTCTCCTGACCAATGAACAATGCTTAAATAAATTCTAAAAAGAATTGAATCCTAAAAACGCCCTAAACATCTTCCCAGGGTATTATCAATCGTTTCTCATTCAGTAGGAAATAATTATGAGGTCAAATTCATTTCAGAAAATGCCATGCTTCCTCGTTTGTAGAGTTTGCTGGAGTCGCTCAGACAAATTCCGAGCTAGATCCGCAACGGGACGATGATGTGTTGTGGCTTCGTGAAATATTTGGGTTAGTGGGGGACTCGGAGTGGTCATAGATCCGCCTCTATTCTCACTATTTTCTGGAATGTTTGGGCGGAGAAATGTAGGGAGAAAGGTGTCAAGAGGCAGAACGGTATCTACGAAGGTCCAGAGACGATGACGGGGTGCGAAAGATGCCCCATGAGACCCGCCACCCGCTGGAGGGCTGGTCGACGAAGAAGAGGCATGTTTCACTTCTCTTCCCATGATACTCTCAATGGACTCAAGATGGTCGTCGAGAGTAGCAAGATCGGCTGCAAGGGAGTCCGCCTTGGAGCGCATTCGTTCCGTTAGCTGTTCTAAATACTGTTCGCGACGGATCATTTGCGTGGAAAGACGGGCATCTTGTGCCACAGACGAGGATCGTGAGTCTGGAGTTGCACGAATCTCTCCTGCAGCCATTAGGCTGTCGACTGCAGACTGCAGATCCGCCTTGAGAGAGTCAAATTTCCACGAAGCAATGCGAATCGCTTGCCAGCAGCTAGCGAATTCAAGATCGAGTTCGTGTTTTGTCCCTGGATGGTTTCGTTTTAGTTCCTTCTCCACGTCACGAAGCTGAGACTCGGTCAGTTTCAGAGAATTGTCAAGGGGCGCCATGTCATGCAAGGTGGAGTTCAGAAGGATTTCGAGACGTGTCTGAGATGACACAACAGACTTCTGACGGGAAGAAGGGGGCTGGTGATTGGCTAGAGGCGTCGGAAATTGGGGAACACAGCTTGATGGGTAAAGTGCAGAGATCGTGCTGACAGCACAAAGAGTTTGGTATTGCTGCACGAGCTCGGGGAGAACTAGCAAATGCGAAATTGCTGCGACGAGGAGGATATTGACTAAGGCTCGAATAGACCTTTCTAGTAATTTGGATCGATTCGAATCTCCTTTCTTCGTCACCAGAGACGAATGCACATCCTGACATGGTGGCTCAGCAATTCTTTCTGTCTTTGGTTCACGCGATGTCCGATTTCTTCTCCTCAAATTTGTCTGTTTTGGTCGTACTGTTGGAGCGACCCATGATGCTTCAGAGACAGGAGCTTCGTAGATAGATGGCATAATTAGCTCCGGTCCTGACATAGACGAAGAAGAGCTCAGGATGCTCGATGCCAATCCATCATTTTGCCCACTTTTCGGGTTCGATTTGGGTTTGGGATCTGATGCACCAGAGGAGGAGCTACACTGAGGGATCTCGCTCTTGATCGTTGGGGATGATGCTACCACCCAGGATTCACCCAGGACCGAGTCCGAAGACATAGAAACGGTAGTAATGAGGGGTTGGTTTATATTAAACTTTCTTTAACGCCGCCGCCAGTCGTAGAGATTTGTTGGTATTGATTGAGGTTCGGCTTAACTCATTATTAATAAATGCCAACAGAAACGCGACTTTGTCCCTTTTTTTTTCGCGTCTCTTTCCTTACGTCAGTATCCCTTCCCCTTTCTCTCTGTTTATTCTTCTTGTCCACGCTTTCCCCGACGCAAGGGTTAACTGAAAGATCCGACTATAGATCAGAAGAATGACGAAGAATCGACTAGAGCGAGTTTGGATAAAGACGTGGCTGGGGGGGGGGGAATATCACGGGCACACTAGTCCCAAATGGGCAATCACGGGAGACGCCGAGGGATTTAAGATGATCGATCGTTATTATTTTTGTTAATATTATTATTGAGCGGCCCAATATTTTCAACGAGTTTATGAGATGAAATCTCAGTCGCTTCCTGTTCCGCCATGCGTCGGTTATCTCCATTGTTAAAGCACTCTCCATTCCTGCGACGCACTCTTCGCCCTTCATCCCCTCTCACTAGAGTCCAATGGCTCTCATCAACATCCAACCAGCTTTGCTCGTGCTCTGAGCCAGTCCAGCCGCAATCGCAACAACAGCAGACATCCGCTGACTATCGCGCATTGGGTGTCTCCCAGGACCTTTTCGCCACCTCTCCCTATAGTCCAGGATCCCCCCTCTTCCTCCCCAATGGCACTCATATTATCAACAAGCTCATCGCCTTCTTGCGCACACAGTACTTACAATATGGGTTTCGCGAGGTCCTAACTCCAACGATTTACAAAAAGTCACTGTGGGAGGTATCGGGTCATTGGCAGAACTACAAAGATGACATGTATGAAGTTCGTGGTCGCGGCGCTACCGGTGACACAGACGGAGAGTTGGGAGAGAACGAGTCGTACGGCCTAAAGCCGATGAATTGCCCAGGGCATTGTCTGTTGTTCAAATCCCAAAATCATTCGTACCGAGAACTCCCCATCCGCTATGCGGACTTCAGTCCCCTCCATCGGAATGAAGTTTCTGGGTCGCTGAGTGGTCTTACTCGGGTACGCCGTTTCCATCAAGATGACGGTCATATTTTCTGCCGACCGCAGCAGATTAAAGGGGAGATAAGGTCAGCCCTTGGATTTGTTGATCTGGTAATGACAACGTTTGGACTAGGACCTTATAGATTGGTACTCTCAACGCGACCTGAGAAGGATTATATTGGCAGTCTAGAATTATGGAATAGCGCAGAGGCTCAATTACGGGAAGCTCTGGATCAGGCTGGAAAGGAATGGGCTCTGAATGAAGGCGACGGCGCATTCTACGGTCCCAAGATTGATATTCAACTCCAGGACCAGGCTGGAAAGTACCACCAGCTGTCAACCATCCAACTAGACATGAACCTACCCCAACGGTTCGGGCTCGAGTACCAAGTGGCGGAGGGAGAGGAAGATTACAATCAAGAAACCCCAGGAAGAGCGACTCCTGTGCTGATTCACCGGGCAAATTTCGGCTCGCTGGAGCGCTTTCTCGCGCTACTCATTGAACAATATGGAGGCCGCTGGCCATTCTGGCTGTCTCCCCGACAGGGCATTATCTTGACTGTCAACCAGGATGAAGGAGTCGTGAAACAGGCCCAGGTTGCAGCGGCAAAAATCTCAGGGTTCAAGGCTCTTCAGCCGGGCACTATTGGCGTAGAAGTACCCCAAGCGCTCTCATCCGTTGACTCTACGTTCTTGATCGACGTGGACACCAGTAGCCAGACACTTGGGAAGAAGATCCAACGCGCGAAACAGATGAAGTATAACCTGATCTTTATTCTCGGGCCGAAAGATGTGGCAGAATCTCGGATAACCGTTGATATCACTGGGCAGATGCAAAGCAAGCCTGACAGAAGCACGGACAAGATACAGAGAGTGCTGGCCGAGCGGATAGGGGAAAAGGCGCTCGAGAATCCACGGGCAATTCCCCTAGCAGTCGATGAAGTCCATGATCTGTTGGTGCAATTAGAGAGACATTATGTATAATAAGACTAGAAGCGCACGCACTGTACGATAGGAGGGAATAGAGCTAGCTAATCCGTAGTTAGTAATAGTTCGCCGTGAGAGTTATTAATACCGAACGTTAACCAAGGATCCGCTGAAGCTTAAAAAATTAAATAAATGCCTCGATGGAAATCCACCAGGAAGAGAGGTCTCCACCCCGTTAAAGCCTTGGATTGGGAATCTTGGATCACCGTTTATCGCCACGCTCACCCCGAAAAATGACTCCATCGCGCTGAGTTTGAGGCCCATCATCGTGACTCTGATTCGCCGCACATCGCCAGACTTGCCTGAAGCACTCATCATCACTCCATTGTGAAAGAAGCTTTTCCTTCATCCTCCCACGCCTTGCTCTCCACTACCCATGACCTTAATAATGCCACTATCGTCACCTCCATCCAGCCCTTGAATCGGAGTCCCATTCGTTTCGGGAAATAGAGCCGACTATAACTGACCTGGGAGTTTATTCCACCTCCGTCTTGCAATCCTCTTCTATTCCTTTCTTCATGGCGAGCTCTGCGTTTATTTCATGGTCAGAGAAACCAAATCTTCTGGCATGGCAGACGTGCCATTGAAAGCCAATCTTTCTAGGAAAAGTGCCTTTTCCTGCGAGGCCTGTCGCAAGCGTAAGGTGGGTTACTTCTTTGTCCCTTTTTTTTAATAGTTTGCTTTTTTTTTCTTTTGTTTTTCCCACTATTCTGCTTGTCTGCTCGGATGGATTCCGAAAAACGTCTTCGGTTACACCTCGCTTACATTTGGCGTGACTCTTCTCGTCTCTCTCTCTCTTTTAGGTGAAATGTAACGGAGCCAGTCCGTCCTGTTCACGATGTGCTGCACGTGGAGATACATGTGTCTATAGCTTGTGAGTTCTGCTAATCTGGGGGTTATTCTCCTCTCCTCTCTGCTTCTATTGTCCTCCTCTCTCGTTTCGTTTCTTTTTTTTTCTTTTCTTTTTTTTTTTTTTTATCCCACCTCCCCTGAAATCTAGGCAGTCTTTCGATCTCATTATTCCTTTTTCTCCCCTCCCCCGAGCTTTAGTCTTGCAGCCTTCATGCAACTCCCGACGCTTGTCGATCACGCTTATTAACGCTTCGCCTTCCAGAGCTCCAACTTTATCTTATACTAAGCAACTAGAGTCGCGTGTCGCACAGCTGGAAGATGCTCTGGCAAAACTACAAAACCAACAACCTTCCGAGACGGTGAAATGGGGGGGCGCATCCTCAACATCGGCAGAGGAGAGTAGCTCGAACCCGGGACTGCTCAATCGCAAGAAAAGGGGGTCGGGGCATGAACACAAAGACCATGGGCTATCGAGAGAGTTTGAGGGGTTAAGTGTTGAACATGATGGTCGCATATCCTTCCACGGACCGACGAGTTTGTTCCAGCTTCCAAGTGGTTCTCTGAATGCCACTTCGTCGTCTTCCCGTACCCCCTCCCAGGCTGGTGATCGGAAGGAGAGACTAGTCAAGAACGCATGGCGTGAGAGAGCATACGAGCAAATGGCTACCATGCCGGTAGGTTGACTTGGGTTTTGTTCCTCTCTGTTTCTAGCTGAGGACCGGCTGACCAGTCTAGGAACCATACCAATACCTTCTTGATTCGCATTGGTGCTGGATCCAACCACTTTTCAATTTTGTCTACAGGCCAACATTCACTCGTAGGTTTTTTTTTTTTTTACTTGGTCGCGACAAAATACGAGCCTAACAAAATTCACCAGGAGATATGAAAGTCAACGGTCTTTATTACTCCGATGCCCTTCTCAACGCTATCCTGTCACATTCTGTACGGTGGTGCAAATCTGAGCCTAGGATAAGCGCCATTCTTCTAGAGTCATTCAATGGTGGCGCCGTATTTTCACATCGTGCAGTTTCCGGTCTATATGACTCCCTCAAAGATGGCTACGTCGATATCCCGACCATCCAGACTTTGCTGCTCCTAAGCGCACACGAGTGTGGGCAGGGAAATAGGACACAGGCATGGTTGTACAGTGGCATGGCTTTCCGAATGCTGGACGACCTTGGAATCTCGACCGATAGCCGTAAATATTCCGATCCGGCACATCTGAGCGATGAGGATATTGAGGTCCGCAACCGCCTTTTCTGGAGTTGCTATTTTTGGGATAAGATGGTGTCTCTCTATTTTGGCCGGGTTCCAACACTGCAGAACTCCCGAGGCTGCCCTCCAATGACGATTTTAGATGATACGTCTGAGCTAGAGCCTTGGACTCCTCACGGGGTAGTCTTCCCTGAGGGCACTCACTACCCGCCGACCCAGGCCCACTCCACCTCCTGCTTTATAGGAATGTGCGGACTAACTGAGATCCTTAACGAAATTCTAATCCATATCTACGACCCGAATCGCCAAGTATCGGAGGCGGAGTTCTATAGCTGCGTCCGGGAACAGTCTCGTACTCTTTCCGACTGGTGGGATGAGTTACCAGAGCACCTGAAGCTGATTTCGACTGATCTTCCCCCATACGCTCCTCCTAGCCATATTGTAATTCTAAAGTATTCATCTCCCTTCTCTCTTTGTCCCGTTTTCCATTTCACCTAAGGGTATCTTGCTAACAAGAGGAATCCATAGCTGTGTATATCATACGGTTAACATTCTCCTACATCGACCGATCCTCTGTTCAAAATGGAACCGGGAGTCATATGACCAAAGTCATCTAGTTCATTGTATGGCTTCTGCAACGGCTATTCTTTCCCTCTTCGGGCTATATCGAAACACATTTGGAGATACCCATGTGGTTCTTTCAATTGCTTATAGCATATACACAGCAGCGTCCATCTTCCTGCTAGAAATCCAAGCCCTAAAGTACGCAGCTCCAGGGACTCTAGACAAATTGAAGTTTTGTATTTTCGCATTAGAGCGCGTAAAGATTTCTAGCCCTGGTATGTCTGCTTGATTTCCCCCCCTTAAAAATAAGTATTTCCTTTTTTTTGGTTGGAACAGACTAATAATAGCATGTTTTCCTCACCTTCTCTCACAGTCATCACCACTGCGTTAAGTCTCGTATATCAAGAAATCCAACGACTCCAAGTTGACCTTCATATCATGTTACCCATTCCACAGCCTGAACATCATCACTCGCAGCAACATTCACATGCATCGACTCCTCACCGCCGATCTCCAACTGAACATAGCCATCCCTCTCACCATGGCTCCCCTGTCCGCCAACAGCACCCACAACCAGATCCTTCTTCTCTTGCCAGCGCGCCCCTCCCAGCCACTGACATCAGCACAGCAACTTCAACACCAGCTCCTCACCAGCCCCCCTTATACCCATACCCCCGACCCATAGCGGAGTTTGAGATGCCCCATTCGAACGTTGTCCGGCTCGGGACAACGCATCTGCTTGGCGGGATGCCGAATGCGGTCATGACGCTCGACAATCCGGGTTCTTTTGATATAACTCCGGAGGTGTTTGAGGCTTTTTCCTATGCAGAGCCGATTTCTACAAACATGACTCCTGCAGATGGCGGTCCTTGGGTTCGACAATCTTGAACAGAGCAACAACCACCTTTGCAATTTTACGATACGACTACTTATATATAACTAACTAACTGGAGGGAAGGAAGGGGTAATGTGAATAGAGAAACCAAAAAAAAAAGGGGAAAGAAAAAGAAAGGACCTCAGTATATACAATATCATGCTATGTATGTATTGCTCTTACTAGAAACTAGAAAGTGATATATCCAGGGATAGGTATAAAAGATAGAATCATGACTTATGTTCAAGCACCTTGGATGGTTATTTATGTATGTAAATTATATGTGTGACTTCGTAACTAATTATCAAAAGCAATACCATCGTTAAATATTCATCAGAATTCAATCGGCCTTGGTATATTTGGCACGCCAACGCAAGTACCAAGGCCCGTCGAAGAGATCACCCATACTCTCGATAGGAACTCCCTTTGTCTCTGGCATCCAGATGCCGAGAATGATCAGCCCCAGAAAACAGATAATGGACCAGAAAAGATAAGCTCCCCAGATATGTAGAGTGACAAACATATTTGGTGTGACGCGAACAACGGCGAACTGAAAGAACCAATGGAGGGACATACTGATGGCGTAGCTCACATTTCGAATGCGGGTAGGAAATATCTCGGTTCCATATAGGTAAGGGATAGTACAGAGACCGATGGACCAGCCGACGGCATAGACGAAGATAGAGGCGATGGCAGCATCGGAGGCGGATTTATTCTCGCTCGAGCTAGGTCGCAAACCCATGTAGACGGCAAGATAGACATGTGCTGCTAGTTGGAGGGTAAGACCCATAAGAGCGCAGCGTCTTCGGCCAAGATAGTCAATCAAGCCCCAGGTGAAAGCCATGGTGAAGACAAGTTTAACGATTCCATATGCGCCAGAGGATATGAGGGACTGTGAGTTTCCCTTGACACCTGCGAACTCGAAGATGCTGGATACATAGTAGGTAATTCCGTTACCGCCTGTCCACTGGGATATAGTCTGCATGGCCATGAGAAGCCAAAAGCGCTGGCGGTAGTTTGGGTCCGTCTGGATTTCCTTCAAGGCGGTCCAGTGGGAGACAGAGGCTAGATCTGTTGCTTTTGCGCGAACTTGTTTATCTATGAGAGCGAATTCGCATTCGATATCTGGGTGAGAGGGTTCTCTACCGCGTAGGCGAGCCAGGACGCGACGGCCTTCTTCGAAGCGATGTTTCGAAACCAGGTAGCGAGGTGTCTCCGGTACGCTGAAGGACGCAATAAAAGCGAATCCAACCGGAATCAAGGGAATAGCCTGGACTAGACGGTATTGGGTTCGGGTGGGAGACAAGTGGACACTCGCGGCATAATTGATGAAAAATCCTGCATATTGATGGAAAAGTCGCATATGATTAGTTTACCGCTCATACTTGTAGAATAGAGGTTTACACACCCAAGGCTAGAACAGTAAGTAGAATCACCATATATACGCTGACCACGAGGCCCCTCGTCCTTGCTGGAGCTAGAACCAACATCATGCTCGTTAGTTGCTCGCCAAACGCCAGTAGAGTGAGATCATCCTGCTACTCACCAATCTCAGAGAGATAGAGCGGTGTCACAACAGTCAATGCTCCAGCGCCAAGTCCAGCCCATATTCTTGAGAATAGCAACAACCCATAGATACCAGAAGAAAATATCTGGACTAAGGTCCCTGACGCCCAGATCAGGCACGCCAAACGCCAGGATCGTAGACGGCCGAGACGATCATTCAGACTCAACGAAAACAGAGCCCCGAATGCTGCCCCAAGTACATTAAAGGATGTAATATTCGCCGCGCGGTTGGCTAGGCCCGTCTTATCGTGAAGCCAATTTGAGGGTTGGAGGTTGAAATCGGTCTTGAATGAATCCAATCGCACGCTGGCACTGAACCCCCCCTCGTCATAGCCTGGATGACACAGGACGTCAGTGAGGGCCTGGCCAGAACAAAACAGACAAGGGGGAAAGATCTCCAGCACCTTTAGGAATACTCCCGCAGGCAATGATGAGGATCACCCAAGCGTAGAACGGATGGGTGGACCACCGCGACCAATCCATGCAATGCATCATGGACGGGGCAGTGGGGGGCGAACCAGAGTTTTAGGCAATGTTAAAGATAATAATAATAATAGAAAACGGGGATGTCAGATGCAAAGGGCACTAAATTGCAGCGCAAGTCCCGGAAAACATGCCGAAGAACCTGCGTTCATGGCGGTTGGGAAAGTGGATGAAGAAGGGGAAAAGACTTTAAGGGAGTTCCGAAGAAGATCGGCCAACTTCCGACTCCCTTCATCCCTCACTTCGTTGGCACAACACCACCCGGAACAGACTTGCAGAGGCTGCAATAACTCAAGAAGATGGTTCATCTCATCGATCTTGTCCGCTGTGACCCTGAGACAGATCAACTCCAAGTGCCGTTCGAAGGTTAGCTTCAGGCAAGTGAAGATCTCCGAAATTGATGGCTCCACTGGCATCCACTCCTACTAAGATTTATGTTCTGATTGTGAAGCAGTCCGACGTATTAGGATGAGATATACTCCAAAATATGTCACTGCCCAAGATTTAGGTAGTTTACAAATTGATGCTTAACCCGTCTTGCTGGAAAGGCTCGAGTCTTTATTGGTTCTTCGTCTTAGTATGTTAGACGGCGTCTCCGACTAGCTCGCCTTTTTAATTTATCACCCTCCGTCTTTCTACAGAACCGATCGCTTGGGATTTTCGGCATAGAAAGAGAAATAAGTCTAATGTGTCTATCGCGGGAAGGGGATCTGTCTCGGGTGGAATTGTGGGAAAACTACCATCCATAAATAACGGAAGGGTGATTTGATATACCTAAAATACCTTGGATAACTTGTCTGGCGTCTGCAATGGCTCTAACGTCTTGTCATCTACGAGAAATCCGGCGTGTGTTAGCAAGTAACTGGCGTTATCCGTGCTCTACCTCCATCTTTCGTCCCAGAGTCATTCCATCCATCAAGCCAGATTCTTGTTCTCCCTCAGCTTTCCTGCACACTTCTCTCCCCAGAAAACAAAAGACGATCCAACAAGAACCCTCACTCTTGAGATACCGACTTCCTCGAAAGGCTTGGGATGCTCATATGCACGTCGTGGATCCACGCTACCCTATCACGGTAAAAGCGGCGTACCAGGCCACGCCACACACATATGATGAAGCCATCGCGTTCGAATCCTCTCTAGGGATCGAAAACATCCTTCTTGTCCAGCCATCTGTGTATGGATTTGATAACTCCTGTCTTCTCAATGCACTGCAGCGAATTGGGCCATCGCACGGGCGCGGTGTAGTGGTTATTGATCCTTCTAAGGTAGACGGCAAAACTCTCGCAACATGGCACTCACTAGGGATACGTGGAGTGCGTGTTAATCTCAAATCTGTGGGCAAGGCACCAAGCCAAGGTGAACTTGAACAAATTCTAGTAGAGCACGCAAAAGTGGTACGCCCCCTGGGCTGGATGATCCAGGTCTGGATGTCCCTAGACATGGTTCCCTTGCTGGAACCAATTGTTCCCCAGCTCAATGTCAAGGTATGTCTTGATCATTTCGGCGGCCCAGAACTCCCCCTGATGACACGGGATCGTGGCGCCTCTTTTAATCCGTACTCTCTCCATGGTTTCCCGGCTTTGATATCGCTCCTTCGGGGCGGTCAAACCTATGTAAAGATCTCTGCCCCTTATCGTCTGAGTAAGGACCAAAGCATGCACGATATCGAGAGTATAGCTCGAGAGTTCCTACGAGAGGCTCCTCGTAGGGTGCTGTATGCGACAGACTGGCCCCATACGCGGTATTCCGATATCAACATCGAGCCTTTCACGGAACTATGTCTACGTCTATGCGAAGCGGAGTCCGGATTGAAGGAGAGAGTATTTCGACTAAACGCGGAGGAACTATTAGATGGAAAATGAATTTACTTCCCCATCGTAATTTTTTTTTTTTTTTTTTGACTTATGGTACCCAATAGATAATAAAAAAGAAGCTATGGACAAAATCTAATCGTCCATTCACAGATGTAGTATGTGGACATTCCCATCCTTCTATTTATTCCCCCCTCCCTCACCATGCAGATCTCATCGTGGAGTAGAGGTACAACGACCAGCATGCATTTATGCCGGTGTCCCAAGTTCGGAGGTACATATAGTCTTAGGTCCCTATTTTTTTCAAATAAAGAAAAAAGAAAAAGTTTCAGACCACATTAGCCTATAAAGTCCCTTTAAACACAGACAGGGGAGCACTAGTAAAAAAGAAAGAAAGAGAAAAACCGAAACTCACAATACTATAACAACACTTGGGTGTTCCACCATGTGGACACTCACTCACAACATCATTCTTCATATCAAGACCTAGAACAAATTGGATTAGAAGTTGTAATAATATTAGAGGTAGCTTTCTCTCTCTCTTTTTTTTTTTTTTTTTAGTTTTCCGCTCCTTTTTTTCTTATTATAATTTCATTTTGAATAACATCCTTCACCATCAACAAGGGGCAAAAGGGGGAAAAAGAAAAAAAGAAGCAAATCACTCACAATTAACACCAACATAAGCCTTATCAGTGTGTGGAGCTGGATTAAATGAATCACAGCAAAATGCTTTCTGGATCATCTTGCTATTGTCCATTGCTAGTGGACAGAAGTAGCTTGATTGGGCTAAGACAGCCGTAGAGGTCGTGAGAGCGAGAAGGATAGTAGTGAGTTGCATATTTTCTTTCCTTTTTTTCCTCCTTTTTCTTCTTTATTTATGGAAGGGTTGTTTAGTTTGTGTTGTTGATGTTTTGAAGGGGGATGTTGTTCGAGTGAAAGTATTGAATGGGATGGATGGAGAGATTTTCACTTACAGTAATATATAAGTAGGTAGGTAGGTAGTAGGTAGGGGACTATCTGATAGGTAAGCAAGATTGAGTGATGGGTAATAGTTAAGCCAACTAAAGCTCTAACTCCAAGGGTGTGCGCGTGGGGAGCTTTTTATAAGGAGGGACCTAGGTAGGCAATTTTATAATATTATGGTAATGTTCCTACTGGATCCTTGTCGATACTCGGTAGATAGGTCGATACTAGCTAACCTTCACGTGGCTGTTATTACTATGTAGGTACTATGCATATGCAACTAGGGTACAGTAGTATTCTGTAGGTAGAGTTAGGAAATTATCTCGACCTAGGTAGGTAGGTAGGTAGGTAGGGATAAACCATGGTAAATACGGATTGACATCCCATGCCAAAGGGGAGAAAGGCCCCTTGATTCATTCTTTCATAGATTCTCAAGTGTTTCGTGTTGGACTATTTAGGGTTTGGACCCTGCGTGCTTTCTTCTTTGCTTTGTTTCGCTCCTTGCATTCCTTGATCCATATTTGTTTGATTTGATGTTTATTATGTTTTGCAAGGGAAAGCTTGTGCTACGGGATTTTGTTATTCACGCTCCTTCCTTCCTTTAGTATAACTATTAGTAGTATTTATTATTCTGGAGCCATACGTAATGAAGAAGGTAGTGTTCATATTGATATTTCCTAAAATGAACTAATTATATATACAGCTTGGTGATACGTATGCGCATCAACTGAAACCAGTAGAGAGTATTCAGTCATTATCTTGATTGACAGTCAGTTAATCAAGTATGCTAATGAAGGGGCAAAACACAAATGATGGCTGACGATCAACCAGCCCCGTCTTGCGCACGGCCTATCCCTTAAGCCAAGTTGACGTGGACAGGCCTGGTGAGCTCCAGATCCGTCTGGATGATTTTCTTATGCTCAGAAGCAGAGCGGTGAGAAGCCTGACGCAGCAACGTAACACTCTCAATCCTAATAGGAAGTTGGCGGGAAAATCTTCCTCTAATGGAGAGCTTGCCATGGCGATATTCAAACTCAACCTCCGCCGTGTGCCGTTGTTCCACAGAGTCTCCGTCATCGAGATAGAGGGTACCGCTAGCGGCTCCATCCAAACCCGGAGCAATAATGAGTTGGAAACTCTTTTTGCGGAGTTCAGTGGTGGTCATGGCGCTGGAACTTCGCACGGGGATAATATTGCCCCCACGAATGTGGATAGGAATATGTGTGATGTCAATATCGGTAAGAGTGATGTTGGCCCCCTTGCCACGAACAGGGGCGCCTGTATACCAATCGTAGAAAATATCATTGGGGAAGTAGGCATCGACGGTAGTGGAGCCCTCTTCGGTAACAGGGCTGATGAGGAGAGCGTCACCAAAGAAGAATTGCAGCTGGTTGGCGAAGGTCTGCTTATCCTCGGGGTAGAGATAGAATACTGGCTGCAGGAAGGGCTCGCCTGTTTCGCTCTGTCGGTGGAATCCAGTGTAAATATAGTCAAGGAGCCTGTATCGGATGTCGATGGCCTTGATGGCAGATTCAGTCACAGTAGGCCAAAGGTAAAACTCCTGGGAAGCACCCGCAATATCGTTGTGATTACGATAAAATGTGTAGAAGGCTCCAAGAGATGCCCACCGAGCGCAAAGCTCCTCATTGGTCGTGCCGCCGAAACCACATACGTCGGCTCCAACCATGGGGATCTGGAACATAGATGCAAAGGCAATAATTTGTGCAATAGAGCTGCGATAATGATCCCAGTCGGACAAGTTGTCACCAAGCCTATTAAAAGTAAGCAAGGCAGTCCCTCAAATGTAAAAGGGGTGGAATGGGGGAGAGAGAAATGCAGTCTCACCAGTGCCCGACATGTGCTCCAGCACCAGCATAGGTGCTACGAGTGATGATCAAGGGTCTCACATCAGGACGGCGGGATTGCATAGCATGGCGAGAAGCCGAGCTCATCACTAAATAAGTTAGACCTAAGCTTGTAGATGATATTCTGGCCCCAGGGTAGGAGGGTAGAAAGCTCACTAGTTCCATAGAGGTTATGTGTATCGTACTCGACATATCCTTCTCCAGCATGAATAACATCAGTTTGAATGGTATTCATACTAATAGGCTGGTATCCATTATGGTTGATCTTGTAAGGGGGGTAGAGCAAATCCCGACCAGGCAGTCCGATCTTGTCCCCAGGTGTTCGTGCCTTCAGTGATCGCTTAGATGACGTTGAAGGCTGGAAGTCAGCTGGGAATCCCGGCAATGGTCGTGGGCTACTTGAGCGGACAGGTGGCGGAGCGGGTGGGAGGTCATTATCAATGGAATATTGTTCTGGATCGGTACAGGGGAACGGGCAAAAGTTGGCTGCCTCATTCATATCGATCCATAGGCCATCAATATCGACACCAGTTTTAGCATCAAAGAACTGAGCAAACTGGCCATCCCAGTACTCTGTGATATCCGGGTGGAACCAATCGGGATAGGCGGTAACACCAGGCCAAACAGCGCCTATTACGGAGTCATGTGAGATATCGCCTTCTCCTAGATTGTAGGTGGTGGACATACCTGTGTACAGACTACCGTTCTGGGTCTTGACGAAAATGTCCATCTCCATTCCTTGGTTGTAACCCACATTGTCTAGCGCTTGTCAGTACAATGTAGTCATATTGACTGCCCTTCATGCCAACTTACCGCTTACGCTCACGGCCGGATCAACCATGACAATATAGTGCTGGTCATGCTCATGTAGATAATCCACAAGCTCACGCATCAGTTCGACTGGGAAGCGGTCCGGGTCGAGAGTGAATACCCTTCGTCCGTCCATGTAGTCAATATCGGTCCACATTGTCTCCAATGGAATTCCGGCTTTGCTATAGTTGTAGACAACCTCGGCTACATTATAGACATCGCGGTAGCCGTATCGACATTGATGGAACTAGGTTTGATTAGTTATAGTCATTTATGGTACCATAGTGTTCCAAAGGCGAGTGGTGATAGATTATAAGGCAAAGTAATAGATAAAGGTAGAAAGGAGCTTACACCGAAAGTCCAGTAGCTTTGCATAGCAGGAAGTCCGACAATATCAGAATACCGAATACTAGCTTCCTTGGGAGTTGGTGCAGTGAAAAAGTAAAAATCAAAAACACCTCCGAGAACGTTATATTCGAGATACTGCTTGCCAGTTTCAGTCTTGTTGATCTTAATGTCCATGCCGTTGGAGTTCAGAAGGAAGACGCCGTGAGTTCCAGCCTCACCACGGTGGTCATAGTACACAGGGTGAGTGCCGTAAAGGTTGTTGTGATGGGGAACACCATAAGAATCGCGATTCCAAAGTGTCCGAATATAATCAGTTGTTTCCAGTCGCAAGGAATCAGTATGTTCGCCAAGTCCATATAGGTATGGGTCATCAGGGAGCCAAGTTCGAAGGTTCAAGTACTGGGACTCAAATATGAAGTCTGATCCCGTAGTGTCAAAGAGAACTTCATGGCCTCTGGTCACTTTGAAGGAGAAAGGCTCTTTCACGTAGTCGAATTTCAAGTTTGAATGCTGGTGGCGGCCAGGGCCATGATTCTGGCCATTGTCTACACGTGGAAGAACCGACTCAGGAACTTGATAGACCTGCTCATCAGGGTCATAGATCATGACATGAAGTCGGTCATCTAAAGCCTAGTGAGTGGTGATTCATGTCACAATATGGATGCGAAGGCTCACCCGTCTGATACTCCACTAGGAGTTTCAGATCCTTTAAATCAGTTCCATAAATGTTGCAGGGTTCTCCAGCCAGTGTCAAATCTGCAGTGAGAGTGGTGTCTCGCATTGTGACATGTGAAGCTTTGTAGCCAGGGCACTGCTTGCTGTTGGAGCGAGCCCCAATAACAGCAGCCCCAACAATGGGGGCAAAGAGTAGAGATCCCAGCATACTTGGTTGAACCGGGGACTATGAGAACCGTGGGTGAGACCTAGACATGAGAGGACATGGATGGGAGAGGGTGGACAGCAGCACTGTTTATATATGTAATTAGAGAGCCGCTTAGCGGGTGAACAGCAAATTGAGTGTTGTCTTGTGGCATGACACGTCTCCGCATTATTGATGCATAGGTAAGACCAGGGAATGATGTAAAATCGACAATTGCATCCGAGCCGACGCGCAGAGACTCCGGACATTGGTCGGGGTCGGGAGGAGGCAAGGGGTGGAAGAGCCATCCGTCCCATTCCCCATTCAGATGCGGGACATCAGGGTTTGTTATTAACTTGGCCTGAATTACGCTGATTTGAAGGACGATTCTAATGTACTGGACAGTCTTCGTAACCTTGTAGGCAATCTCGCTCTCGGTCAAATATCGGGGATTCTGCCAGTTACCGGTCACTTGCCTCCTTTTAAGGCCCTAGGGCAGGGATCTGCACTATTAGTGCTTTCGTATTGACTGAATTATTAGTTAAGACCCTGAAAAGCACGCTTGGCAAGGCCTGATGGGCCAGTTCGGGTGGCGCTCTCAGCCAAGGTCCTTAAAAAAAAATAAAGGATTGTAACCCCACGAATTCATTTACGAGTAACGTAGGTTGGCTACGATTGTTATTGGCGGTTGGCAACTGAGCCCCAGCACTTGACATTATGGATCTACCCCGCAAGCATGCAGGGGTGAGGAAGAAAGAGAGTTACTATTTGGAGAAGCGATCGCGAGATGTAGAGGAAAAGGATGGACCTATCCTATATGAAGGGCGTCAACATTCAAGAACGAAAAAAATTTTTTTTTTTCTCAAATTTGGCAGTCTGGCAACTCACCGCAAAATACTTTTCCTAAAGTGATTTGAGTCACTCAGCATTCTATTAATAAAGATGCATACGGTACGTCAAGCCAACGGAGAATTATCGCGATTTGATTCATGAGCGGGGTCAAATAATCAAAGTAAATCCGACCTAGACTTGGCGATACCCACATAATAACACCTCGATTTCGTCAGAGGACAAGGACTCCTGAATCAAACCAATCCATTGGCAATGATGTCAATGGCATTTCCCTTGAGAGAAAGCTAATTAGGTAAAGAAAAAAAAAGTATTGCCTGCAAGTTCCGACATATATGCAAAGCGAAGACCATAGTGTTGCGTTCAAAATACCTAAATACCCCTTCTCTTCATGAGACATGTGACGTGTCAGAGAATAGGAAATAGAGAAGAAGAAAAAAGGTAATATGGATTTCTACCAGAATCTCTATGGTTTCAACCTGCATGCATCTCTAACAAGATCATCATAAAACATTATAAGGTCATCATCAATGCAAGAACAAAATGTGAGTGTAATATGCCCTCGGTAATGAAAAGAAAAGAAAAAAGAAAAGCAGAAGACAGCGGGAAAACACAAAAGGTATCGAAAGTGACCGGGGTCGAGGGCATTTTCATCACAGGAAAGATGAGACTTAGATCTTCTGACCAGCGGAAGCAGCCTCAACATCGGCCACCGAACTCATGATCTGAACCTTAATAGCTCCAGTCTTGGGGTTAGCGGCGGTCTCGAATGCCTTGATGGCATCCTCCAAGGTAAAGCGGTGGGTGACCAGCTTCTTTAGGTTGATAACACCATTCTTCACCAAACGGATAGCACGGGGCCAGGTGTTGCAGTATCGGTACTGGTACTGCAGGTCAATCTCCTGGGTGCTGAGACGCATAAAGGGAATTTTCATCTCATTCTTTCCAACGCCAATAACGAAGACCTTGCCTCCGAACTTGACACTCCAAATAGCAGATGCAACGCTACTTTCGACGCCCGTGCACTCCAAAGCCAGAGTGGGCCTCAATGCATCAGGGGCAGCACCATTGCCATCGTTGAAGGCGTTGATAATACCCTCGGCATTTTGCTCAACAGAAAGACCGATCTCCACTTTGTACGTACGAACTTCGGGAACTAGCTCCTTCGCAAACTTTAGACGGCCCTCATCGATATCGGTGATGACAATGGGAGTAGCACCCGCAGCACGGGCGCTGAGGAGAGTGATGAGACCAATGGGGCCAGCACCAGTGATCAGCAATGGATCACCCAAGCGAAGGCCACTCCGCTCGATTGCGGCCAGAGACACGCTCAGAGGTTCAAGGAGAGCACCATCCTCATAACTCATGTCATCAATCTTATGACACCAGACGGCGGGATGGTTCACATAGCGTCGCAGTAAACCGTCGACGGGAGGGGTAGAGAGGAAGAGGACCTTTTCACACCCGTTGTAACGTCCGGTCAAACAAGGTTCGCAGGCATTACAGATAATATTGGGTTCGATAGCCACTCGGTCACCGGGCTTAAGTGTGGTAACGTCGGGAGCGACAGCAATCACTTGCCCAGCAGACTCGTGACCCAGGATGTGGTCTCCCGTAACGATCATAGGTCCAATGCATCCTGCATGCCAGAAGTGTACGTCAGAGCTAGAGTTGACGGGCCAATAGTTAGTCGGACAATACGGACAGCGACGTGGAGACGACTCAGTTGAGCACATACCCGCAAATTCCAGTGCTACGAATTTGGACAGTGACCTCGCCAGGCTTCAAGCTAGAGCCTGACTTCACCTCCTCAAGAGTGGGCTTGGACTCTGCGACCCAAAGGTCGTGGCTTGTGTTGGTGTAGACACCAATGTTCGCCTGGTCGAGGGTGGTTGCGGTAGCCATGATATGATGGTATTCAGGGAGTGGAGAGTCGCAAAAAGGTCTCAGAATCCAGGTAGAGATTGACACCGAATGAGGGGGAGATGGAGGGGAAAGAGGGAGGTAGAAAGGAATAGTTGGGGTCCAAGAAGCTTTAATACTTGCAGCAGCAGTAAACTGCCCCTCCACGTTTCACGGGAATATGGAACTAATTTTTTTATGAAAGAGGGAAAAAAAAAAAAAAAAGAAAAATAGAAAAAGAAAATCAAAAATATAATAAAATAATATAGACAAAGAAGGGAGAAATTTTAACAAAATTAACAGAAAAGAGAAATTGTTTTTTAAACAACACCAATAAAAAAGGCCCATAGCCAATGACGCGCCACAGAATGACGGATATTAAATCATAAGGATTCCCCAATATCATCGCTTGAAGACCCATCCATGATCCATTCTCCTCCATATTCCTGTGGGACACACAATTCAAATGGCCCGCCACAGTGGTCATTTTATCCGGGCAGTGTATTCTGTACTCTACTACCTACTGGGTTGCTTTCGGGCGCGCGGGGTTTATCGGTACAACCCGCTCCATTGGCCCGTTCTGCACACAGTTCAGGGAAATAATCCTAGACGGACTGTACCTACTATACTTATGTACCCGTTAAGTAGTACCAGTTTCAGTATATCTCACCGATTATCTTGTCTGAAAGGAGAGTCAACTGTCACGATCGGGAGTCAGCCCTTAGGAATTACCAGGTATACTGTTACATCGATCAAGAGAAATTTCCTCGAATCTCGATGGACGGGAAAATTTCGTCTTTCCGTCATCAGAACAAGGAATGATCCTCCAACCAGTTGCAATCTTGCAGCCGGGGGGGCTCCCCAGAAGGAGCTGTATTATTAATGTATTCTAGTTCACGTTCGACGTTTTTGATGATAATCCGCAGTTTCCAAAAAGGAACAAAAATATGGGGAAAGGAGAGAACACAAAAAAAGAAAAATTATATTATATTGACGGTTACTAGTAAATCACAGGGGCCTAGCCCATCTAGAGGGATGTACCTGTACCTATTCTCGGTTAATTCTGACACAAAAGTAGATGCTTTTAGCCTTCTTTTTGCATTTCAATGATTTAGTAATACTAGGTTTTGTTCTTGTGGGCCATCTGCAATGCCTTTTACCCTTTTTTTTTTCTTCTTCTCTCTCTAATTGCTATTATTAAATATCATTTGACTTGTTGATTTTTTTTTTTTACCAGCGTTCAAGAGCCGTTCCCATCGCAATAATAATCCACAAGCCCGCCGCCCCATACTAAGTGGTTCCCGGCGTACCGAAGTTGAGGTCTGCCTACCTACCTTAGACTGGTAATTCTCCGGTGGCACCTGTCGAATTATCGCCTTCTTTTGGTGGAGAATCATTCTTCACTCCTCTGTCCATGTCCGTGGCCCGAGTCCCTATCTTGTTCAATCATTCGGACAGTATTTTCCACCGAGGTCTAGCCTTGCCGTTCTTCTCCTGTCTCCTCCTCCTCCTCCTCTTTGCTTTTCTTCTTCTTTTTTGCTTATCTATTGTTCGAATAGTTGGGAATATTATTGAGATCCAGGTTCTTGCAATAAGATATCTAGATAATTTAGACCTTTTTTTTTTTAACGATATTCTTAACCCAGCTCCAGCGTAACCACGCTTAAGGGAATCACTTGCGAGCAATTAGTCCTATTCGGGATGTAACCAGCAACTACAAAAACTCAAAAGAGTGGTAAAAAAAAAAAAAAAAAGAAAAAGAAAAAAGGCTTCCCAAGCGTCACTCTAGAAGGAGTACGGGTTCCATGACATCTAACCTCCATAGGTAAAAGATATCTCCTTGCGATGTCTTCGGTAGCTATGACAACCCTATAAAGCTTTCAACTAATGCTTCCAAGCAAACAATATGATACTGAAGATTCTCTACATCAGTCCAGAATGGGCGGCAGAGGTTTAAACCGCAAATTCACCAAGTGGACTTTGGATATCGAAGATGCGGGATAATAAACCTGTATCCGCACAGTTTCATAATCACAAATAGTAAGAACAGTTTAGAAAATCAATTGAGACAAAATAAAATACTGAGAGGATCCTTTTTCATTAGTCGTCAGTAGATTATTGACCAACTTCCAAAAATAAAGTTGTCAATATTATTCAACATATCCAAACCTGAGCACACCTCAGTAAATTATACATGCATAGACATAAGCGAAAAGAGAGTTGCTTCTACCCTAGTAACTGTTGATACGAATTCCACGAATGGAAATCCTAGTTGAACAGGATTTTAAACTTTGCTAGAATAAGCTTATTTTTAGCGAATAGCGAACTTGTTTTACCATTCAGCCGGATTTCTCGTCTCAAAAGGAGTTTCTGCATTTAGCCTCAGCTTGGCAAGGAGTCGGTATACCTTCAAGACTCTTTAACCCCTAGTATCCCGTGAAATGTCCTAGGCGCCCTGCGGTTGGTTACTGGGTACATATCCAGGTCGCTTCCCGGAAGTTGAAATCGAGCTCTCGAGATATAGCCAATCAGTTCGATATACAACCAGTCTGATGGGTCCGAGGTAGAGGTCTCGGTACCCTAGGTAGGAGGTAAAGTGGAGGCTTTGGTCGCAATAGCACATCATTGGTTGCCAGGACTAATCTTCAGATACCATAGCTCGGGAGTAGAACGCTACCCTAGAGACATTCATAAAATAGGCCGAAGCAACGATTAAAACAGACAGGCATATCCAGGAAAGAACACCAGCCGATATGTCAAGCAATCTCTTCGACCTTATTGATGCGTAGATTTCTGTGATAAATCTTAGCTTGCGTTACCTTGTGAATTTCAGTGAAAACTATTGGGAGGTGATGGCTGCTAACTGAAGTAGCGGCGAGGCTACACAAGGGAGCCTAGCGCACGCTCTTTAGAAGAATACCTTAATACCTAGTAATTGGCGCTGACCTATCGCAGTGGCGAGTCTATCACCATATTTATCCAAAATCAGCATGACAGTAACTGCTCAAGTCTACGCTATGTGGCCCTTTTCATGGTTTCAATCAACTGATTAGATCAAAAGGGGGGAGAGATGAGTCTTCTATTGATTTCCAATAAATATAACCTCTTCGGTATCGTACCACCAGAGCAAAGGGAGCTATTAAAGATATATGCCTCAATTTATACTTGAGATACAATCATTCTTGTCAGCAAGCTCGAGCTTGGAAAAAAAAAATAGGTTAGCTAAGGTAACGTCCCAGGCAAAGTGGCTTTGGTAGTCATGCATTCCCCTAAAAAGATTCTAGTGTCGGCCTGTTGTAAGGAGCTAAAGATGGTATATCAGTATAGCAAGACATTTTGACGGATTTCAGGTGCAGTAATTTGTGATGATCATGCAAGGCATCGCCCAGGCGAAATGCAGGAAACATAGAGATCCATAGCAGGCCCTTTCTCAAGTCAACCGTGAAGTGCCAAGGAAGGGAAATGATTGAAGAAAATTGAGCCTCCAAGAGATCAAATGCTCGATAGACCGTTATAACTCCAGATATTCGACAACAGCACCGTCCACTACCTAGTAATTGCCGTTTTCGACCAGACATCATCCTGGTACCTGAGTAGGCAGAGTCAAGGGACAAGTTAGTAATGTAAGCAAATCAGAACGCGGCTTGGCGAGTGGCAGTTCCTTGAGAGAATTTTCAGTCCGCCTGCGATTGATCACGTGGTGCTACGGATGTGGGCTTCCATTTTCCCTGAACTTCCCGAGCCTCAAATCTCAGTTTTTGGTCTTGCAATTGCGCGACGATTGTCTCTGGATCTTGACCAACCCGCCATTGGACTCCTTTGTCCTTCACCTGTGACTTCCCAGGACCTTTTCTCTCCCTTTTAATATCTCTTCTTTCCAGAGACTTTCAAGATGCCCGCAACGGCATCCCGCGCCGTCCTTCGGCAATCGCAGTTCCTGGCTCGCAGAACCGCCGTCAGATACTCTTCGTCGTCTTCCCAGGCCGCTTCCAAGGCCAGTGAGGCTGCCTCTTCCGCTGCCTCCAAGGCTTCTGAGGGTCTCTCTCGTGTTGCTTCTACTGCTGGACCTGCTGTTTCAAACGCCGCCCAAGGCCTCGGCAATGCTCTGAGGAAGGTTGGTGGAAGAACCGGAAAAGTCATCTCTTTTGTCGATTGTGAGTAATCGATTGTTTATTATTTACTATTGTTAAAATGCCATTGCTGTGGTGTGATTGTGATATGAATAATTGTTCCCTCCCTTTTGGAGTTTCCTTGAGGGGGCAGACCTGAAGTCGTAAGGCCTTCACAATATATCAAGCCATTGCTAATCCATCCTGTGTCTGTAATAGCCTTGATACCCCCTACTATCTACTACTCAAAGGTTGGACTCGAGCTTGGCAAGCTGGTGTTCCGTGGCCAAAACATGGCTCCTCCGTAAGCGCCTTTCAGTCAACTTACACTATTAGCGTCTATCTCCGCTAACGAATATATCTAGCAACATGGCCACTTTCCAATCCTACTTCCAGCCATTGATCAACGCTTTCCGTAACCCCGCCTCACTCAAAAACGCCAACTTTGTTTCCCCTTCAGATATCCTCGGCCGCGTTCGCAACGCCAACAAGAAAGAAATCGCCCTTTTCAGTGTCGCTGCTGCGGAGGTTGTTGGATTCTTCACAGTTGGAGAGATGATCGGTCGTATGAACATTGTTGGTTATAGGGGACATGCCGACCACGGACACCACTAGACAACCACATGAATCACATATAGCCTGTCTCTTCTTCTCTTTCCTTTGTGCTTTGTACTATTGTATGATAGACGATGGAATTTAACTGTTGTCTTAGGTAAATTCTTTTTCTTTACTTTTTCAATCTGGGAAGCCTTTGTCTTTTTGTCTTTTTTTTTTTTTTTTGTGCCCGTTTTTCCCTCTCTATTTTTGGATTCTATAAGGCTCTAGCTCTGGAAAGCTTTATTTCCAGGTATGTGAAAGAATATTCTCTAGCCCTAAAGCCCTGTCAAAAGATCTCATATAGACGTTGCGTTGTACCATGAGGAATATACTTGTTCTTGTTTAAATACCTATTATTAACAAGCCATCTCCGCCCTGTTTACAACCTCAGGTTCCTCCTTTTTCCAGTGTGATTGAAATCAAATACAATATAAATTGAAATAGCATAGAAATATGCGCCAATAAATGTCTCATTAAGATAAATATTAATATTAGATTCAAAAAAAACTGCGTGAGTCGGTATTATTATGAGGTACATTCTCTCATTATCAAAAGTTCTAATGTAATCCTTGAGGGCGAGTTTTCTCCGCTCTGATTGGTTGGTGCGGGGAATAATTCTGCAGGTTTTTTTTTTTTTTTTTTTTCCTTCTTTTGAAGGCCGCAAAATCCTGAAGAACGGGTTGCAATAAAATTGTCTTTGACCCGGTCGCCACTATCCAGTCAACATCATCTTTTGCATAGGTGAATGAAATCTATGCTTTCAAGATGGATGCCTTCAAATTGCTGACCAGGTCAATCAAGCTGAAGACTGGTGCCGCCCAATCTTCAACAGCGTCGACCCGTCTCCCGTCCACGGGCAAGGCAGAGAATCCCCAGCTTTTCCGTAATTCGGAGGCCGACAAACTCATCGGGAAGAAGAATACCAATAAAAAGAGAAAGAGGGGGCAAGAAGACGATGTCGACCAAGCCGGCGAGGATGGATTGAATCTTGACTTCTTCAGCGCAGGCAAAGGCGCTACCCCGGCAAGTCGCAATAATGATCTTGGTGAAAAAGAACAGGATGCGACCGCGGACCAGAAGGCAGGAGGGCATGGATCCGATGCAGAACTCGATGACTCGATGGATGAAGTTCAGTGCCGGACGATATTGAACTCCCATAAAATCAAGATTTCAGATATGCGTGATTTTGAGGACGTCCAACCCATCCAGCAACAGACCGGAGATGAGGCGAAGAAGAAAAAGAAGAAGAGGCGCAAACAGGAGGAGCAACCGCAAGCGCAAGTTCTTAGCAAAAAGGAACAGAAGAAAGCTCGTCGTATTTACCCGCAGCCTCTTGTTTCATTTAAAGAATTACGGACGAAGTACAAAATCTCGCGTCGCCTGGCAGATAACATTTCTGAACAAGGTTTTACCGTGCCTACTGAGGTCCAACTCGGAAGTCTTCCTTTACTGCTTGGGTGTGATAAAGTAAACTCAATCAAGTCATCTTCCGGAACTAGTACTGAGCCAGATGTTTTGGTTGTTGCACCCACTGGAAGCGGAAAGACCCTCTCATTTATGATTCCTATAATTAACAAGATTGTTCGGCATCACCATGATCAAACAGAAGAGCGCGGGATTTTTGCTATCATTGTTGCACCAACCAAAGAGCTTGCCAGTCAAATTGTTAATGAAGGGAGAAAGCTTGCCGCTGGAACGGGCGTGAAGATTACGCTAATGAAGAAGGGGATGAGGGTAGTTGACCATTATGGCGAGAATGAGGATAAGGGTGATATTTTGGATGAAAGCGACTCAGAGTCTTCAAAATCAGATGATGGTGAAAAGAAAAGCAAAGGGCAAATACCCGTCACTAAGAGCGATATCCTCGTCTCCACTCCCTTGATGCTGGTCAATGCGCTCTCTGCTAACAAGACTAAGCCTTTGGCTGCTCTGCCCCTGGTGAGAAATATCGTGTTAGATGAAGCGGATGTTCTTTTGGATCCTCTGTTCCGTGACCAAACTCTAGATATCTGGCGTTCTTGCACACACCCCGAACTTCGTGCCAGCCTTTGGTCGGCTACCATGGGATCAAGCATTGAGGATCTCGCCAAGTCAACTATTAAAGAGCGCAACCTCTCCTTGGGTCACACAAAATCATATCCATTGCTGCGTCTTGTTGTTGGGCTGAAGGATTCCGCTATTCCAAACATTCAGCATAAATTGATTTATGCTGCTACAGAGCAAGGAAAACTTCTCGGCCTAAGGCAGCTTCTCCATCCTACAGCGGCGACATCCTCTGATGTCCGTCTTCGTCCACCATTCCTTATATTTACCCAAACAATTCCTAGAGCAATTGCTCTTCATTCCGAATTATTGTACGACATTCCTCCCGAGGCTGGTGGCTCTTCGCGAATAGCTGTTCTACACTCTGATCTATCTGACAGCCAACGGTCTGATATCATGAAGGGATTTCGCAAGGGTGAGATCTGGATATTGGTCACTACCGATCTTTTAGCTCGCGGCGTTGATTTCCGAGGAATCAATGGAGTGGTTAACTATGACATTCCGAACTCGGCGGCGGTTTATGTTCACCGAGTAGGACGCACTGGTAGGGCTGGCCGTGAGGGCGGTATTGCGGTGACCTATTATACAAAGGAGGACATTCCTTATGTTAAGAGCATTGCAAATATCATTGACGTCAGTGAGAAACTCCGAGGGGAATCTGGCGAAAAATCCGTACAGAAGTGGCTACTCGATGCTCTCCCGGATCTCAGCAAGAAGAATAAAAAGGAGTTAAAGAAGCATGGTGTCAAAGCCAGGCAGTCTGGCAAGAAGGGAATAAAGGACGGGGGTGGTGAAAACCGGAGGGTGCGAATCAGTACTAAGAGCGGTTTCGAGCGACGAATGGAAAATAAGAAGAAGGGGGCAATCCAAGCTAGTCGCAAGAGGACCCAGGTGGAGACCAATGCGGAGTCTGAAAATGGCGATAGTGATAATGGGTGGGATGGCATTGACGATTAAGAGTTGAATACAAAAAATTCTACAATTCTTGCGTCCCTATGGTCGATTTTGTACAACAGAAATGATTCCCCAGTTCAGTATTACTATGAAATATATCATCGATTCTTAACCTATCCCTCGGCCAGAGTCCTCTTTAGCTGTATCGGCACAGCATCATTCTCAGGCCACCCTAATGACCGTAATCGGTCACCATGTCGGTCGAAATACACTCCCCATGCCCCATCCTCTTCCTCTTTAACAAAAAATCCATCCTTATTCTCAAGAGTCACAGTTGTCTGTTCATTTGTCCAATCCCACGGACCAACAACATGCTCGCAGCTCTGCGTCCGATTCCCATATTTGATTTCACCTGTGCTCCCATCCGCATAGAGCCAATTCAACATGGGTGGGTCATCCGATATTGTCGTAACAAGGCCTCGGCCACGTTTGAGGTGTTTTAGATGATCTGGCTCCGGATAATCAATATAGAATGCCTTCGCGGCGTGCGATTGGGAGGTACGTTTGGAAGGATCCGGGTCATCGATGTATGCCTTAAAAATTCAAGAAAAAATATCTGTTAGTGTCTCTAGCTCTCTAAAAAAAAATGAATAAAAAACAAAAGCGATAGCAGAATTAGATCATTTATACTTTATTGTCCCTTAATACAATGCGCTTCCCACAAATCTCACTATACTCCTGGGAGCAATCCACGTCAATATGAAACTTGGCCATGTACTTTTCGTCATCTTTTCGTTTATTTTCTTTGCGCTGTTCGCTGGCTCCGAGGGCAATCCCGGTGACTGTGGGAATAGCAGTTATTGCAAGGAGGCCAATGACCATGTTGTAGGTTTGATGTTATTTATTATTTTCTTTTCTTGATCTTGGTGGAGTGGGAACAGGAATGTACTTGTATGCATGTACTATATATTTCGATCTTTCCCGAAGATTGTCAAAACGACGATGAAATACGCAAAGCTTGGTTCTGGTACTCGAGGCCAAAGATATATATAAAGAATATAAAAATAGAATGTGTGTTAAATAAAAAAAACTAGGAGCCAGGTCGCATTAGCCACCGTTGGCTGGTGGAATCTATAATGAGGGTATGTCGTCATACGTCACTCAAACTTGGTCGCATTGACCTGCACGTGAGCGGATGGCATCCCTGGCCATCCATTTTTCATCTGAACTCTGCCAACAACTGTTGTGGGTTGATAAAGTTACTTTGCTTTCTACATAATGCCTATGTTTGATAAATTGTGATTACGTTTGACAGAGATGAGTTGCAGATGGAAACTAGTATCTATTGATGTTGACTATGCGCTTTATCAACCTAAGCCTCCATCTCTCCCCCTGGAAGCTTCTGCAGCGGTCTATTCTAATCTACTTCTAAATCGCTTCCAATCATATATCGCTTATCGTTGATTCATTCGTGACGTCGTTGATAATTGCCCAATATGGTCCGAAACCTTGTAACTTATAGCCTGGGTTGCGAATATTTTAAAGGCTAGAGCTTTTCGCTCCACCCCCAGACAGACCACCAGCATCGAACCGCCAGTGCCCCTCCGTCCGCAGCCTCCCAGTCATCATACCCGATTTCTTCCCCTTCCTCAACTACTGCTAGACCAAGCTGGGCCATTCGATCTCGAAGCTCCTGCACCTGAGGTAGGTATGCATCTCTGAGAGGCATCTCAAGCACAACTCGTGCGTCAAGACCGCGACTCAGCCAGATCGCAATCGTGTCTACCAACCACTTTGGATGATTGGGGGAGTACAGTGGGTCAGCTGCAAGAATAAGGTCATACTGCTGCTTCGGAGTCGGAAGCTGGTCGGGTGCAACAGACCAATCCAGAACCCCTGTTGTAACTGTCGCCTCAGTTTTGGTGAGCAGTTCTACATTCAGTGCCGCATTATGCGCCAGATTGGGGACAATCTCTGGAAGATCCGTGAGATGTATCTTGGCTGATTGTCCGCGAAGAGCAGCGAATGACAGACCAACAAGTCCGGTGCCTGCGCCTAACTCTAGGGCTCGGAGCGTGCAACTGGTCGAGGCGGTAGTTGGGGTGGTGGGGACAAGTTGTGGTGTGGAATCGAGGATGGTATGCAGACGTCGAGAAAGAAGATAGGACGAAACCCAGGTTTTCATTCCTAAATTGTCGGCTGTTAAAGAAGGCTCGTGCAAGGTTAGTGTGAACTCGTTTCCCTCTGAAGTGGGAATCGCGAAGATTCGGGACATCGCTGGCATTGCTATATGGAGAAAGAATAATTAGTTTCGACGTTATAGGTGATTTCTTCGAACTATGAATGGCAATGCGGGACAGCCTACCGGTTCGACCAGAACGTTCACTGAGTCGTGCTGCAGCGGCATCCCAGACTGCCTCCCGCAGTTCATCCGTGTCCAACCATGATAAGGCGCTCGAGATGATTGAGGTCAGGTAACGGGTCACCCCCGCTGGTTGTACTGTTCGATTCTTCACCGCTTCCTGACCAGTGAAACCGAAACTTCGTGGTTTGATTGTTAGAAGGTCGAGAGTTTGGAGTAGTTCTGTCCCGGATGGTTTCGTGTGAATCTGGGGAAGGTCCAGCACTGAAAAGATGCTTATCAGTTCATTTCGGCCCACTTAGGTTTTATCAGGAGTGAGCCAGAGTGGCGGACATACCATGAAGAGGCTCGTCGGAGTCCGCAGTAATCATCTTGAAGTTGTCTAGGCTAGGCAATGAGCTAAAAAGTGTGAAATTTCATACAGCATGGAAAATGGGAAATTATTTTCCTTCTGGACGACACACTCCTTGTGGCAAATGGCCATCTCGCACTCAGGCACGCAACAAAAAAAAAAGGCGTAATCGCCTAAAAGGGTAAGGCTGGTGTGCGGTGTTCCGCGGATCGGCTCCGTTCCGGCCCAAAAAAGAATCAAGATAAAGACAGTACCAGTTAACAAGTAAAGCGCATGTTATAAATCAATATATAAATACAATTGTTGGTATCAAGCTCCAGGCGCCCATTGCCCATTCATGTCCAAACTCCAAACAGATTTATGTGATGATATGTCTCTTAACCCAATGTAGACTTGAATCCCTGATATGCTTGCTCAATGTCGAATGCTAGCTCCCTTGCTTGCTCTTCACCTAGTTCTTCTGTTGCACGCATTTGGTTTAATGTTATCAGCCATTGGATGATCTTGCCCCGGTTTTCAAAGTCCACCTCCGTTACTTTATTGACAGACTGAATTACTTCAGAGAGAAGCGGATGAAGAGCATCCTTCGAGACCATATTTAACTTCAGTGCATCCAAGAACGTAATGAAGTTCTCTGTCGCTGTCAAAATCAAACTACCCGACGCTCCACCTAGGGGACCTGTTGCAGAGGTAGCCATGTTTGCAGCAGAAGTACTGTGAGTGGCTTGTTCGACTGTTGCAGGGAGTCCTATACGCAGACGCTCGGTGGCACGGGGGCATTCAAGCTGTTTTAAAGAGACAAGAGAATTAGAAATAAGAGACAAAAAATAGGTATCCAAAAGACTTGATAGATTGGATGTTAGGCTTACCCCCCATTTCCGCTTGAATGTTTCCAGATCGACAAACTCTCTTGCAACTGTTTCATCCCCCAAACTGGACTTATATTGCTTCAGTAATCGAGTACACGTTTCCGTGTATTCTGATTCTGTAACCACATCCTTGATATATGCCTTTTCCAGTCCATCTAATGTAACTATGATGCTATAGATCTCGGCCAGGGATTCGTAAAGATCACGTTCTGCCGAACTAGAGGCTAATTTGACTTCCTAACATTAAGCCAGCCAGTTAGCATAGCTTGTCTGCGGTGTCGGGGGTCGGTATATATACCTCGTCGAGATTTATGGAAGCTGATAAAGCCGTATTAGGTGTATAACTGTAGGGTGTAGGAGCATAAGCTAAGGGTCTTTGAGCATACATGATGCTTTGAGACAAGATTGCGTCGAGGATAATTAATTTCTATTAAATGATCGAGTCGGAGATAAACACTATTACTGAGGGGGAGGCACTCCAACTGCTATCGAAAGGCGGTCTCCCGATTAAGGAAGTCGATCGGCGACCCGTGATAGTTTTCTGCCACCCAAATTTTTTTTTTTTTTTTTTTTTCTATGTCCGTCCCATACTTTATTACCATCCCATTTCTGCATAATTGATTTGTGGCCACCCATATCGGGTAGGGAATCTTAAGGCATAATGGCTGGAAGCCAAAAAAAATCGACGAAAAAGTTCGAGAAAAATCATTTGAAAGATACCCTTGAGCGACGAAAAGCGGCCGCAAAAATCAAACAGCGACACCACCTGAAAGACAAACGCAAGTTAGAAAATGCAAAGCTGCGAGCTGAAAAGGAGAAGGAGGAGGCATCGGAAGAGGATTCCGAGCAAGTGAAGAAGCAAAATGCCTTTGCAGAGATGAATGTGGATGATTTTTTTGCTGGTGGATTCGACATTGAGGCGGGCCAGGATAAAAAGGCCCGGAAGAAGGACGTTACCCCCAAGACTGGGAAACGCAAGCGCTCGGAGGCTCAACAGGACGAGGACAAAGCTTCTGCGGCTTCAGGCAGTGAGAATGAGGAGGATGAGGACGAGGCTGAAGATGCCGACTCACAGGCTAGCGATTCTGATGACTTCGAGATGCACAAGGGTCATCTTGAAGCATTGAAGGAGAAGGATCCCGAATTTTACAAATATCTGAAGGAGAATGATGCGGAGCTGCTTGATTTCGGCGAGCATGGCGATCTTACAGAAGTACTTGAGCTGAGTGAAGGAGAGGAAGAGGAGGGGCCAGCTAAGAAGAAAAAGAAGCCGGCAAAGGAGGAACGAGAGGAGGAAGAAGAACCTGCAACCAACGCGCTTACAATTGCGATCGTGAAGAAGTGGCAGAAGCTGATGGAGGAGCAAAATTCGATTCGCGCCATGCGACAGACTGTTCTTGCTTTCCGCGCCGCAGCCTATATTAGCGACACGGACGCCCCGGAGCAAAAGTACACGATCTCCGATTCGAACGTGTACCACCAGGTTCTGGTGACAGCATTGGGACACGTCCCTAAGGTGCTTTCTCACCATCTGCCTGTCAAGGAGACCTCTTCTGGTAGAGTCAAAGTGTCCATGGACTCTAAGAAATTCAAGACCCTCACACCGCTCATCAAATCGTACACCTCGTCGGTTCATCAGTTGCTCGTCAACTTGTCTGATGAGCAGACTTTGAAACTCACACTTTCTTCCATCGAGCCTATGCTTCCGTACCTCCTTCAGTTCAGAAAGCTCCTGAAGGTTCTTATTAAGACAGTCGTTGGCATCTGGGCGGATGTTTCAACCACCGAAGCTACCCGCATTGTTGCCTTCCTCCTACTTCGCCGTCTTATGGTGATCGGCGACGCTGGCCTGAAGGAAACTGTTCTCAAGGCCTCTTACGAAGGAGTTGTCAAGGGTAGCCGGAATACGACCGTCCACACCCTCTCTGGTGTGAACCTGATGAAGAATTCTGCGGCTGAGCTTTGGGGTATCGATCAGAATGTCTCTTACACTACTGGTTTCAATTTCATCCGCCAGCTCGCTATGCACCTTCGTAGTAGTATCACCAATACGTCAAAGGAGTCTTACAAGACAATCTACAATTGGCAATACATGCACTCGCTGGACTTCTGGTCCCGTGTCCTTTCTCAGCACTGCGACGGTCTCGTTGAGGCTAAATCAGGAAAGCAATCTGCACTCCGACCCCTAATCTACCCAGTCGTTCAGATTACCATTGGAGCCATGCGCCTCATCCCGACGGCTCAATACTTTCCCCTCCGCTTCCAGTTGATTCGCTCCCTGCTTCGCCTCTCCCGCGCTACAGGTACCTACATCCCCCTCGCCTCATCTCTGATCGAAGTCCTCAACCTGTCCGAGATGCGAAAGCCCCCCAAATCAAGCACTCTCCGACCGCTAGACTTCAACACTGCAATCCGCGCGCCTAAATCATATCTCCGCACGCGCACCTACCAAGACGGTGTTGGTGAGCAAGTCGCTGAGCTCCTCTCCGAGTTTTTCGTTCTCTGGACCAAACACATTGCTTTCCCCGAACTCTCTGTGCCCATCGTTGTCGCTTTGAAACGCTGGCTGAAGCAAGTCTCATCACGATCTGGCGGTAACAAGAACACCAAGATCAACCAGATGATCCTCCTGCTTGTGCAGAAGGTCGAGACAAATGCTCGTTGGATCGAGGAGCGCAGGCTAAATGTCTCGTATGCACCAAGGAATCGGACAGAGGTTGATACCTTCCTTAAAGATGTGGAATGGGAGTCTACGCCCTTCGGAGCGTTTGTTAAGTCGCAGCGGAAACTGAGGGAAGAGAAGGCGGCTATTCTTGAGCAAGGACGACGCGAGGAAGAGAGACGCAGAGCCGAGGAGAAAGAGGGTGATGAGGAGGATGTGATGATGGATGATGTGGCAAGTGAAAACGACGATAGTGGCAGTGAGGGTGAGGATGTTGAATCTAGCGATGCAGAGGAGGGAGAGGATGAAGAGGAGGAAGAATCTGAGGAAGAGGAAGACGACGACTGAGCGAGTACTTCCTATGCCACCTCGTTTGGATAGCAAGACTTGTTCTGATTTCTCTACCCCCCGCTTGTAACTACTTGTTTGGGCTATGTTTGGCCATTTCATTCTTATGCTGATATCATAATTAAAAGTTGAAGACACAGTGAGAAATAACATCATCCAATTCTTACAAATTTTAGGTACGTAGTGCCGATGAGTTTTCTTCGCAAGGGGGATATCGAATATTTGCCAAATTGCATCATGCAGTCACAGACCACCAAGGATGAAGCAAGCCTTGAACTTTAGAATATCTTCTCTTCCTCCGCGAAAGAAAGCGACGGAAATGAAAGTTAAGAAAAGAGGCTTTGACCAAAAAATCTCACTTGCATACGGAGCCAACCATGTTAGTCTCGGTGACCTCAACCATCTCCCCACCCCTCCGGATACTTGTCCTTCCACTTCTCCGCTCACAGATTCTCTATATTGATCAGGTATTCACATTGAAAATAATGGTATCCGGCAGAGACGATCTTGCCTTTATTTTTCTTTAACTTCTCTGACTCATCATAAAAAGCATGCCTAGTGCGGCATGCCGATCTCAACATGCAAGCATTCTTGGTATGCTATCCCGGTTGCGGAAGACTATAAAGACCACAATAAAAACACAATGGACCCTCTGATGATCTATCTTAGTGAATAACTTATTATCTATATATGCGTGTGTGGGTGTGTGGATGTGTATGTTTACTATGAGAATATGGTATACCTTCTTTGCTTGATCCTCGCGTCCTACGCGATCCGCATCTTTGCCATCCCAACTCCAACCAACACAACATATCAGCCTCATCCTCATCCAATAGCAATTCTCGACAGTGGCATCGTCGCTGGGATTACCACCTCTATCGCAAACTCCACAATCAACAAGTTCCTGGGAATCCCCTTCGCTGCGCCTCCGAGTCGCTTCAGTCCTCCGCGGCCTCCTGCTCCTTGGCACGACATCTACAATGCCTCCGAGTACAGGCCGGCCTGCATCCAACAGTTTAATTTCCCAAATCCGATGCGCGATCGCATAATTCAGTGGTATAATACGCCTCCTCCACCGGCTGGTGAAAGTGAGGATTGTCTCAATCTTAATGTTTTTGCCCCTGCATCTGCTTCGCCGGCTTCGAAAAAACTGCTGCCGCGGCCAGTGCTCTTCTGGATTCATGGTGGCTCGCTTAGATTTGGATCAGGCTCTTTGCCCATCTACGATGGCTCTTGGTTTGCTGCAAATCAGGATGTTATCGTTGTGACGAGCAACTATCGAACAAATGTGTTTGGGTTTCCGGGGACGTCGGCACTCCCTGAAACAGAGCGAAACCTAGGGTATGTCAACGGATACTTTCGTTTGAATAAGTCTTGCTTAACGCAGAAAATGCTTCTTCTTCTTCTTCTTCTTCTTCTTTTTTTTTTTCCTTTTTGCTCTCAGAGATCTAAATATTCTTATACAGATGGCTTGATCAGCGGTTCGCTCTAGATTGGGTGCAGCGTAATATTGCAGCGTTCGGTGGTGACCCAGCTAGAGTAACTATCGTAGGCGAGAGTTCAGGAGGGAGAAGTGTTGATGCTTTGATCACAAATCCACCGCACCCAGCTCCCTTTCATGCAGCTATCATGGAATCCGGGCAAACTACAACTATAGCGGCCCCGATTGATCCCGATGGGCCCTGGAACGCGCTTGTACAGGCTACCAATTGCACCTCTTCCTCCCCCCATGATACAGTCAAGTGTATCCGTTCTCTCCCCGCACTCAAGATTAAAGACATCATAGAGCGACACGCTATCGAATTTGCGCCCGTACCGGATGGGAACACCACATTCCCCAATACGCCCCGATCCAGTCGTCAAGCGTCCACCCAGAAGAAACCAATTATTGCACGTGTCCCCATCCTCATCGGGAGCAACGCCGACGAAGGATCCGCCTACGCACTCGGACAGAATGACACTGCCCAATTCCTCGACGAACAGTTGCCTACTCTCCCCAAGGTTCAAATCCAAGAGATAATTGCTGCGTATCCACTCGGTTCACCGGGGATCCGGAATGAAACCGAACGAATCGCCAAAATAATAACCGATTTTGCATTCCAGTGCCCAGCCGCACTTGTTGCCGATGAAAGTGCCAATGTGGGCATCCACGCCTGGAGATATTTCTTCAACGCAAGCTTCCCGAATTCCCAATTGTTCAAGGGGGCTGGAGCCTATCATGCCTCGGAGATCGGTCTCGTCTTTGGCACGTATCCGCGCAAAGGTGCCACTGCTTTCCAGACGGAATTGAGTAATACTATGCAGACCGCTTGGGCAAATTTTGCAAAGCATCCCGGCTCTGGACCAGGTTGGCCGGTCGTGCCAAAGGTGGGAGTTTTCGGTGGCGGTGTGAGGCCTGGGAAGAGTGTGGAGGGAAAGAAGCCCTTGACAACAATTAATTCTGAAGAAATTGATCAAAGGTGCGCTCTGCTTCAGGGTGTTTATCATTCTGAGAGTCTTGGCGAGTGATCTCTTTTTCTTTTCTATTTGT
This sequence comes from Aspergillus haitiensis, assembly GCA_027569155.1. Taxonomy (NCBI): domain Eukaryota; kingdom Fungi; phylum Ascomycota; class Eurotiomycetes; order Eurotiales; family Aspergillaceae; genus Aspergillus; species Aspergillus haitiensis. The sequence continues at coordinate 1,412,719 of JAPDEO010000001.1, read as the reverse complement.
TTTTTAAATATAATTTGGCATTGCAACCGGCGTCAACTCGATTTAGATAGTCATTCAAACCCCCAGACCCCCATTACTTCGATAGAAATGATATTTAGTACATTTGCCATTATACCTGAAATATTAGATAAAGCAAAAGTTAGTATAGGTGGCATCACACATACCAGTTTACCCCGGGGTTGGTGGTAGCATCTTCTGCACCCTTTTCACCAAGCTCTTCTCAAACTGTTCTACACCCGTATCTTGAACATTTAGTTTACCAGCCTTCATTACATAAACCACCCGTCGTCTCGGGGCCTGATCCTCCTCTGGTATATCATCCTCATCATCAACACCCTCGAACCCCCCGTCGAGTTGGTAGCTCGTGTCCCGTTTGCCTTCAATCACACTCCGGATAAGAAAACGGTCGTGGGAAACGAGCAAGATCGCCCCATTAAAGGTGGATAGTGCCGAGGCAAGGGCTGTTACGGTGTAGAAGTCGAGATGGGTTGTAATTTCGTCAAGGACAAGAAGGTGTGGAGCGGTCCGGATTATCCGGGCAAGTGCTAGGCGAACCTACCATGGGTTGACAGTTTAGTATTCCTAGGGCTGGTATTCTGGGAGAATTAGTGAATAGAGACGGGAGCTTACAAGTTGACCTCCTGATAATCGGTGTATTGGTACGTCAGAGACAATTTTGCCCTGAAGGCCTAGGGAAGAGAGTAGTCCTCGCAGGTCGCCTTCACTGAGGGATCCGCTTACGTCTTTCATCATCAGCCCCAATGCAGTCAGCGTAGGATCAGCTTGTCCTTGTTCCTGGAGCTCTTCAATGGAGTGCTGTGCATAGTAACCCATCTTCAGTCGAGGGTGAGTGGATACCTTGCCCTTAGTTGGTATAGCGATTCCAGCAATGAGCCGAATTAACGTCGATTTTCCACATCCATTGAGACCCATGATTCCGACACGATCGCCCATATGTATGGCGAGGTCAATCCCGTTTAGTGTAGGTACTGCGGCCGTTTTATACTGGAATGTCAACCTCTCCATAGAAATAAGCGGCCCTGGAAATCGGAGCTCAGATGCACCAGGAAGCGCTATAGAAATGCCCTTCTCGTCCTGTGGAACTTCGATCTCTGCGCGAGCGGTTAGGTGGTACCCCACTAGGTCCCGGTTGAGTTTGAATCGACCCCCGCGCGAGTTCACTTGAATACCCATCCTATCGTCAAGCTTCTTCTGTCTCGATTTCGCCATGCGTAGCTTATTATCGTCATTGGTTTTCTTGCCAACTTTGATGTTCTCGCGTATGGTAGACTCCATGTGGGCAATCTGACGTTCTTGGGCTTCTTTCATGCGTCCCCAGTATAATTTCTGTTCTTCAAAGTCCTTTTCGTAGGCGGTTAGGTTGCCTTTAAAATATGTAAGTTTTTGATCACGGAGGATGACAATCTCTTCGCAGACGGCGTTGACAAAGTCCCTATCGTGGGAAACAAGGACAATTGTTGTGGGCGAGGAGTCACGTAATTGTTGCAAATACTTCTCTAGCCAGACGACCCCGAGAAGATCCAAGAAATTGGTCGGCTCGTCAAGAATCATTATATCGGGGTCTTGTATCAGGATACTTGCTAGCATGCACCGCATACGCCAGCCACCGGACAAGGTGAGGAATGGCTTCCCAAATGCATCTTCTTTAAAGCCTAGGCCGAAGAGAATTTGGCGTGCTTGCTGCTCGGTATCAACCAATTTCATCTAAAATTACTTTGATCAATATAGAGAAGAGGGGGAAAGAGCAACAGTCTACATGCTTTATGTCGAGAATAAATATAATGTACTTACGGCTTCAAATTGAGACTGCAGATCTTGCAGTGCTTCCATCGCAGCCTGCGTCTCTTCCCGGATGACATCAGCCTGGATTAAATCCATTGGTTGTTCTAGGCTATAGTAGGTACATTCTTAGTAAAGATTGGACTATATATAGCATACGGTTGAGCACTTACAGGTCCTTAGAGGCTTGGAATTTTGACTCTATCAATTTAAGCTCTTTTCGCGCTTGCAGTCCTCTTGCTCCGCTTTTCAAGCTGGCATTCTTGTTGGCCAAAAAAAGCTGCTTCTCAAGTTCATCATGACGGATCTTCCGTATTCCTCTGACCGGCTGCAATGGATCATCCGTCTCGAACGCCTTGGATAAAACTTGCGTCTCGTGAGATTGAAAGTTTTTAACTCTAAAAAAAGGCTGACATGGTATCCCTACAGTTCATTTTCTGGGTGATATCATTTCGGTAGTGATCACTACTCATGACATAATCCAAAACCGATTTGCTGCTGAGCGACTGCTCATCCTTACTGGCTTCGTCTTTGGAGAATTCTTGTGTTTCGGTAGCCGTCTGCTGTAGAATTGCTATTCGAGTTGGATGGGGTATTCCGGGAACTAATTTATCGGCCATGGCCCTCAAAAGTGCTAATCTGGCTGTTAAATTCCAGAATATAGCTTCATGAGATAACAGAGGGGACTGACTCGACTTTCCCGTTCCATTTCGACCAATTAGACCATAATGTACACCGGCTTTTAGACGTAAATGTGCATCCGAGATAAGTTCCCTCGCTTGTGATTTGGACTTTGATTTTCCTTTCGCCTTTACTTTCAAAATATCCTCTGTACTATCATCTAGCGAGGACGTGACTGCAATCGTGAGTCCTTCTACGTCAATCTAAGAAAATACCAGTTAGACTTAGCTTATGTCATAGTGGATAAGAGAGAAAGGATTGACACTGTACCTCTTGTGATGCTTTATCATCTAGAAGGTGGAATCTTGTCTGCTTGCACGTGGCTATAATTGATGGGGTCATAGTTAAATAAGGACTCGATTGTTTTCTAAGATCTTCTAGTTCAGGGTCTGTTCCTTTAAAAGGGGATGATAGGATATCGATTAATAGCTTATACATTCGACTGTAAAAGCGATGGCAAATCTCAAGCTCTATATATATGTCTAATAATTGATCGTTATGACACCTTTCATTTCATTTAAGAATATTAGAACTCTTAGTCCGTAGGCAAAGTGGATCCCACTTTCTGCCCTGAGACCCGGGGCATGAGTTATCCCTTGGAATATACTCCATGGGAGGGCAGCTGTCTCGCAATGACAAAGGAATCATTGTCGAATGACAGCAGGATGCAGCATTAAACACAATTCAGACGGTGGGGAGTTGAGTCATTCCAGAAGGTCGTTTGCCTTTTTGGGCGAGTCTGTGATGGTCGGGGACCCAAAGAGGAATAGTGCATAATTATTTGCCTGAGGCATGAGTCACAGTCAACCATCATCCGGGATTATCCAGGGGTCCAGAACTGAGGGATCTACAGGCGTCGGATGCTATTGAAATCATCCTTTTTTCTCCTGAAAAGAAAAAGAAAGCATGCGTCTAGCATAACAATAGTAGTAATCAGAGCCAAAGTAGCCACCGCCCACAAAGTACGATGCGATAAGGGCAGACCAAACCTTCTGGGAGCATTCGAGATAAAGTTTCCTCCAACCTTAACACGGAGCATTTCTCAGATATTATTAACTCGCGAACTAGATCTCGCTGATCGTCCTTTATCGAATCAATCCTGGTTAATAATACGAAGGAACTTGGAAACCCCAATTAAAATGCTCATAAGGATGTGTGTTTCAGCTGCCTTTTTTTTTTTTTCATGGTGGCTCTACTGTAAGATTTGCTTGAGGATTCTCCCTAATAGCATAATTATTTATCACACAACTCTTAGCTGTCATAGACTATACCCTATTATTACCTTCCTCTACATTTACTTTGATCTATCGATTCCCCCAGGATCGCAACTGCTCCGTTCCCCAGTCAAGGTTACACAAACACTCGGCATCATTCGGGGTTGACCGTCTGGAACAACCAAGATCGATTTATTCAGGGCCAAGAGATGTTGGAAAGAGATAATACGAGATGATGCCCGACATAAAGACAATGGCAGGTTGGCAATATGATGTATCCAGAACCTCCGAGGCACATATGTGCGGGGTTCATCCCCAACAAGAGACTTTTTTGTTCATGTGGTAAATCAACTTGGTGAACGCCGCTAATCTGACGGTTCAATGATGTCTTGTTCGCTCCCTGCTAGTTCGTCCTAGTTCGCAATCCTAACTATGTTGGGATGCAGGATCTGCACTCTCCCACGCAACGAAAAGATCTAATCGAAGACTCAAAATCCCATCACATGCGTAGTGCTGAAAACCTCGTGATTCCGAGCTTCAACAAATGAGGATATAAAAATGTCAGGTCGGGCTCTAATTCCAGAGAAGAGGGATAAAAAAAAAAAACAAAAAAACAAAAACCAAAAAACCGCAAACCGATGGTCTCGGATAGAGTGAGGCCATATCCTGTATACTCCCATAATCAATGATGGATGCTCGACCCAATAATCCAAAGGACTCAATGAAGTCTACCTGGCGCTTTTGGAATCGAGACGAATGGACCATCTACCATAAACTCATTGATTCCCTCAACGTCTACCCTGTCTCCATCGATGAACCAGTGCCGGTGCATTCAAAGGATGAAAAGGTTCCTTTCATGCCTCAATGGTCGCTGCATCGTTTTGTGCTTTTCTATTCTGCACTTCCACTCCTCATCCATCAGGTTTATTCCTCCTACACTGGCCGTCCCCTAGGCCCCTTCGCGGTATTCAATCTCTACTTCTTTTTCTTTAACGCCATTGTGATATATGAAGTGCATGTCCTTCGCAGACTCGGCCACAAATATGGCTTCCTGGACGGCGACAAGCATGAACGAGACGGGATTCCTGATGTGGGCGTTGGCAAAGTTGTCCAATCACTCTACAAGACGACTGGCTCGCGACTGGCTTTGTCTGTCTATTTTGCCTACAACTCGAACCAGTTGCCCTCTGCTCTCAGTTGGACTTGGCTTCCCCTAGAGATTGGCCTCTACGCCATCGTTCTTGACTTTTGGTTTTATTGGTATCACCGGCTGATGCATGATGTAAGCTTTCTCTGGAAGTTCCATCGCACCCACCATCTCACCAAACATCCCAATCCTCTGCTGTCCGCCTATGCGGACCATGAGCAAGAGTTTTTTGACATGGTGGTGATCCCAATGCTCACCTACACATCCCTCAAGTTTTTTGGTCTTCCAATGAGCTTTTATGAGTGGTGGATCTGTCATGAATATATTGCCTTCACTGAGGTCCTGGGACATAGCGGCCTCCGTGTCCACTCATCAGGCCCATCTACCCTGAGCTGGTTGTTGATCTTATTGAAAGCGGATATCGTTATTGAGGATCATGATCTTCATCATCGCAAGGGTTGGCGAAAGAGCCACAATTACGGCAAGCAGACTCGTCTCTGGGATCGCATCTTTGGCACCTGCATTGACCGTATTGAAGGAGTTGCGGACAATATTGATTACGTGAACACAGCTGCGATGCCACTCTTTTGACGAAAGGCACTTCTGATTTGTATTTATTTATTTATTCATTTACTCAGCACTACGGCCGATTAAGAACTCATGGTGGCATATCTTGCATTATGTGATGAAGCAACGGACAACACTATATATAGCGCAACATTATAGAAAGAAAGGTTTGAGATATTATCGGTGGATATTAATATGATTCGATGAGTCAATGAGAGTGGCGGGACAATAGATGCTGCCGATTATAGAAAGGGTAGGGGGATAAGACATTGTAAAGTTCTCGGTTATATAGTTGCAGTACATCATTTGGAAAACGAGATATTTCAAGTCCATTGGATGGTCCCGCTGTCTTATTTCACCAATCAACCTCTTAAACTACCTTTGCGAATCTACCTATCACTCCAGATCCAAATTTCCACCAAAAAAGTAAAAATAAATAAATAAATAAAAATTATCTTAAAGCTAGCCAGCAACATCGCTATGAATTACTGTCATTTAGAAGGAGCACCTTGAAGTAATTTTTCCGTTAATCGATCTAAACGGAGAAAGTATCATCTCTATTTTGATAATTGATTATAAACAACCTCGGGTCCACCACACTCTATAACTAAGCTTCGCATCATACAACAAAGACGTGATCCTATCAAACCCCACGCTTTCCCCTCCCAAGCCACGGAAAGCCCGTCTGGAGAGGAAAATCATCATTCCCTCCCCCGCAATAGGTATCGGGAAGCACTCGAATCGAGAACACCTGATGTCAAATCCACCGAATGATGACTTCATACCTGGCTTAACCACCCGCAAGGCATTAGCTGTGGTTATAAATTGATGGAACAATCCGCCTCTTCCTTAAATTTGCCTCCCTCTCTACCACCTGCCTTGTCCATCCCCAAACCAATTACATTCATCAGGAAAATAAGATCTTAATATACATACATACATCTGTATCTACTCGGTACACATAGCCAGCAACCACCATGTCCTCAAGCCAGGATCAGTCCGGCGGCTTTGCCGAACGCTTCAATGATAACGTTGAATACACGCAACGCAAAACTGGCCAGAGAGATCGGAATACTTCTTTCCGACCTACCAATGAAGAGATTGATGTCAGTGTTCTCTCTCTCTTTCTCTCTCTTTCTCTCTCTCTCTCTCTCTCCCTCCCCCTCTACTCTCCTTGTATTCTTCCCCCTCTCTCTGAGTATCAGAATACTAATACAAATACATTTATGCTGTACAACCAAACAGAGAAACGCCCAGCAGAGCAGTGAGACTAGCACCACGGAAGAACGCGGCTGGCATTCTGGATCGAAGTATTCGTATACTGCCCGTGATTTGGTCCATCCAGATGAACATACTAGTCCCGATGAATAAGAACTCGCCCGAAAGGGGAAGGGATGGTTTTCGTTGTTCTATTTAGTACGTCTTTTCGTCATCTCAAATAAGTACTTTTAATTTGATATAAGTTTGTCCAAGGAAGGGCAAGGAGAACAACAAAAAACTTCAGTTCAATAGTTTATACTCTTTTTTTTTTTTTTTTTTCTCTTTAGTTACTAGTCACTAGTCACTAGTCACTTACTATACTTTTAAATGATAATAATGTTATTTAGCATGATATTACCTATTACCTACCTTGATACCCTACTAAGAAGAAATGTAAAACGTAAGAATATACAAAACTTACATAGTTATCTCTCTCTTGGGGAGAAACAATCAACGATGTAGATCTCGAGAAGCGACGAGGCCCAGCCCAGGCTAGAAGAACTCCATCAGTACACTACTACCTACCTAATACACACAAAAAGAGAGAGAGAGGAAGAAGGCCGTGATTTACGGCTGCTACCTAAGGTATCTACCTGCCCAAAAGTATGGAATATATATATATCTAAAGTAGCCTATACACGGGGATTCTCATTATATTTTATTAACTAGAATATAATTCATATTAAGGAGAGAAAAACAAAAAAAAAAAGGAAATTCATCTATCCCATCCCGCCTGTCGAGCATGTTTTTATTGGTGTGAGTTCCTAAGGTAGGGTTGATTTCTGAAATATATAAGAACAAAAAATTCCCTTCACCATGTACGAACATTGAGTGCCTACTGGTACAGTAAGTACCTATTGGCCATTCTAGTCGGGATTACCAGGTACCTTTATAAATACTTTAAGATAAGAGAAATAAATATATAGCCATCTTTAACTTTTCTCATCAAGATAGTTGTTATTCCGTTGATCGGGGATTCATTTGTTTACAATTGTTTCCCTCTCTTGTTTAAGACAAATTTAGAAGTCATCGGACTTTTAGTAGGTACCTAGGTGGTTTGTTTGTATGTACAGTATGTATGTATAGTGCATACACCCATTTACCCACCTCGGTATCGGGACAGTTGATAGAACTTATTCGATTTTATCAACTTATTCCCCCCCCTGCTGGGTGGTTAGATTAGATGATAAATCAATTAATCCATCCAATTCACCCAGGTATAGAGAGCCTAGGAAGCATACACTGCACAGCACAGCACTGTAGTGGCGTTTTCTAATTCGAAGGTGGGTGGAATTGGCTATTTAAAAAAAAAAAGCAAATAATGGGAAGGAAACAATAAGAAACGAAAAGAAAAGGCAAATTGGATCTGTCAACTCCGCACTCAATAACAATAACAACCAAAAAAGCGAAAAAAACACAACAATACTCCGAGGCTCCGAGTATTTCGGTAGTACTTACTTGGACTTCCATAGGTAGGTTCCTAAGTTGGGCCGATGTTGTTTGTTTCATCTGCCCTCGCGCTTTGGGTGTGATTCATGTAGGTACCTGTAGGCGGATGGGTAGGTATTCATCATGTAGACCGAGGCAACTGACCAATCTGGTTTCTTACACACCTAATCAGGATCTATTTCGAGAGACATATACACAGAGAGAGGAGAGCGCTAAGCCACGCATTTGATATGTCTAGTCATTGGACAAGAGCAAGATCAAAAAGAGATTAAGAAAAAGTGCTGCCTGCGTACGGCCTCGGACTCGGACTAAAATTAACCTTATCCTGCGCCAACTCACTAATATGCTGTGGGTTAAATTTAATTGATGCATGCAAGAAGATGTGTTCAGTAGGTGATTCCTTTAGTGGTATACAACCTACTCCGGCGTGATATTTTTTTTTCTTTTTTCTTTTTTTGCAGTATAGCATAGGTCGCATAACAACATAAAATTTATGTTAATGCAGAGCTATCTGACAAACCTACTGCCCTGCTCTAGGTTAGAGGAGGGCTGGAATTGAACTGCTCCTTGCAGAAGCGACTCAAGTTAGATGAACCAACCAGCGGGATTGAGACTGTAGCGATTAAAAAGGAAAGAAAAATATAATGAAATAAAGGAAATGGTCAATGCCGCGTCTTTTCGCGCGCGCAAAAAACCACAGGAGTGTTAGAAGATTCCAATGCTCGGTAAGTTTCCGAGAGATATCGACTTGATCCTTGATTCTCAGCTCGGAGAGCCAGACACAGCCCCTTTGTGGCTCTATATCTGGGGATGGAAGATAGGGGTTTTAATGAGGCATACGTAACCGCCACAGTACTCAGCTGGGACTGTCAGGGCCTGGTGTTTCTCGACTCCTGTACTTGGTCTAGAAGGATGGGAGTTCGTCTGGTGCTTCCACGGGGTGGGGCCGTGTTGTCACCAGGTAGTTGTTTCTTCTAAGATTATTCATGGCGATGGAGTACGGAGCATATGCTGTATACTGTATCCTATTTAGGCGATATTGATCAAAGGAAGAGAGGGGGTGGAAGAGTAGTGTGACTGTGTAGTTGTAATCATCGTAGAAGCTAACGCGACAAGGGAAAAGGTGAAAGCCCTGAATGCTGTATAGGGATTAGGATAGCGATAGAGCAAGTGATAAGTATCTTCCCCGATAGACTGTCCCACCGGCTGAGCTTCGGATTTGCTTCAGTTTGGAAGGCACTCGAAGGTAGAGTTTGCGACTGTTCCTCAAACAGCAAGAGGTATATCGTCTCTATCTTCTGGAACACGAGTGGTGTCAAGTAGACCCGTGCGGCGCTGGAATTCCGAGTCCGTCTGACCCTCAGTGGCAAATCATAGCACAGGATAGGGCGTGTGGGACTACCTCCAATGGACTCCGAGTATATTTTGTCAAGTACCTAGTAAGGAGTTAGTAAAGTGGTCCTCGTGAAAAGCCGAGCGAACAAGAGTTGGTTAAACTGACGCTAAATGTTAGAGAGTTGCATGAGTGGCTATGTTATGCGAGTGGGATTCGATCATTGGATGGGTGTCTTTTGAGTTAGAGCGCCAAGCTTTGCTTTCGGTGGTGGCGCTCCCCACTGATCCCACAGCAACACACAGTCCACTCCGTCCTCTCCAAGGGCTAAACTATTAAGCCCCATTCGGTCAACAGTTCTCATCTCCTGAGCCGTTGTTACGAGGTCTTCAATAATTCTAGAAGACAAGCAAAATGGGGTTGGGTGGTCGCGAACACCTGCTAGTACATGGTTAGTTTTATTATTGCCCTTGCCCTCAACACTGGATATTGTATTTGTCGTACGAAACAATGGTATGTGGCCTCCGTTTCGTGAAAACCCAGCAGGATTCGTCTCATGGTCCGACATTCCACATCTTTCAAGGTCTAGAAAGAAGGAGGGGTCACAGAAAGGGAAAGGCTCTTTGACAGGGCTCCAGTGGGGATAATACTGTTAGTTTCTTTCTATCCGAGTGATTTTGTGACCATGTAACCATTAAAATTTGAAGAAAATGATTATTGGGCTGCAGAGTCATGAATTGTACGTCATAGGTTACTTTGGTAGGGAAGAGAGAATGTACGGGGTAAACATGCAGCTCGAATTTCAACTGCCCCCGATGAGTGTCACTTCTCTATCTACAGAACAGAAAGGATAGAATAACTATAGGGAATAATGGAAAATATCAAATATTCACTGTAGTATCTGGGAATCATAAAATCGTCAACCCCACATAAAACTCTCTCTCTCTCTCTCTCCTTTGCGAAATGATTCGAGTTTATTATTTTTATTATTATTATTTTTTTTTATCTCCGTCGCCGTTTCAGTTCTCTCGGAGAAACAGTCCTGAAACGGAAGTATTAAATGATAACGTGAACCACGATGGGAATGATTGCTAATTCCCCCGTGGTTAGGTACTTACTCGTACTGGGCAACCGCCAAGGACCACTGTTATGTCCGAGGTGAGAAGTTCAATTCTGGTGCCTAAAGACTCTCATCCCCCCAAAAAAATCCTTGATAGTAGTAAATATAGCAGAGCCGAGCACTTGAAATATAGATTACAGGTAACAATCTACACAGCCATCTTCTTGTGACCAGGCAACGCTTGACAAACGAACGCCAGTTCTCATCAAAGATCTCGTCATGTACATGGTTTCTTGCATACCTCTTGTAATATTTCACTTGTAACTCGGCACTATTACTTCATAAAGACCGTGCCTCCACCCTGCTTGAGCAATTTAGTGGCGACCAATACCTTGTTTGGAAGGTTTTAACTTTCAGAGATGGAGAGCATTTCACATCTAACTCCTGCCAGACCGGATAAGCCAGTGATGTCAAAGTACCGCCAAACAAGGATACTTGAAAGTGGAGTTGGTGGGGGCCTTAGGGTGCAGACTACTCAGCCCTAGTTTGGCCCCTGAACCAATAAACCAAATTGTCCCGCTGAGTCATCAAGAGGACGCGCAAGCTCGACTTTGCCTGGAAGTTGACTTTTCTATTCCTGGCGCCTGCGATTTTTTCCCCTGTTTTTATTATTATTATTATTATTATTATTACAGACTAGTCATACCTGCTTGTACTGTTCAACATATTTTTATTTTTATTTTTATTATTTAATTTTATTTATTTTTTTTTCCCTCCCACTCATCGTTTCTTCTCTTTTCCTCCACTCTGGATCGATCGTCAGTTGCCCACCTCTAGTACCAATAAACCAACTTTGTGTCCCTGTTTGTTTGCGGTGTCCTTTCTCCATCTTACCTTAATCCATTTTATCTTTTTTTGAGGTTCTCGATCTTTTCCCTCATTTTATTTCCCTTATCCAATTTATTATTTTATTCTACTTTATTTCACTCGATTCCTTAAATTTTCATTCTCATTCTAATTCTTTCGGAATATTTGAAAATTAAGTAGACACGGAAATCTCCCCCCCTTATCTTACACGCCATTTCCGGTCGCAGTCAATCGCTCTTTATCTTTCTTCCCTGCTCTCAACCGCCTACCACCACCACCCCTTGAATCATCTGTATACCTTGATTCTTGACTCGTATACGGTACATCGGGCTGCGGATTTAATAATAAATTTCTTATTGTTGTTCTTATCGTCAGAAGCACTACTTCTACTTAAGTTAGGCTATTTACCACCTTCGCTTTCACTATGGCGACCCTCGCGGAACACCCGGTTGTTGGTCAATCATCATACGAACAAGACATCGACTCCTTTCTGAACCTCGATCAGCTTACTTACACCTCCTCAGAGCCCACACGGTCAAAGACTGGCCTGACATCACAGCCTTCTCTCCCTAGTTCAGATTTCACAACTGCCGACGTGCGAAGTGCCAGCTTCGCTTCATCAAGTCAATCACCCATCGCATACCAAGCCCCTAGTCACCAATATGACGACCATAAGCAACAGACTGGCCTCCCTCCGGGGGCTTTAGCTCAAGCTTTGACCTTCAACCACATGAATCCAATGGGATTTAATGCACCAAGTCCGGGATTTGCAATGGGTGGAGACATGTTTCATGGTCAGCTAAAGCGTGAGGATGTTTCGATGGATTTCAACGCTGTTCCCGCCCGTAACCCTTCTGAGATGGACCTGGAGTCTGACGGTAATTTGGGTGCGGCACCCGGTTATTTCTTCCCGCAAAACAAGAACCAGTTCATCGACCCTACTGCTTTAGGTGGTCAAGAGGTTGTCTCAGTTGGACCTTCGACCCAAGTGGGTCGTATGTACCCAGGAATGCACCAACAACAAGCGGCAATGGCCAAAGCGGCCCAGCAACAGAAGCATCATGAAATGCTTCGCCAACAGCAGCAGCAGCAACAACAACAACAGCAGCAGCAGCAGCAATTACAGCAACAACACCGCCTGGAGGAGCACATGCAACAGAACGGAACTCCCCAACCCCGCCCTACAAACCCTGTCGTTGAAGAACGTATTTCCCGTCTGTTGCAACAAATGAGACAGTCAGCGGGCAGCTCACCTGATCAAACTCCCTCCCCGTCTGCTCTCCCTCAAATGACCAAGACCAAGAAGGATGAGCAAGACATGGATGAAGATGAGAGGCTACTTGCCAGTGAAGAGGGAAAGAAACTCAGCAGCAAGGAACGCCGACAGCTTCGAAACAAGGTCTCTGCTCGGGCTTTCAGATCTCGGAGGAAAGGTTGGTTATTCGGATATAGCCTATATAATGTCGTGTCATGCTAATTTGATTTTAGAATATATTGGCCAGCTTGAGAGCGAGGTTGCAGCCAGAACCAATGAAGCCCACGAACTTCGCATGCAGAACCGCGCTCTTTATGAGGAGAACTCTCGCCTCACTGATCTTGCTCGCATGCTGTTGTCGTCTCCACATTTCTCCCAGTTTCTTGATGAGATGAATGTCAACGGTCTTCCTGTTTCAAGTCAACCGCAATCCCAACAACCACAACAGCCGCAGCCGCAGCCCCAACCCCAGCCATCTACTATGGCACCACCCTCTATGCCTCAACAAACTCTGCCAAAGGATGCAACTGGCAACCATACTCCTCAAGAATTTCCAATGCAGCAGCAAGGGTCTCAAGTTGGTATTGTGATGGTTCCCAACCAAGGCCTCGACGTGTCGGCAATGAATATGAACAATGGTGGCTGGAATTCAGGCATTGATATGAATTACGGTAATGCACCGGTTTTTGCTGTTTTAGAAGTTCCTGAGCCACCTGTTCTCGATGCGGAGATCCTTTCCGGAAAGTCATCCAATCTACTGAGCAGCTTGGTTCCTGGGGTTATCGGTTCGAAAGACCAGGCCCCCGCTCTTGAAATACCGATGATCACTGATGTGCCTAGAGAGGAGTCTCTCTTTGGCGTAGAGAACCCGGATATCGAGATTGACGAGTCAGACCCAGCTTTTTCCTTGTTTGTCGACCAACCTGTCACATATTCATCAACACCAGATGCCCCATTTACCGGTATTCTGCCCGACAAGCCTTCAACTTATGAATTAGTGGTTGAAGGAGAGTCCGAAGCTACTGCCCGCCGGTTTGCATACTTGTGCGGCAGCATGGAAGCAGCTTTCCAACGTGTCTCCATTATGACAGCCCATCTTTCATGATTTCTTACGTCGCATAATTGAGCCTTTTCAAAATTGTAAAGTTCTTGTTTCTTATGTTTTTTGTGTGTTTCAGATATCTGAACACGAGCCTGGCGTGTAGACCCAAATGCGTTTCCTTTGTTTACGATCCTGTGACCATATACCGCAATTACAGACAAAATGCTGTCTTTGCCTTTTTTTTTTTTTTTTTTTTTTCCTTTTTCCTTGAGCTGTTCTTCCTGAAGGGGTGTTCATAGGCTTGCCTTTTTATTTCTCTTTTCATAATATTCTCTGGGTTGGCTACTTGGATTTACATCGCGCAAACGGAATAGCGAGTTTGGATGGGAGATAACCAAATTTGGGGAAAAACATACAAAATCACAATAAAAAAAAATTAAAATTAAAATTAAAATCAAAATATATAACCCAAGGACAACTGATAATCATTTTTTTCTGAACTTCCTTGTATGAATAATATTATTGGAATTATGCAGGGCTCACTTCCCCATGCCATTATTTTGTGGGAAGGTAGCCAATGAAGTAAGCTTTGGTTGGAGGAGGTGCTTGACCTCTCCGCTCAAAGGGCAGAAAAAAAAAAAAAAAAAAGCCCGGATGACCTGCAATCTGTAGTACATCATCAATGCATCTGTAGATGTATCACTAGTGATTTGTTTTATCTCAAAAACTAGTAGTCATCCACTTCATCTATGCTTTGCCTATGATCGCTCATCATTAGCCATTTCATTGCATCGGAATCCATCTCCTAAATTGACTTCTTTCTGACAACGAGCAAGTCTCGTGTTAAACCGCAAGAAGCCAACTGATCTCGCTTTCTCCCTCTGACTCACCTCGCGTGACTCATTAATGTTTGCTCATTAGCTCTTGCTCTTGAGTTGCTTCCTCTCTAGCCAAATTGGCTTCCACTCAGCTGCGCGGAAGGCTGTTTAACAAGGCCTTTCGTGCCATTGCGATCCCCCCTCCCTTTGCCAGCTTTTCCACTTCTGTTCTTCATAGAAAATCTTCCAACCCATACTACCTTGGTCCGCTGAAGATTGGACGGCCCAAATCCCTTCCCATCCGTTCTCAGATTGCTCATCGGAATCGCGTTACCCCGAACACTTATATCCTACGGGCGCCTAAACTCGACAATCACCGGGGTAAAAATTATATTCTATATAACCCAACTACCTCGAGGCTTTCAGGTTTCGACTCCGCCCCGACTCCGCGGACGGGGAGCCAACCCATGAAGTTCCACTACCAGATTCTCACCACGCCCACGGCTGACACCCCGGGGACAACCGTCCTCCTCCATTTTCCCGATAAGCGATACTTTTTTGGGCAGTTGTCAGAAGGTACCCAGCGAGCATGTACAGAAAGTGGCACTAAGCTTTCTTATGTCACCGACATCTTCCTCACTGGTCGTATGGAATGGGGGAATACGGGTGGTCTGATTGGCGTGATCCTGACGCAGGCGGACGGACTCGCTAGTTCAGCCAATGCAATTGAAACTGCTGCTCGTGAAAAGGAGGTCAATCGTCAAAAATATTCCGGTCGCCAGCCCAGCTCTGAGCAGAATGTTTCTGAGAAAAAGAAAGAGCATGGTATGGCGTATGCCGCTCAGGATGGACAACTTGTTACACAGCGCGGGACATTGACCATACATGGCGCTAGAAATCTTGCACATACCTTAGCTACGGCGCGGCGATTTGTTTTCAGAAAGGGCATGCCGGTGTTTACTAGGGAGTATGATTCGGAAAGCATGTCGAAGAAGCTCCGGATGGCTATGGGCAGTGATGATGCCTTTGAGCAACCCACTTGGACAGATAGCAACATCAAGGTTTGGGCTATGCCCATCACTCCTTCATCCGTGCCCCAGACCACCCGACCACAAAGCCCGAGAAAGAGGAGTCTCGATGAGTTCCAGGAGAAAGCCCCTACACCAGGGGAACTGGATCCGCGGGCACAGGACCAGATCATGCGACAATCAGTTGTTGCCGATATGTTCAACTCTTCGTGGACCTTGGACGCCCTAGTGGAAACACGGCTGGCTGAAGTCAAGATGCCAGCCGTCATGTTTGTCCGCGACCCAGAGACTAAGGATCTAGTGCGGTACACAGGTCCTGCCCCCGGAAGTGATGAGCCGTTGCCTGAAATCACAGTCCTGGTTCGGAAACCTTGGCCGGGCGCCTCGATTGAGAAAATTCCTATGACGACCAGGTGCAACGAAGCACTATCCTATATTATCAGAAACCATGATATAAGAGGGAAATTTGATCCTATGAAGGCCCGCCAACTAAACGTCAAGCCAGGTGAAGATTATGGCGTTCTTGCAAGGGGCAAAAATGTGATATCTCGGGATGGAAAAGTCGTGACTCCCGAGATGGTCCTTGGTCCTCCACGACTTGGAAAGGGCCTCGCGATCGTTGATTTACCTACACCAGAGTATGTAGAGAACCTCGTCAGTAGACCGGAATGGAAGTCTCCTTCGGTCACTACAAACCTCGAAGCCATTCTCTGGATCCTAGGCCCAGGTGTGGGCGACCACCCCCAACTTCGAAAGTTTGTCGATATGATGCCGCATTGCAAACACGTTGTGTCCAGTGCGGACTATTGCCCTAATTACTTGTCTATGAAGAGTATTGCTGGATCGTCAATTCGCATGGCTCAGCTGAGACCTGAAAATTTCCCGGTTCCTGTCCATGACAACTTGACTACCCCCCAAAAGCAGCCCTATTCAATGCCCCCTTTCGCACCATCTGTGGGGGAGACTGACAAGTCTCCGTTTGAGCCAGCAGAGCCAGGTCTTATTATTGATATGGAACCAAAGTTTCAACTAAATCGTACAGATGTTGTCCCTCGGTTGAACACAGCATCCCTTCTTAAGCAGATGCCTCTTACAGCGCAAAGACGGGCATCTATAATCAGTTCCCGTTTAAAGAAAACAACAGCACAACGAAATTTGAAGCAATTCCTAAAGGACCTCCCGGGAGCTGACGTTGAAATTATCGCACTGGGAACTGGATCTTCCTCCCCATCTAAGTACCGTAATGTCTCTAGCACACTTTTAAGTGTCCCGGGCCAGGGTTATTACTTACTTGACTGCGGTGAAAACACACTCGGCCAGCTCAAACGCGTGTTTGAACCCGAAAAGCTGCGAGAGGTTTTCCAAAACCTACGCCTGATTTGGATTAGCCACCTCCATGCTGACCACCATCTGGGAACTGCCTCTGTCATCAAGGCCTGGTATCAGATTAATTATCCAAATGGGGTCCCCGAATCAGACGTTGTTGAGACAGACATGTCCAACATACTTCAAGACAAGCGTCTGTTCCTAGTGTCTGAAGAAATGATGGTCGAGTGGCTGGAAGAATATGCAGGTGTTGAAGACTTTGGTTTCGGAAAGCTGACGCCCCTAACTGCCATCCAAAATGTGGAAGGAGACTCAATCAAGACACGACTTATATACCGTCATTGTCGAGCGGATGGATCGTATCCAGGCCGTGAGTCTGAGAGCGGACAACCTGCCACTACAGAGCTGTCCTTCACCGACACCGATTCCCCACTCACGCCCTTGCTTCAAAGCGCTACAGGTCTTTCAGACCTCCTGACAACCAAGGTATCCCACTGCCGTGGTGCAATGGCCGTATCCCTAGTTTTTCCAGACGGCTTCAAAGCCTCTTTTTCCGGCGACTGCCGGCCTTCACCTACCTTCGCTGCAATCGGTAAGGGCTCGACCGTTCTTATCCATGAAGCCACCTTTCAGGATGACATGGTTGGCTCTGCCATCGCCAAAAAACACTCTACAACGTCTGAAGCCATTGATGTTGGCCGAAAGATGCGCGCACGCTCCATTTTCCTCACTCATTTCAGTCAGCGATACCAAAAGGTTGCTCACATCGACCAACCTCAAGACAATGCTGCCGCCTCTACTACCACCTCTCCTCGTCATTCTGTTCAGAAGCGAAGGGGCGAAGCCGCAGCTCCTAGCTCCACCTCTCAACCGACACTAACTGATATCCCCGCTGACGAGCTTGAGGAAGGAACAGACATCCCCATGGCAATCGACCTCGATCTTCAAGACGAAACCCCTCCAGCGATTGTTCCCATAGTAACCGCATTTGATTATATGCGTGTTCGTGTTGGTGACATGTTCACCCTTGAGGCGTACACACCGGCCGTTGAGAAGCTATACCAAATGCTTGAGCGAGCGGCAGAACAGGAGACAGAGAAATTGAAATTGGAACGAGAAGCTGCAGATCATGCCCTGGGCAAGAAAGATAAGAAACAGCAACGTTCCGAAAAATATATCCAAGGTGCTACTCCTGGAGCAACCGTATTCTCAAAAAATAAAATGGATATCAGCGTGACGCCACCCAAACCACCCAAGCACATATCCGTGTGGAGTGCTAGTGAGAGTGAAAGTGGTTGGACAAACAGTGAATCTGAAAGTGATCATCACGACAGTCCTGTTGGGTCGAGTCGCAGGAGTAGGAGTAGGGGTGGGAGCAGGAGCAGGAGCAGGAGCCCTCGACGTTATAACTAACCTCTTAAGGCCTCTTACCAAGTTTTCTTATATATATATATATATTTATTATATTATATAAATTGTATGTATCCAATTATTGGGCCTTTGTGCCTTTTACATGCATATGGGCGGAATCTTAATTTTCACCCTTTATAAAAATTGTACATATGTACATGTATTTATACTTTTATAATACGGAGGAGGCTATGACACACTTAAAATTAAGTAGTAAACTATCCTATCCTATCCTTGCATGCATCTAGTATCCTAGTTTGTTCTAATTTAAGCGGATGTGAGACGAGGAAGAAAAAAAGAGTGAAACTGAGTAATGAAATGAGATGATTTGTGTTAAAACTAAGGGAATAAGATTGTAAGATAGATATTATATTAAAAATGAGATAATGCGAAGGGGGGCAATACCTTGAAGAGTCTAAAATCCTGCAACGGCCTTCTCCTTATTGTCCTTGCCGTACAAACCCTCTCCCAGGTTGTGTACGCACTCATCTCTCCAGCTCTTAGGCGTGAACTTGTCAACAATCTCCTTGAAAGCATCCAGAGTACAGAATGTATCGTCTCCGGGAAGATGGTTCTGCGTCTTTGCGGCACAACCGGGGATACGAACGGGTTGATCATTATAGCGGATACGAACGTAATGTTTATGCATTTTTTGCCGTGCAGAGTCAGAGAAACCCGAGAGAGGCATGCGCGCCGTTTCACTGGGTGAGGTGATCGACTTATTATTGTCTTTCGATGAAGAGCCAGCCAAGTATGAGAAAAAACCGCCACTACGTTTCTTAATGCTGATCGATGGATTTGAAAACTCCTCCAAAACAACGCCTGCATCTTCTCCAGCGGATTTATATCCAGCGCGGGAAAAGAGCTCAATCGCGATGGAAGATGTGAAGGGGGGCCAGCGTCCGTTGGAAGCACCGAGACTATGCAAGATTGCGGCGAGGGTGGTGTCGTGGCACCCGCTCATTGCAAATTTAATCGCCTTGCCTCCATTTCCTGATGATAGACTAGAGGCTGCAGTTTCACTACGCCAGCCACCATCCACAGCAGTGCTAACCATGCGGTCCGTGATGTCGCCCATCAGAGCTCCGATGCCAAGTTTTCGATATTCACTGCTTTCATCGTAGCCAGCAAACCACTCGTCTACAGCAATTTCCTCAATATAATCCCTCGCCTTTTGGTTGTAGAATTCAGAAGGTAATCTTGTAGCAGGCCCGTGGGCATCAGTGGCATTGATGGTATCATTTATACCTGATAAACGAGGATGGGAATCCACAGCGACTCGGGGGGAGGTTTCCGGCATCCATTTGGAATAGACACTATTGATATAGTCCATTTTTTCAGTGTCATTCCCTATGAAAATTGTGTTAGAAACTTAGGTCATCCAATGAGGTATCAGGTACTAAAGCATACACTTTTTAGCAGCCCTATCAGCGAAAAGCCTAGCAAGTTGTCTAAATCGACGACAATTGCCCTCATTTGGGAAGAGCGTTTCGTCCGATACGGAGCGTCCCACTATGACAGGCGGTCGAAAGTCCTGTGTACGAGCACTAGAGGGGTACATTCCCCAGAAAGCCTGCTGCAAGGACTCGAGGGCTCGAGGGATAGGCGTGGCACGGAGATACATATCTTCGGTATCAGACTTGATCTTGGGCATAAACCCAAGCCGATCGACATAGAGGTGGCGTAGACGCTGACCTAGCTGGAAAGTTGTTTCCCGTCCTTTGTCGGTCAATTCGCCATGTTGACTGTAAATCTACCAATTTAGCGATAGACCCCACTCGCCCACCGGTCTTTGCTTACCAGATGCCCTCAATGTCACCGCCAGCACCCACTGCAACGGTCGACTCATCATTGTCCCCAAATGTCTCCATTTTCCTCCGCCATTGAAATTCATTCCATGTAGAAAGGCTCTTGTCGCTTGCGGCCATCTGGACCATCCGACGCGCAACGTTGCAATACGGCCAATCTTCATGATTTAGAGATAGAAAATTAGCAAAATGTAGACCAAGACGGGCTAAATAAATCTCAAGGGTGATTTACATGGAATCAGCCCTGCCTAGAGGGCATTAGCTTGCATGTTTGCGATATCAATCGGGAGGGTTGGGTTCATACATTCTGGAAGCGTGATGAGACCGGTGTACGTTCACCTGGAAGGAATGGTTTGTCAGTTCATCAATCCGGATATGCCCGATGTAGTGCTGTAACTACCATGGCGAAGAAACTAGTACAAATTAATTAGTTCCTGCGTGTGAATTGTGAACTTGGAAAGTTTAACACATACCACCTGGACTAATTGAAGCTTCAAGTCCCGAGGATAGAGTTGGTCGATCTCTTCCTGGGTATATGGCTCACGGGGGATAAGAGTTGTCATCGAGAGGGAAGTGGAAGCAAATCATCCAAGAGAGAGTGGGAGAGACAATGCAAGAAAATCAGAGGGACGGAGAAGGTGGAAGTACCTCTGTAGGCATGTCCTGTAGAACTGTATGAGAGGCGGTCACTGATGACGCCAGAAGCCGAGATGCCGTGAGAAGCCAATCAGGTGGGGGCCATGGGTCACCTGCCTGCAGTAAGGCGCTATCCCCAATTGAGGAAGGAGGTATGCTCTCTGGATTACCTACCTAGGTAGGTAGAGTGTGTTCTTTATTATAAATCATTATCGATCTACCTAGTATCGTCCAATAATGATGCTGTAGCAATGGACATGCACACTTGCGAACTGATCCTCATGGATCCCAATAATAAATTAAACCTAAATCCGATCGTTCTCAACTCCCTGTTGGGGATGCCGATGCAGCAACTGCAGCTCCAAAGGCGGAAAACACCTGATGCTCCTCCTACCTAGAATGCCAAGGCCTCGTGTTCCGAGCTTATCGCAAAATCCAACTGCATCTTCTTCATCCGTTTCTTACTCTAGTATTCAGTTACCAATGGGAGAGGGATACAATCAGGAATAAAAAGCCATTGCACCTAGCCGAAACCAAATATCCCTGCCATCTTCAGAGGGTGTTTTGTTTTGAGAAAAAGCCGCCTGTCTACACCAGTGAACGGAACGTGCAATCTCTCCCCCCTCCATCCCCTCTCTTCCTCATAACTGGTCCGGCTATCAGGAATCCTTCCTATAGGTTGTATACTACCTCGATGTGTGTGATATAGGCTTGAGGTTCAAGAATCTTGCAGTGCTTTAACTTTCTATTTATTTAAATCTTGTGGGTTCAGAAAATGGGTCTCAGGTGTTAAGCTGCAGTTTTTCTGCTTTGTTCCTGTTCTGCAACCCTTCAAATTATCATCTTTATATAGACATCGATACTGTCTGAATGTGTTCTGGATCCTTCAGTTACACAATTACTCTGAAATTGAATGCTGTTTTGCATTTGTCATTGAATGCCCTTCATTTCTCGGCGTCGCTTCCTACTGAGTATTTGAACGCTTGGGCAACACTCTCAACCTCCCCTCTTCATCTAACCTAACCATCCATCGCGCAACATTTGGATCTGGACCTCTTCGCTGGTAAGCATAACTTTTCACCCCGGGTTTTTGTCTCAGCGGCGGAACGCTTGGGCCTGAGCTATTGTCTTGCGCTGTAGCTCTCAGTTGACTTGCAGAGTACAAACAGGCTGCTTTCACATCCGGTCTGCCTCGGTGTTTGCGTGACAACATTAAAGCGATGGAGGTAAGGCAACTCGCATCTTTCTCCTATCTATTCCATTGTCTATTCCGACGGCGAATACGTTAAAAATCTTTCTGTTACTTCTGTTGTCGCTTTCTTCGTGTTCCCTAGCTTCCACCGTGTGCTCATTGAGTTAGACTGTCTGCATTGCAAGACCTCGACTCTGGTGGTGAAGCTTGGTAAATACTGTTGCTCTTTTCTCTTGCTCCGAAATACTTGGGGCCGAGTGTCTCAACTTACCATTCTTCCTCTATCTGTCCCGTGTCTTATTTGTTCTCTCGTGACATCTCTACATATAATTCCCTTCCCATGGTTATGTTTCCTTCTCCTTTGTTCAGTCCCTTATTCCCCCAATTTACCCCTTAAAGGTCCTTGGAAATTCTATTCGGGATGCCAACCCGTTTTACAGGTGGTCATCGGTAGATTAGCCCTGGTCCAGTTCGATACCTGTTCTCTAACACCACAATACTTCACGGAATGTCACCTGTCACCAGAACAAGTGTTGAGCTAAAACTCGAGGAACTTCTACAGGTTACCAACCAGTCCGCTGGACAGCCCGCTCAGTCGAAACTGGGCCAGCTGTCCACCAATAATCCTCATGACCCGAAGCCACGTCTCCTACTAATGGGACTCCGTCGGTAAGGGGTTGTATTTTGCGGGATTAGACCTAAGAGGCTCTAACATTTTTTCAGGAGCGGCAAGTCCTCCATTGCTAGCGTGGTATTCCACAAGATGCCCCCTAACGAAACTCTCTTTTTGGAGTCTACTACCCGCATTCAGAAAGACTCTATCCAGTACGTGTCCGGAGATTCTCATTTCTTTCCAGGTATCCTAACAGAAAAGCACTAGTTCATTCATGGATTTCCAAGTCTGGGATTTTCCTGGTCAACTGGAGTATCTGGAGTCGTCCTTCGATCTCGAAGAAATATTTGGGAGTCTAGGTGCTCTTGTTTGGGTCATTGACGCCCAAGACGATTATTTGGATGCTGTTGCACGCCTCAACCGCACTATTTTGACCGTTCAGCAGTACTACCCTAACATCAATATTGAAGTCTTTATTCATAAAGTTGATGGCCTTTCAGATGAATTCCGCACAGACACTTTTCAGGACATTGTCCAGCTTATCTCAGATGAGCTTAGCGATGCTGGCTATGAAAATGCTCCGGTGCATTACTACCTAACCTCGATCTATGACTACTCCGTTTTCGAGGCGTTTAGCAAAGTCATTCAGAAGCTTATTCCCAATTTGTCAACTTTGGAGAATTTAATAAATACTCTTGCTAACAACTGTGGCTTTGAAAAGACCTACCTTTTCGATGTCCTCAGCAAGATTTACATTGCATCCGACACACGCCCCATTGATATGTCGTGCTATGAGATGTGCTCAGACTACATTGATGTGATTGTCGATGTCTCGGAATTGTACTCCTGGGATCACCCAGATCGCAAGGCTAAGGGCGACCAGAGTCAAGAAGCGGAGAGCCATGTTGTCCTACATGATGAAACCATGATCCATTTGATGGAAATGAACAAGTATGTTTTCTTGAGAATATCCCTTGTCCAAGTTCAAATGTGGCTGTTAACATTATCTAGATACCTCTGCCTTGTCTCAGTCATTCGCAACCCCGAGTCTAAAGAGAAAAAGGGATTGATCGATATGAACTGCCGCACCTTCCAAGAAGCTCTCAATGACGTGTTCTCTCGTAGCTGGGAACAGGAAGAGGGGGCGGAACAGGCACAAGATCAGTCCCGGGAGCAGCAGCAAGAAGGACAGGGATCAAACAATTGACCGAAGTGACCTTATCAAACCTCATCCAATCTATCAACCCCACCCCCCCCTTTTTATTTCCTCTTCCCTTTCTCCTCTTGCTTTGTTCTTCATGGCATATCTACTGCTGCGAAAATGTACTTCTTAGTAAGCATCATGAGGCTCTATATGTTGGAAGCTCACTGTTTTGACATGGTGGATTGGTGTAGCTTGGTGAAGCTCTGGCAGATTTCGCTCCAGCGCGTCGAACTGCTAATGTTGGGAACTGGGTACTTTGATAGTACGATTGATGTCTTTCAAATTGAATGTTACAAAATAATTAATAGCCACCTACACATCGTGGAATTTGATAGCACACTTTATGAGTAGCATATCCGAGCCTATAATTAGACACCCAAGGCATCAAGGCATGAAGGCAAAAGGGAGAAGTGGATCTCATCGGAACAATAGCTTTTCCGCCTTAAATTTTGCCTTTTTATTTTAAAGCAAAAAAAGAAAACCCCCGTCACTCATTTTGTTCTTCTTTCTTTAGCAACCCAATGATGATGTTTGTGCTTTACAATACGAGTCAAATGGAAAGCTCAAGAAAAATGCACCTTGATCTACTACGCACGGTGAAATACAAACAATTATTTTAGCATATTAACCAAACCCCAGCTTTCAAATTTAAGCTGGAGTTCAATATTTTTTTATGTGAGTACCACAAAACAGCTTTTCTTTTTTTATTTTTACCCTTCTTTGAAGGAAGACAAGCCATATTTGAAAGCTTCTTTCCCCTTCGATACCCAATCTCGATGATGAAAACCTTTTCCACATTCGCAGTTTCCACGCTAGCCGTCGCTGAGAACCCATCTTAAGACGTGCTCTGTGCGCATTACTTCCTTGGATGTCTGAGAGATCCTCATGTCATATTTAGATGCTTTGTTATTTGATATTGTTTTAATGTCTTTTCTTTAATTCCGAGCATTGCTAATTTGACACAAGTCTCTGCATAATTTTACTAGGATTCGGTAGCTGGTATGCCGAGGACGATACGATGTGCAGATTGTCCTGTGTGACCGAGGTTGCTTTTCCTGCTAATTGCATATAATAATATAGCACAAACACGAACATTCAAGAGTAGAGGGCCCTGGTGTTGGAAAGCGTTGAGCCTTGAAGAATTTCTTGGGATTAGAGATCCAATAGGTAGAGTAGTTATAACATAACATCAACGTAAACCACAACAAAGAGAGTATCTCTTAACAACATTCAATGGATGCAAAAGATAACATCGCCCAAAGCACATCTGACTGTAAAGTATCTGTATACTCCTTTTTATAAACACCACTGTAAGAGAGCCAGTGTAGTCCTCTCTGATCGACAGAACTACCGACCGGGACGGCTTTTATTCTAGGCGGGGAGATACCCCGAGCTCTATTTGTCCTCTTTCGACATCTCAAATTCTACATAAGCACAGCAACACGAACCCTTCCCCACCAATACTATTCAATGTTGTTTGCCTCCTCCTCCTCCTCCTCCTCCTCGTGAAAAGCAAAGTACAATGTCAGAACTTCGCCAAAGACCCGTCACCTCTACCGGCCCAGAGGTCGATGTCGCCGCCACCAAGCCCATTAGCAGTAACAGAGCCAAGAGAACGAGACACAGCGATGAAGAAGAGAGCCACCGAATCAGCTTCCTTGATATTATCCGCGTCCTCGTTACCCTAGTCGTTCTCTCCTGTGGCCTTTCTTACTGGGTCACGGCCTCCCAATCTCTATTCTGGGGGTATCGACCGTGGTTTACCAAATGGCCATTAGTCGTACAATACTTTGTTCGTCATCTCAGTTCTCCTACCTCCCTTCCTACTTACTTACCACAAATAACGACACTCCCAAACACAAAAGAGTATCCCCACTTAAACTAACAAGAGGTCAAATAATGGAAAAAAAACAGAATGGCCCCTTATTACTCACCCCAGAAGAACTATCCCTATACGATGGCTCCGATCCTTCCCGCCCCATCTACCTCGCCGTCAACGGCACCATCTTCGATGTCTCAGCCAACCCGCATACCTACGGACCGGGCGGCGGCTACAGTTTCTTCACAGGACGGGATGCGACGCGTGCCTTCGTCACAGGTTGTTTCAGGGAGGATCTAACACCTGATATGACCGGTGTGGAGGAGATGTATATGCCTCTGGACGACCCGGAGGCGGATCGGCTGCTTACGAGTGGGGAGAAGAAGATTCGCCGTGAACAGGACCTCAGGGCGGCCAAGGCACGCGTTGAGAAGCAGGTCCAGCATTGGGAGAATTTCTTCCGGAATCATGAGAAGTATTTTGAGGTTGGGAAGGTGGTAGGGAGGGATTGGGAGGCCGAGAGGAAGGTAAAGAAGGAGTTGTGTGAGGCTGCTAGGAAACAGAGACCGAAAAGGAAGAACGAGAAGTCTACATGAGCGATAAAAGCTTAAAAGCTGCTTTTTTTCTTCTTTTTTGTCCCCCCTTCTTCCATTCTTTAACTTTCATTGTCCATTTTTATGCTGCTGCAGTTGTATGTAGGTACTCATGTAGCTGTTTTACTTTCTACAGGTAGTGATAGGATTTTCTGAGTGAAAAAAAAGCTGCTGCGAGATATACCCCATTTATCCTTTTTTTTTTAATCTCTTACGTTTCTCATAAATAGAGACTATACATTGTGCTCACACAAGTGGTACAATAAATATTGGAAGGAAATGTTTATTTTTTGAACAGATTTTTGATTTTATCAGGTTGATTTAGTCGATTTTATTTGACAAATCCAACACATCATTCGCCCAGCCAAGGTTTCCGAATTTTCGAGAGATATCATCCGTTGCAAAAGGAAAACAAAAGAGCACCGCGAGAAAATTTCAATTCGTTAAAAAGGAAAACGTTTACTCGGCGGTAACGGCACGGGCTAAGAAGGAAAGTTAATACCCATGATCATCAAGCATCTGCAGGTCTCTCTTCACTCCTTGTCCTATTCCGATCCGGACAAAAAGAAAGAGGCCATGTACTCAGGGTGGGGGGAAACATACTGTAGATGTTCATCTTGGAGTGACCAACAACCTTCTTGATCTGTCCCTTCTCCTCAAGATCAGCGAGGGCCTGACGGGCCAAGCTGCCGTTGATCTTCAGACGATCGACGAGGGTGGCGACGGTGATGAGACGGTAGGACTGGACATCCTTGTTGAGCCTCTCAGCGGTCTGCTTCTCGAGGACAACGGCGTGCTGGGCCTTGTCCTTGACTGTAGGCGAAAAGGAAAATCAAGGTTAGTTACTAAGTCTCTTCATGCGATATATCCACTGTCCTATGGCATCGCGAAATGTTCGGAAATAATATGGGAATTTGAGTGTAGTGTGATTGTGCTTTTTACTTGTGCTGTGGATGGATATCGTGGATGGATGCGATTCTTCTGGATATCATGGAAATTTGGGGGAGAAATATGGTGAGTGCGTACCCTTGCCCTTGGACCACTTCTTCTTTTGCTTTCCTGCGGGGGCCTTATTTAAATATTAGTATTCAGTTTCTCCTCTCATCTTTATTTCACATAAATGAAAGGGTAGTAGCAAATACTCACCATTTTGTCTGTCTGGTGCGGTTGTTCAACGGACGGAGAGCAGCGCAACAAAGCGACGACTTGAAGTTTGAGCCCAAGTGCGAAATTCGAGTGGGGAATGACTCAGCATCACGTGGACGCGAACCCTAAGCCCTGAGCTGTCGATGCTCTCTCGGCTAGCACTCCCGTTCTAACGTCCCGTGATTGGCTGGCGGGAACTATACTCTTGGTGCCTTAGGTATCAATGAAGATATCGAAAGGTTGGACCTAAAGGGATATTGTATTTGATAGCTAGAGAAAAAAATTATGGATTCTAACAGTTATAGTCTAAATAGTTAAAATATGTAGTATATCGTAAATATTACCTGCTACAGGGTGGGAATTTTTCATCTCATCGACTCATAACTGTGCCTTGGCTTCCTGCTGACACCTTATGATTGACGGTATTTAAACATCGGAATTGCGGTGTTCCATCTTCTTCTTGCTCAATATAACCGAAAACATATGCATCCGGGGTACCAAACCAAAACCTTGACGATTCACCCTGGCCCGCAGAGAGCCATCGTACCTCAGATCTCCCGTTGTCGTTCCGGGGAATAGGAACCCGCACGATAGCCGGCACAGCGTATGGACTCCAGAACCGTACGCTGGGGAGAGTGCCATTGACTGTAGTAATGAGTAGCTCCGTCAGTGAGGGATGCCAAACAACTTGTCTAACTGCGTGTTCGTGGACCAAGGCCGACACTAAGACCGGAGCTGTCTCGAGGCTCCATATCCAAACTATATTCGGCCGTGTCTGGTCGACCGTACTAAAAAGGTCTCCATTGCAACTAAATCCCATCAGAGCCACCCCCCGTGGCGCTCCAGAGGATTCAGTTATCGGATTAAAGGTAGAGGAGCTTGGCGCTTCCGCATATTCCAGACTGCTCCCTGCTACTGCGGGTCGTTCGCGCCAGATACTTGGGGAGTGCTGGTCTATTTGAAAAACATGTGAAAATGTCGTTGAGCAAGCAAACTAATCCCGTCAGAATCTCATTTACCGTGTGCAGAGGTGATTTAACATCAAAAGGTTGTTAGCGGTAAGCTTACAGTTTGAGTTTTCAAGAGGTCAACTGTTCCATCGACTTTTCCAATCGCCAAAACTTGTGACGCACCAGTATGGCCTGCGAGAGGACCCCATTCCACACCTCTGACTCCAAGATCGAATGAGCCGTCGGATCCTGGTGGACCAGTGTAGGTCCTATAAAGCTGTCCATCGGCTGTCAATATAAGAACCTTAGTGCCAGTACTTGCAGCGTCCCAGACGGCGATCCATCGTCCATCGGGGCTCCATTTCAAACCCTGAGCATCTACCGTTGGCAAGACTTCCCGGCGAATGAGCTCATATGATCGGAAATCATGGACTGTCAGTATATCCACTGCCTCTGGCTTCAGTAGAATCGCTAATTGCCTTGTCTTCGGCCGATATCCGAAGCCATTGTAATGAGAAAATTTTGGCGATTTGATGATATAGCTGCGGCCTGTGTCCAAGCCAAATACGGTCAACTTCGTGTTCCACGCGTGGAACACGATGATCTCATTCTCGTCGCCACCAAAATCCATGGTCATGGTCCCCGGCTCGATGCTTTCGATTTCCGCTTGTAGCTGCAGGGTTTCCAACTCCCAAACCAGAGCACGTGAATCATTGGCGTACAGAAGGCGTCGGCCAGCAATGCCTCCATGATCATAATCATGTGTCTCTGAGGCTACCTCTGGTGTCGGACGAGAGAATTTTAGAAATTTGCACCCATTCTCTTTAACTTTCATAATCTGCACCTCCTTAAACTCGGAAGATGTCGGGTTAAGGTGGATGAGGAGTTCTTTTCCACTTGATTGGGCAGCATACAATCCATCTTCGGATAGA
The DNA here is from genome assembly GCA_027569155.1 of Aspergillus haitiensis. Classification (NCBI taxonomy): domain Eukaryota; kingdom Fungi; phylum Ascomycota; class Eurotiomycetes; order Eurotiales; family Aspergillaceae; genus Aspergillus; species Aspergillus haitiensis. The sequence goes on along the minus strand of JAPDEO010000001.1, from coordinate 1,383,569 downwards.
GAAAGTGAGGACACTGCTATTTGCTTTGATCAGCCAAGGTCGTGCTTTGAGAAATGAGACCTGCAACTTACTCCCCCCTCCCGCACTGTCCATTGTTGATATTGCGTGTGGGGCAAAATTAGTAGTGAGAGTGTGCAAGTACAGGAATAATAGAGAATGTTTGTACACTACAGCCACATGCCCACTCCCAGATGCATTCTCATTAATGTGAATTTACTATATTCTCCAGGAGAAACTTTTTTCTTCAAAAATGGATCTTCGGTTCTCACATCGTCAAACTACCTAATGCCAATTGAGCTTCCACTTCTGGAGAATGCCAAGCCTTCACAGTTGGATTACCTAATCAAAAGTATGGTGCCCCTCACGATAAGATAAGACGGAGAAACGCTTTTACGTCCCGGCATAAACCGCCGCCCAAAAAAGACCAAAAAAAAAAGGTGCTCGCAGTGAGGAGTAGAGTATATATACTCTAATTGTGCTTTCGAAGATCCCAATATATTGCCGTACCCTATCATTCACCATAGGTATTACACGCCTGTTTACCCCAAGATTGGGGCATTTATTTGCCGCTATCCCGCGTTTGAGTCTGGAAAGAATGGCCATCTCGGAGACCACGCCTACAGCAGGCGGCCATCCTGAGGCCAATCCAAATGCTGCACCGAAAAAGAAACTGCATGGAAGGGAGTTCTATAAGAGCATTGGAAGCCCAAAATACGTCATTGCACCCATGGTCGACAGGTCTGAATTTGTAATAATTTCTCTCTTTCACCACCACCCTTATTACTCACGCTAATACCTAGAGTATAGGCGTGGCGCATGTTGACGCGCTCGTTCATGTCGCCGGAAGAATCGAAATCCCTCCTTGCATACTCGCCTATGTATCACGCACGATTATATCGTGAAAACCCTGGCTTTCGTTCCCAACACTTTCATCCAACTCGTGCTGCTGCTGGCAAGAAGGATGACGACTCCCTCTTCCTCGACGGAAACCCTGCCTTTGACCGACCACTATTCGTACAATTCTGCTCGAATGATCCTGATGACTTTATCGAAGCGGCGCGCCATGTGGCCCCATACTGTGATGCTGTGGACTTGAATCTAGGTTGTCCCCAAGGTATTGCGAGGAGGGGCCATTACGGTGCTTTTTTGCAGGAGGATTGGGATCTCATATATAGACTGATCAATCGGCTACATACAGAATTGTCTGTTCCCGTCACTGCCAAGTTCCGAATTCAAGAGACAAAGGAAAAGACATTAGAATACGCAAAGATGATCCTCTCCGCGGGCGCAAGTATAATCACGCTTCATGGGCGAACAAGAGAACAAAAGGGCCATAATACAGGTCTAGCGGATTGGAGTTACATCCGATATCTTCGAGATAACCTACCGCCAGAGACTGTCATATTTGCGAATGGAAATAACCTAAATCATGATGACCTAGAGCGCTGCCTTGAAGCCACAGGTGCTGACGGGGTCATGAGTGCAGAGGGAAACCTCACAGATCCATCGATATTCGCTAAGCCCCCTCCCATCGGAGTCGAGAGTAGGGAGTACTGGCGTGGCAGGGACGGAAAAGGTGGGTACAGGATAGACGCAGTATTCCGGCGTTACCTGGATGTGATTTACAAATACGTTCTCGAGCAACCGGTTCCAGAACGAAAGCCGCTTTACATCCCATCGGACCCCGAAGAGCCAGATGCAGAAACAAACCCTACCACGGAGGAAGAAACAGAGGAGGGCCCCCCCAAGAAAAAGCAGAAACGCGAGAGGGTTAAGCACACCTCCCCTCCTAGCCCTAGTCTCAAAGTGATGCAAGCCCATCTGTTCCAGCTTCTTCGACCAATGGTTGCCACCCATACAAATGTTCGGGATGCTCTAGCGAGGTCGTCTGCTCGTGATATGACAACATTCGAACACACATTATCGCTCGTCGAGAAGGCGATCAAGGAAGGTCTTAAGGAATATGAGAAGTTCCCTGAACGCTTTGAAACGCCCGCAGATGCTGAACTAACAGGGACTAAGGCTGTAATTGCCGAATATGGCCGACCGTTCTGGGTTTGCCAGCCACATATTCGACCATCTCCTGAAGAGGCACTAGAGATTGGTGCGCTCACAGCGAAGGGGGGTAGGACGGAAAAGAAACTGGAGAATGATGAGAACCAGGAGAAGGCAGATACCCCCAATACTTCTGAATCCATTACGCGCAGTGATGCTGTTAGCACACCAATAACAGCAGCCACAGATGCACTCGTGAATGGTTGAAAATCGAAAGTCCTTAGTCGGGCGCTGGATACTCGGCTATAGACCAGCAACCATTGCTAACAGCATGTACCATTTCATACCTAGTACATAGAGCCTATAATTACCAAGCATAGCGTTGACAATCTGTAGATAAGCGGATATCTTTCTATTTCTATCATCAGCCGAACTTCAAGGATACAAGACGTGATCCCAATGAGCCTTCCTAGAATGTTCTGCGTAGTCGAGTGAAAGAATTCAAGAACAATAGTGTATAATCGTCCATGTCGTAACATCATTTGGTATCACAAAAGAAGCAGATTCAGTCAAAATAGAGAAGAAATTATGACCACCGAAACAAACAAACAAAAAAATAAAATCGCGAACTCCATAGCTCCCTACACCAACCCTCGAGAAAAGAAAAAAAAAAAGAAATTAGATCAAAAGTCCATAGCAAGCTGTGGTCCCATCTTTTCAAGATCCTCAACCTAACGAAAATAACCAAACCCCAGATGTTAGCAACAAACCACAAGGAGAGTAGAACCAGGAAAAAGGAGTGCGAATAACATACTTCTAAAAACCCATCCGCAACCCCCGACATGCCAGTTTCAGCCCTCTCATACGCCGCTCTAGCGACCGCTTCTCTCACATAAACATCAATATACTTGGCGACGACAGCGTTCGCATCCTTCGCAATCTTGGTTTTCTCGTTGCGAAAATGCTGATGCAGGAGCCTCGTGAGCAGTTTCTGGGGGATCATGGGCTCACTTAACCCAACGTCCTCATCAGCCGTGTTATCATTATGGGTGATCTCGGCGAGGATATAATCTGGCTCTTCAATTGGTGAGAAGGATAAGTACTGGTTTTCTCTTCCTCCTCCTCGTCGTCCTCCTTCTTCTACCACTGAACCTGAATCGGAACCAGATGGGGATAATGATTGATGGCGGTCCGAGTCTCGGGCTGACCCATCGCTATCAACCGGAGATGGGGATTTGCGCCGAGAAATAACTGTTGACTTGGATGAGGAGGCGACGGCGTTGGTCTTCCTTTTGGTAGTGGCGCTCGTCGTTGTTTTCTTCGTTGTAGATTTTGGTTTTGATTGAGAGGGTCCGGCGGCATCAGTTGAGGAACGGCTGGGTGGTTTGAATGGGAGTTGACGACGTTTTTGGGTGGATTGGCGTTCGGGTGGCATTTTTCTTGGGTATAGTTTTTACGATGTGAGTACTCGAGGCGGTTGACAGATACGTATCGATATAGTTGCTTGGGGGAGAGCACTGTTGAACTGATGTGGTGGGGGGATAAAATAATAGATTGGTAGAGCGCGCCGCGCTTTTCGAAAACGCGAAGTCAGGTGATCAGATACCATTTCATATTAATTGCCCATTGTTACCTGAAAGGAAGTGTAGGAACTGTTGTAGTTATATCATATATGTAATCTATCGCGAGGATAAGCTTTCGATAGTGGTGGTTTGAAATGGGGGCTCAAATTTCATGGTGTTTCTCTCAATGTATGTACATACATAAGTACCTAGTACACTTCGTCTATATCGAGAGTAGTGCTTTCCCAGAAATAAACACATATCTTGCATGTTGCCAAACACCAACGGTACATATATCATCACTGCCCAGGAGGACGAACAACAGTAACTTCCAGATTAGCATCTTTCAAGATCTTCCGCGAAAGCGCCCACTCAACTCCAAAAAGCCCTGCGTTGAATCGACACGACCAGAGCGCGCTGATCGAAATATCTGCAGATCCTGGCTCCCTAGTTTTGATTCGATCCAGTTGTTTCACCATATCTACAATAGCCAATTCAGTGTTGGCTAGGATGACTTTAGTGGAACTGACATTTCTTCCAAATTTGCGCGATGTAAACAAACAAACAATCCAATGCTTCCTCCCCAGTTTCTCATAGTCTCTCTTCTGTGGCGGAATGATGAGAGCTGACCCTTCTGGTAACTGGATTCTTCTTGGTTTAGGAGCAGAGCCAGCAGTACTCTCCGAGACAGCGTCTGGCGATCCTTGAATGACCTTGTATTTGGGAGCATTCAGATACTTCAGGCAGTGAGCCTTGTAGACTTGGAATGCGGCAGGATACTAAAGGATCCCCAAAGTCATTATTTCTTTATGTCAGCAGAGAATCGAGAAATACCTAGAAAATCTATAGCAGAACATATTATAGGAATTTTTTCATTACCTTGTTCCGAAAAGCTAGCGCAATTCCATTTCCCCAAGATCCAAGACAGTTACATGCATCTAACTAAACTCTCAGCTTATGCACATAGTGTCACAACACAAAGAGCCACTTACGGATTAATGCTGCACCGTCTGGAGCATCAAAAAGATCACCTTCAATTTCTTTAATTTTATCTTGAGACTCGCTTTGCTCCATTTTAGCTTATCTCGACGTCTCAGTGTGAGGCCTCTAATGGAGGTCAAATCGGATGGGTGTGTTCGGGTTCAAGTTTCTTGATAGGCTGGAAAGAAGTAAGTCAAGTTTAGGCTTATCAAGGCGGTGCATTCTCTTGATTAGGTACAACAATTGCAATCAGTAATGAAAAATTATCTACCCATTCACCCTAGAATACTACAATGAAGGCCCAGTAACATATCTACTTTTACTCGAGCAGAAGGTCAAGCGAAGCAATACTTAGAAAACGCCCATTTAGGAAGGTTTAGAAAGGTACTAGGACTTTTAGAGCGCAAACCAGTAGCTACAAAAGCTCCCAACAGCATTTCTCGTTGTCTTTGCGGTCTCTCTATACCAGGGTATGAATACAAAGTGAAAATATTTCCTAGTCTCCAGGGAATTGCTATTCTATCCCGTGATTCATCGGTCTAGTCAAGCACCCCAAGTTAATATACCTTTTAAAAGCCTCATACACCACTTCCTCAATAAATTGTGCCAGCCTTTCCACTATATAATGTTGGACAAGTGATAATAATAGCTGGTTGGAGTGAAACAAAGAGCATGCTCTACTCGACCTCGTCAGACCGTTCCGGAGACCGGCGAGAAACCATACGACCCAAGGTCCTTAACGACTTGCTTGAACGTGACCCGCTCTCGTTTTTTGAGCTATCGGCATTGTTTTGCTCTCTTACTATTTCTGGCTTTGTTGCCTGACTGCCATCACTTCCTGCCATCCATGAAGAAGTAGTTGCCTCGGAAGGAGCCCCGCTGTGGCTACTAGTTGACTTCACCTTTCTACCCATGGACCGTGTGAGAGTTCGAAGTATGCCTGGAGCTTCATCTTGCGATTCACGCTCTAAACGAGCGATTTCACCCATCATTGTCGTACTATTCAAGCCCATATTCTCCTCACTAATAGGAATGTACAGCACCACTCCACGATTGGGTGAAATATTGAGATGTTCTTGAAGGGACCCCTGAACAAGCGCGGTGTTGCGCAGGTTGGTGATTGGAGCGATAAGATATGGAAGCGCAAACACCTTTAGCAAATATGCAGGAAGCCTCGCGCTTCCAAATCGAAGGCAAGCGTCCTGCTGAATGGTAACCATTACGTATGTCTCGGATTTCTGATAGATACGTGCCATATTGGATAGAACTGCAGAGATGAGTGCATCCTCATCTTTGATCTAACAAAAAAAAATTAGCTTTCAAATTTGCATGGCGTAGTCACCAAGTTTGTAGAATACGGCTCATATACCCTTATATTCACCTTTAGTTCGACCAAAACAGGCGATGCTTGATTGATCCGGGTAGCAGGAGACTCACATCTACCCCGGGTGCTGAACGCGTCTTCGAAAAATTGAGATTTTGTTTGAAGAATTGGCTCTTGCTCAGCACATCTGTTTTTGACCCGGGCAGATCTACCATCAGGAGGCGAGTGACGAGCCAATTTTGCAACCGGAACATCCTCTTCCTCTTCTTTGTCTTCGAAGAAAATAGATGGTGTCTCAGGGAATCGATCAAGCTTCTCCTGCTGCTTAAAGGTTACCTCGGAAATGTTTGGTGTCGCAAGTGCGTGGAAAGTCATTGGTGATTCCAGAACAGGGACTGGAGGAGATATCCCGAAGCTCGCAGACGAATCCGTCGAGGAATTCAGACGGCGCCTTAGGTATGAGAAGTCTATTTTACGGCGTCTTTGTGTCATGATGTTTTCGCAGGGTGCCTAGAATGAGACGCTTGCTCAAGGGAGTTTTCTCGGGATAGGGCTAGAGATCCTTAAAAGGGACGCCTTCGAAAAGGACTACCTAGAGAAGGATACCTGGCTAAATTCCAAAGTGGCATAGAGACCACGGAAGTTCTTTCCTTGCGTATTTACCTACTGGGAAGGCAGGGCACTATGAAAAGGGTCGATGATTCCATTGGGAAGGTTCGTTGAGGGTTTCGTACAAGGTTCCGGATTGTAGGTAATCGGTAGGTGGCTGTACGGCCTAGAGATGTTTTGTATTGAAATGCTTTGTTGAGATATAAAGAAAGTAAAGAGAAAAGAAAAACAATGGAGAACGTGTGTAGCTGATTTGAACTATTGGGAGTGATTTGAGCTCGACACATGTAATATATATCTTCTAGGGAGCTGGTCTTTGGGTCTTTAGAACGACTTGAGTGTCGACTTCCTCCATCTTAATAATGACTATATTGGCTACTACCTGTTCTACCTATTATATAAGGAAATGAGTTAACAGAAATAAAAATAATCTTGAGCCTCGTGATTGAGTGTGTTGTACTAGCATTAAGGAGAATAAGCGTGGTAGATGAATGGTTATCCTTTGAGGGGTAAGGCCATACCCTCTGGATAGGCTCCTGAACCTCAAGAATTATTTAAATCCAAACCATACAACGTGGTGGCTATAATATTTATCGAGTGAGACCCTCGATTCAGATATATAAGGGGGAGTGGATTGTGAGAATGCCGAAACATTACATGCTATGAGAATTGCTGTGGTGGACAAAGTCTTGGCTTAACTACTGCCGCTTTGTCTTTCCTGTTTTCCCTTCGCGCCATAACAAGTCCAACTACTTATTCTTCCCCCGCGCCGCGACGCGTGTTTGCGATAGGAACAATCGAGTTTGAGCCCTGTATCGCCAGATGGTGATGTATCACGTTATCTTTTATTAAAATGGATGATGTGACGACTTCTCTCCTCACGGAGCATTTTAGTTACACCCCACTGGTAAGTATGCGCTCGAAGTTCATAGAGGTGAAATTGTATCGCATGTCCAGCTGATGATAATCTAGTCTCTTATAGACGACATAATAAACTCAATAAACAACTTGATCTACCAAGCAATATCAAGCCTTGAGTCCGGCTTACTCTCTACCCCCCCGGAGCGCTTGGGCTTTGGCCACGCGACCAACGGTTCCACCATCCCTGACACTGATGAGGATGGCAACGTTGTTTACCCGGAAGCGCAATTGGAGATAGAAAATGGATTGCATCAATTAGAAACCCTTCTCGAGGCGACTGTCGATAAAGCTTTTGATAAGTTCGAAATTTTTGTCCTGCGTAATATCTTCAAAGTCCCAGAAGACCTAGTCGGATGGATTAGGCTCAAGCATTATGAGGTAGATTTTTCTCCTCTCTTTCTTTTACAGTTTTCGGCTTCTAGCTTGTCTATATATCTAACATTGATATCGCAAATCCATAGAATCTTTCGCTAAACCCTCCTCCCGACGCTCCGACCCCCGAATCAATTCTTGAGCAGCGTCGAAAATTACAAGAAACCAAAAAATTGAACCGTGCTTTGAAGCAAGAAAGCGCCCGTAATGAAGTGATGATCGCCCAGCTACGGAGCATGCTGTCAGCTGCACAAGCGAAAAACGTCGAAAATAATACTAAACAGGAAGGTGAATCTTCGGGCCCACTGCAAGTCGGGGACAAGAACTTGGATCTGTCATTCCTGACGTCGAGCCCTGCCGCCCAACAACTACGAATTGGGGTTGTTACTGGCCCCAACATTCAGCATACTCCTCTTACAACTCACACTACGTTTATACTGTCTCAACTTCCTGCATTGAAAGCAATGGTCGAAGAGCTTCGACCAAAACTAGCCTCCTTACCGAAGTCTGGAGATGTGAGTGAAAAAGACTCTAGAGGTGACGAGCGGCGAGAATATATTGAAAGCAGAATTAAATTACACCTCGAGCGGACTGGGCAGCTGGCAGCTGGTGGTGATGGCAACCCTGTCATTGCTGGATATAAGGTGGATGCTGGTGAGGCACAGGCACTTGAGGCTGTCACGAGCTTGCTTACACAAGGGAATGAAAACCGTGATTAATACAAAAATAAGGCTGAGCCCCGAGGATCAAAATACTTTTCAAAGATAAACTTCTACCTGCGGAGTTTTGAAAATGCGTTTCTTTTTTCAAGGCATGGGTCTTGGAACTAGGCAGACCAGGAGATGCTCCATGTCTGCTGATTTCTCCTGAATGGGACTACATCCAGCTTGTCCGACTTCAGGATGTCTACAATCTTTTCATCTTTCCTCTCGAGAGTGATAAACTCCTTTTGTTCAGGCTCGAGTCCATAGAATGCCCGGCCATATTTAGTCATGAAGCCTTCGAGGATTTCTGGGGTGATATCCTCCTCCTTCAGAACGCCGTTTTCACAGGCCTGTTCAAAGGCATCAATCACGAGCTGAGTCGTGTATGGCTGAGTGAAAACACCAGCAGCAATTTTGTCACCGCCTCTCTTCGAGGCCGCTGGATGCGGAGCGCTGTCAGAACCAAAGAAGAACTTCGAGTTGCCTGACGCTGCAGCACGTAGGAGTGCGTCTCGGTCAGCAGGAGTTTTGGCGACTGGCTTGCAAAAGCAGAAGGGGTCTCCGGCCCAGGAATCGATGATGATAGACAGATGATGAGCGGTAACTACAATGAAGCGAGTGCGGTTAGATGATACTTCATGATTTCACGGGAGAGAGGCGGGGTGGATGGGTTGGGTTTACTTGTCCCGGCGACAGTTGGGCCGCATTTCTTGACGGCTTCTACGGCGGCTGCGGTAGTGCAGTGCTCTAGGATAATTCGAAGTTTGGGGAATTTTTCGTGCAGATCTAGAAGGGTCGGGAGAAAGCGCTCCTCGGCCGAGAGAACTGTCACATCGCCTGTGGAAGGAACTTCTCCATGGAGATTAAGGATCATGTCTTGACGTTCCATCTCGGCAAAAACGGGGTAGAACTGGGCATAGTCAACCACACCAGCCGATGAGTTAGTGGTCACACCAGCCGGGTAGCTCTTGACACCAGTGATACCCCGTTTTTTAGCCTCGATAATAGTCTCTGGTGTGATGGTCTCGTGAAGGTAAAGTGACATAAGGTAATTTACATTGGGCTCAATAGCGAGTAGACGCTTCTTATACTCGAGAGCACGGTCGACGGTGGTCACAGGAGGCACAAGATTCGGCTATTGTGATGTTTTATTATTAACGATAATAATATTATTTTTCCAAGGCCAAAGATATTCTGATTATTAGTTTCTTGGATTCTCATCCTTACCATAACATAGACAGTGTTTACACCACCCTGCCTGATGGTGGGGGTCACTAGTTCCATCATCTCGCCATCGCGAAGGTGAACTAAGCTTAGCCTGTTAGTGCTTTGATCCTATTATAAATATGGTAGAGTGGCTGTCGTGGTTTGGTACGCACCGTGGAAGTCGGCCGACGCGGGGAGCTTGACGCCCTGCAACTTTGACAAAGGCATATTGGGAGTATGGTGTACTCGTCGAACTTGACCAACAAGTTGTTTCAAAAGCTGCGGTGACCGAAAGGAATTGATCATTCGGCTGTTGCAATATCGTAATATCCTTGGGGATCTATAGACTGGTCCTGTGGTGCGTTTGTCAATTGTAGTAGTCTCTTCCCCGCCAATTTTTTTTTTCAATATTGCGTGGAGCGTGGGGAGTGGAATTGCTGCATTATGATTGGCTATAGTTATGGGCAAGGCATGTGATGTCATCCCTGCTTTTTACCCACGTTCCATCATCCCGTCCCATTGCAACAACCACTTAAAGAGGTGTCTGCTCTATCTTATTATGCGGGGTTGTTGTCTCCAGTACGAAAATAGAATTCTACTCATCTACTGCAGACATTCCCAGCTCCAGATGATCCATCTAGATTACAGAGATCAGCATAAAGCCTTTCAATTGAGGGACCTGGATGCTGATCTCGGGCCAATCATGGCTTTCCTACTCAGCTTCGCACTTCCCCGTAGCCGCCCAGCCATCCTAGTGTGAACCATAGTGGTGCTTTGTCGCCCACCCCCTGTCAGACCTCTGGCCAATTAGTAGTCATGATTCAAATCTACTATCTGATATAGCAGAAGGTGTGTGAACGCCAAGAACAACCTCTTCGGATTCGAGCCGTCGATTCGTCACGCTTGGGGGTACAGGGCCCGGCATGCATCAATTCGGATTGACAAGCGCCTGGCTGACAAGATTAGAAACATCTCTACATGCATGGTTGTTAATCTGAAGAATTCTTCCCCTGAAGGGAAGCACCCGAGCTTGGCCTCAACTGCAGGGAACGACAAATGAGCATCTCTCACTGAGAGAAGGCGGCTACAGAGCTTTTGCTACTGGCTTTATGCAAGACATGTGTTCTGAAAATAAAATATGCAATCTCTTGGAAAAAGAGCCCTGGTTGATTGGGGAGCATTTTATTCCCGCCTGGATTGCCCCATCCGCAGTAATACTTAACATCCATTCTTCTTCCCATTTGCCTTTGCATTTTCCATTGTCAGGGTTATTTTTTCTCTCCTTTTCGTTTCCCTTTCTAACCAATCTCCTCTCTTTCTTTTTCATTCTCTGTCCACTTTTACTAAATAATCTTCTGGAAAGATTTTTTGTACACTCTCTCTCTTAATACAAACAACAACATTATAGTTGCCTTCCTCTTTGACTGTCAACGGGACATCTATATCTTCTAGCAAATTTCACTTGAATATTTTCGTCAAGACGAAATTAGCTCTGTCGGTATAGCTAATAGCAAATTTGTCTTTATTTCACCACTTTCCTCTTTATTCATACGTCATTCATAATTGAACATGGATTCTGGGTCTCTGGCAGGGTCTTATCATGCATCTTGTGCATCTGACCAAGAAGAGTCGGATTTTCTTAAACGAATTCGCTACCTTCGTTGGGTCCGGATTGGACTTGCCATCCTTACCTTGGCTGTCTCTGTCTCTATCATAGGTGTTGAGGCAGTACCTTATCAGCATTATCGGAAGACGTCTGCGTACGAAAGTATTGGACTGTTTCTATGGCCGCTAAATTTTGATATACGTCCAACAATTGCATTGTTGGCCTGCGGCTGCGTCATTACGTTCCTGAGTCTATTTTTCATTGCTATTGCTTTTATTCCTTCGGTGGGTACCCAGTTCTTTATACGTTGTCTTTCGCTGCATCGACACTAACGAAGTAGAAAAAGCCTCGTTCGCATATAAGACGTGTAAACATGGCCGCAGTGGCAACTTCTCTCTGCGGCTTCATTACGGCTTTGGTGGGAATCGTGTTTGCAATCTACCTGCCTGGACAGTCATACCCTAATGACTTCACCAAAAGCGAGACCATTCATTCCTGGACCTGCAAGTGGAAAGGTTCCCACAATCTACCCCACTTCCTTTCTAGTGAAAGTGAGACAGCCTCCCCTGCGCCTGCTGGTTTTGCACGGGATTGTGCCGCTAGTCAGGCAGGTTTTGCGCTTCTGGGCGTTCTCATCGGGTTGGAAATTATTATGGGGGCTACAGCTGCGCTGGGAATGTGGCTTGAAATTGGCGTAGCTAAGCAGAGAGGGAATGATCAATTCCAGCTTGAGAAGGTTGAGATGATTGTGAAGCATGGTCAGTGAGAGACTCCCTTGGGGAAAGCCACAACTTCGGCAGGAGCCATGGAATGGCTGATGAGTAACTGTCACCACCGCGAAATATTCTTTTCTAATGCAAGAGGATGAGACAAGGAATCCTGTGTGATCCCGGAGATCAGCAGTTCCTCGAAGAGGAGTTATGGATTTTATGTTTGTTTCTAGGCCTTTATAATTATTGTTATCCCCTTTAACAATGAGATTTACGTGTTGCTTCATGTGTCATCAGACTCAGTCAATCGACCACGCTGAGTCTTACAATTTAGGAATTCCCAAGTAATAAGGATCACTTACTTGCCAGCGGTTAGAGAAACGAGAGATTAATTAGAGAGTTTCCAACTCCCTCACAGTGTGCATTACGGTCTACTTGAGTAAGTTATCTGCTTGTAGCCAAAAAGCTTTTATTTATTGACCTTGGATCCCCCTTGCTTAGGAAGATAAGTGATTGTTGCCCATCTCTAACAGTAGAAAGAGGTTCTAATATTAGCTAGCGTTTTCTAACAGTATGGAGCATCTCATGGTTCTTGAAGGTGTTCGAGGGGTATCTCTTCCTCGCTATACTGTCCATACAAGTAGTTTTTTTTTTTTTTTTTTTAGTAAAGAATGATATCTCGTCATGTATATAGTAGCAACCGAAACATTGTTGTCTCCTTCGTGGTTTGATATTCATACCTACCTAATACCTACCTACCTATCTATCAATAGTCCTGGCACCCATCCGCCCATGTTAGAACCTTGGACGAGGCTGATGTTCCACCTGTGCTGGCTCACCGATCAGGAATAATCTTATTGGGAAGCAAGATCTGGATGAGGCGTAAGTGGGCTAAATAGGCTATTCTATGGCTAAATTGTTCTTATTGTTGTCGTTCTAGAAGTGGTATTTGAGGACTGCGACAGCACCGGATAAGTAGAAGCTATCTAATTACCTGGTAGGTACCTCAGTACATACCTTTTTTACTAAGAACTATAATTGGTGACGGTCTTATTTGCTAAACTAAGAATTACTGATAGTTTCCCACATCAATGGAGGCCGATAAGAAGAATATACCCAGCCCGATCTCATTGATCAAATCCATCTCTTCTTCTTTATAATGATTTTTTTTTTTTAATTCTTCCAATAGATGCTCGCCACTATAACCTCCCAAATCTATCCACACACCTGGGTAGGTGCCTACTTACAGATACAGATACATTCCTCGTCGCTTTGCACATTGAGATCAATGATATTTGGATAGCGTGTGGACTATCTAGCGGACCGTTGAGTATTTAAATAGTGATTTTTCTGATACAAATGGGGGATATACGGATTGTATATTCGTGCGAATCCTAGAAAGAGTGAAGGGAAAAGATAGGGAGAGAAGCTCACTTTCTTTGGTCTAGCCTTTAGAGCTTTGCGTGTTTGAGGAGGAGACGCATGGGTTTGGTATGCCTAAAGCCTCTATCCGCTAGGTAGAAATCCTGAGCTCGATTTGTGGGAGCTGAGCCCCTCACTTTACTTCTAGGCATCCACTTGGATTTCGATTTCTCCCAACTCACCGCATATAGAGTCAAGAGATCAAAAAACATTTTTGGGAAATTTTTTCTTTAGAATATCTCAATATCATCCTTATTAGGTGAGTTCGATTCTACCGACCGCAAAAGTTTGAGGTGATGTATCTTAACATGATCCTTCCGCCAAGAAAGACTCCCCCTTGTCTATAACATACACAGCAGAGCTATTCTTCACCATTATAAACCACTAAATGGATCAAAGTCATCTCATCTGATTGCGCTGGTTTAGCAACAGAAGAGCCATGGGTGCTAGGCAGTCAACTCAAGCCACCGGACTAGAAGAACCGCAAGAGGACCCAAATTCTCTTACAAAACCGCAGGTTGCTGGCCTCCAACACTGGTCTCTACACAGTCGCAAACCGGAAGAGCTCTCGAAACAACGAGTTGGCCCGACAGAATGGAATATTACGCCATTCTCGAAGTCCGTTACTTCCCCTTGGGACGTTAATATCCCAGCAGCGGAACTTCCGAAGCTACTGAATGGGTTTCGACCCCAATTTATGGAGCACAAGTGGTTCGTGTACGCTGACGGACCAGACGCAGTAGGACACGCTAGCCTGCACATATTCCGCAGTTGGACGGGGCATAAGATGGCTGAAGTGAAAATCAAGGTATCGGTGGATGAGGAGGGTACGGTCGGTGACGCGAAGATGATTGAGATCATTTGGGAGGCAGACGAGGAGAGGATTCGGGCTCAGACTGAAGCAGGCGCAAAGTCGATGGTGTTGAGTGTGTGTAATTGGGTGTTGCGGGCTCGCCTCGGCCAGGAAGACAGTGATTCCGAGTGATCTTCGCCTACTTGATTTGTGCTACATTCTATAGGGTATGAAGGGGATAACCCGCTGTGATGTCTGCTGGTGGTGGCCTGTGGACTGAAACTTATGAAATTGGAAGTATACAACTCGATTCAAAAAGTATAATCTTGCCTTTAACAGGACTGAAGTGAACTTAGAATACTATACTGATCGAAGAGAGGACTGGAATTTAAGAAGAATTAAGAACAACCGCTTTTTCTCCAATAAACCATCTGTCATGGTTACTCGACGTGCTCGAAGCAATAAATATCCTCTATTTGTGAAGGACACAAGATTTTGGCGTCTATGACCCTTCTACACAAGCCTCAGCCCTGTCCTTCTTTAGCTCTCTATCTCCACGATCAGACCGTTTGGGCTCGGCTGAACACCAACCTGAGACTAATTTACTTTACCGTGTATGGGAACCGCCCCAGCGCCACCTATTATCTACTGGCTTGGGGGAATAGACGAATTCATGTCCCTCCACTGCTAAAAATAGTGTCGACAGAGTATTGAAGGAGGCAGCTAATAGATTCAATGCCTACCTTATTGACCTACCCAATCGAAGAACTTTAGATTTTAACACAGGTTTGTCCGCTCCAACGCTGTGCAGCCCTCATTCTGTCTTCAATTTGGGAAGTGCTTCGCTGGCACCTTGTTCTCTGCTCATGCTGCTGTCCGTGAAGCGTGACATAGGTTCAGCCTTGATAACCGTCCCCACCGGGATATGGAGGTGAGGGTAGGATTTTGGCCCTCGATATCAACGGTCTGGTGATACATCAATGTCGTGCAATGTTGGAGTTGGCATGGCATGGGATGTCAGCCTTGCTGCGCCCTAACTATTGGCGAGTTGTATGGCAACTATTGCTTCTACTCTGCATAACAAGATTTGGTTTGGCTAAGACCTCAGCCCGTTATTATATCTGTGATCTGTAACTTTTATTTTGAATTTGTAGTTCTTAATTGGATGGCTACTACAAAGGAAAAAAAAAAAGGGAAAAAAAAGCCAGATAGTAGGTGTGCTGGTGGAAGAGCGAGCGTTCACTTTGTGGAACCACGCTCTTTTCGCCTTGCATCGGTAAGGAGACTGAATTGAGCTCCTGTTGATGGAGTGTTTGTTGAACATTTTTATAGAGGCGGAGGAATTAAACTATTCTAGTTTCCAAGGGGCAGACTCGGAACCAAACGGCCAACACTCGGATTTCTAGTTGTTTCTTGTTGCGGGGAAACGGAGCGAGTCTGGCCTGTTAGGAGAGAGCCCTCTTTACACTCAATCCGATCCACTAATGGAGTGGGGTCGAAAATGGGTTGTCTCCGATAAGAACTTCTTTCTCTTTGTAATTTCTACCAGCTATCCATATCCATCTACTCCCACTCAATCACATCGAGCGCGAATGATTTTGTACTCCCTTGTAGCATCGAAGCAGCGATGCCTCCTATGAAAAAAGGATCATCCAAGAAGTCCCCCAAAACACGGGTTCTTAATGCGTAGGTATGTATGTCGCCATTGGAAGAAACAACACCCTTGCCATTCTCAAGCGATAGATATTCTAACATTGCTAGGTTTTCCCCTTTGTCATCTCTCCACCATTATAAAATAGGTTTGCTGTGATCCAATTTCACTGATAATAGAATTTGACGGTGTCCATACACTAGCTGCTTAAGATGCCGTCAACAAAAGATCAAATGCACTGGTGGAAGCCCATGCGGCCATTGCGAACGGCGCAAAGTACAGTGCATTTTCGAAGGGGAAGAATGCAAGGTTTGGGTTACGCGAAAGCACCTTTCAGAACTGAAGCTCCGGTTAGCCGAGCTCGAAAAAGAAAACCAGTTATTAAGACAACAGCTGTCCGAACGGAGCGCTGTTGCGGTGACTGGCAGGGATGCGAGCCAACAGGGGGAAGCTGTTCAAAATCCCGAGGCGGGAAGCACCAATGAATCGCCTCCTTCTATTAGCATAGTATTTGACTTTGACCGACTGGCTACTAAAGATGACCAAGGTGAATTGTCTTTGATAGATTCCTCAGCTGAAGAGACCAAGATGGTGAATCCTTTATCAGCGGGTCCACCAGAGTTTGTGACGGACACTTCTGGAAATTTTTGTTCGTCTCTCAACCTGCCATTAACCCAAGACTATTGAAAGGACGTGGTGGAGTGGGCTAACAAAACCCTAGATTACCTAGGCCACACATCAAATTGGTCTCTAACATTACGTTTCCTCCGCTTGACACACCAGCGTGTGTATGGATACCCGTTCCCTGAACCTACAAATCACATGGATGCATCAGTTTATGATTTCGGCTGGAATGGTAAACGAACGAGAGCAACACCTGATGTTACGGGTCTGCCGTCCTTGGACCATTCTCTCTTTTTGATCAATGCTACAAAGTTTCATACAGGTCAGATGTTTCATCTTTTCGATGAGAAAACATTTATGCCGCAGTTGTATGCATTCTATCAAAATCCCGTCGAGAAGATACACTCTGCAGGGCTCTGGTTCATCCACTTTCTTGTTTTAATTGCCCTTGGGAAAGCATTTGTGGGTGCAAAGGCTCGAGGAAACTGTCCCCCAGGAGGTGAATGGTTCATGAGAGCATTCATGCTGCTTCCAGAGTATTCTAATCTATGGAGAAACCCGAGCATGTCTGGAGAAGTTCTTTGCTCGATGGCAATATATCTCCAGTGTATCGACTGGCGGGCTTGCGCTCATAATCTGGTAAGCAGCTTGTTTGCGAAAACTAAAAAAGAAGGAAAAAAAAAATACTGGCTAATCTATATTTCTCTATGCAATTTATAGATCGGCCAAGCTTTGCGAATGATGCTAGCCCAAGGTTTTCATGCTGATATTCACCACGAAGCCTTCGATGAACATGAGACAGAGCGTTGCCGAAAAATATGGTGGACTGTTTTCATACTTGACCGTCAACTTTCTGTCTTGATGGGTTTACCACTGGCTATCACTGATGATGAAACTACTGCTAAATTTCCGACATCTATCGACCCAGCATGCAGCATGGTTATGCCTATTAATGTGAAGCTCTGCCATATTCTTGCCCAGGTAGTTAACCGTAAGTATTTCGAAGGCTTATTCGCTGAGAACACCTCCCCCCATTTTTACTATTCCTTGTTGGCTAATACATTGGTAGGAGTTTATGGAAAAGATGGAAAGTGTAGCACAACATTTCTGAACAGTACTCAAAAGGTGCTCCACGGGGTAGCAGCTGTGGGTCCTGAGATCAGACAGCATTTTCCCATACCAGAGGACGACTCGGTAAGAGGTATTTCACGAGTATCTGGGTATATCAATCTCCTCTACCATCAGGTATGATTCATCAAATTGGTGTATAGTCGCATAATAGCTAAAAATTCTGCAGTGTATAATGCTATCTACTCGTCCATTCTTATTTATTCTCCTCGAAAGACACCTGGAATCTACCGAAAATGAAGTGACCATACCTACGCCTGTCAAACTCCTCCTACAAATCTGCGTTGAATCAGCCAAAAAGGCAATCAACATTTTACAGGCACTGCAAAATCAAAATCTGCTTGGTACGTTTAAATCTTCTGACAAGGCCTAATAATTAGTATACACATGCATTTTCTGATATGTTCCATGATCACCAGAGAATTTTCTTCCCTTCGATCTAGACAGTACTGTGTCATCAAGTATGGTGATATTGATTGCTACAGCACTTGGGTCGTCCCTTATTGAAAATCCCTTGCATCTTAAGAATCTGGCATATAGTATTCTGGATGAAATCATTACCAAAGGGAACCTCGTGGCCGAAGCTTATCAGACAAAGCTCAAGAATTTGGAAAGCTTATTGGCGAAACATGAAGAGCTCAGAGCCGCAAGAAATGTGGTCCCAGTAGGCCAAGCTTCTGAACCAGCACAGCCTCTACATCTCGCCAGCTCTCTGCCCAGCAACACCTCCGATCCAGAAAGATTAGTAATCGCTCTGGGAGCCGAAGAGTCACCAGGACTTGGGCAAAACATATCAGATGAATATAATTGGGAATGGAGTGATAATCTCATGTCCTCACAGCTTATGACCGCTGTGGACTTGCTCGGCCCGGACGCCATGGGGGACTGGGCAACATTTTCCGAAACTTTTTTCAGTGGGACTTGATCTTCGATGCAGACTGATAGTAGAATCTCGAGGGTGTCATGCACCTTACTTATTTGTCACTAATCTAATCCATGATATACTGCAAGATCTTTGGATTGGCTCTATTTTAGTTGGCCATTCACATGCAGAACAACGTCATCCACAAATTGTGTGCTTTTCAAGTACCAGCTGACGGCCTCCTGATCAACTTCGTCCCTCTCGCCCAAGGTCCAACCATTCCCGAACCATCCGAAATCATTCCCGTCATAAGGGCTAGTCTCAAAGTCTTCCCATCGAACCTCGCTAAAGGTTTTCACTGCATGGACGCTACTACCGGGCCATAGCGCAGTAACACGGCCTCTCTTTCTCTCCTCCACCGAAGCTCCTGGTGGAGAAGACTTGTACCAGCTAGAACACTCTGCGCTGTAAACGGTCCGGGCGAAATACTTTTCTGCGAAGTTTGTGAAATTCTCTACCTGGCTTCGTTTAGGTTCAATGGTGCCTAAATTTCCAAAAGCCATTTTGTGGAGAATTTTAGCCACATAGCAGTGGATTTGCTCCATCATAATTAGTAGGTTACCGGCACCTTGGAATGAATAAGGGCCCAGAGACTGGAAGAAATTGGGAAATCCGTCTGTGCAAACGCCTAAGTATGTTTCTGGACGGCTGGAGTAACGATCGCGGAGATTGACAGCATTGCGACCATGAATTGGGAACCCCCCAGACTGACTGACATCAAAGCCGGTGGCACACACGATCGTATCTACTGCCCTATGTTTACCGTCGGCGGTAACGATCCCTGTCTCGTCAATCCTCGAAATTGCATCGAATATCACACTCACTTTGGGCTGAACAAGTGCCTCCAAGTATCCGGGGCCAGGTGTAAGGCGTTTGCAAAGGGGCGGGAAATCCGGGAGAAGGTGGTCAAGAAGCTCTGGTTTGTCTTTCAATCTCTGCTGCATCTCAGCTTGGTATCGAGCCTTTGAAGCAATCTGAGACTTATGGCCGCGCTGCGAGATGCTGTAGTGGTTTTGTATGCTGAATTCCAGAGCTTTGCGATACTCAATATATAATGCTGGATTATCTTTCCAAGCCAACTTCTCGTTTTCGCCGTAAACGAAATTATTCTCTTGCCCCTTTGCCCGAGCAGCGAGCTCCTCTTCCCCTAGCTGTGCTGTGATCCAGGTCCTTCCACGAACATAATGATCCATAGACTTGACCCGGTCCAGAATAGCCGGGACAATCTGAATCCCACTACTCCCAGCTCCAATAACCGCCACGGTTTTATCCTGTAAAATCAAACACGAGTCAAGACCGTAGGATGTATGACCGGGTCTAGAAAACTCACCTCGAGATCAATCTTGGCATCCCAATTTGCACTATGTACCAAATCCCCTTTGAAGCTATGTAGCCCCGGGATGGAGGGCCATCTCCACTCATTCAACCTCCCAGTCCCAGTCATCAGCACGTCAGCCGAGTCTTCGAAGGTTTCGTTGTTAATTGTGTTCTGAATCTGGACAAACCACTTCCCGGTTGTCTCGTTCCACCAAGCCCCAGCGCATCGACTATTGAATCTTATATGCTTCCGCACATCATGTTTCTGGGCGACCCGTTTCCAATACTCCAGAATTTCCGGGGCTTCAGCGAAGAACTTGCTCCAGCCAGTCCAAGACTCGAAGCTGAGTTGATACGAATGCGAGGGAACATCTGTACACAGCCTGTAATCAGAAATTTGGTCACACAATTACCCCGAGTTAGGGTGAAGTATATGTTGCTTTCTTTCTTTTTTTTTTTTTTTTTTTTTTTTGGTGTTGTTTCAACATACCACAAGCACAACCAGGATATCTATTGTCAAAAGTTAGCCCTCACCAATCTCAATCAAATAAGGCCCACCCATGCACTCAAGAACATATGTAGTGTACAAAGAAAGCAAAACAAAAAAAAAAGAAAAGGCAGTGGAAATCGTCGACCCCCCTCATGCTCATACCTATTCTCGTACCAAGTTCCACCCAATTCAGGATTTTTCTCATAGATAACTAGATCCAAATCCGGAACAGCCTGTCTAAAAAGAATCCCGGCCATGATCCCGGAGGCGCCCGCACCGATGTATATGACCTTGAGGGGCCGAGGCTGGTCAATAGGACGCTCAGAGATAACCGTCGTTGCGGTATATCCTAGAAAAACATTATGTGTCAAGGTCGAGGTGGACTCGAGAGGCTTTTGCTCCATAGCACCAACGCTTGTCTGAGGAGGGAACGAAGTGGTAGAGGGAGAATGGGCCATAATAAGAAATAGTTATCAACAAGGAAAAAAAAGAAGAAAAAAAAAGAGGTAAATCAGAGAGGTCAGTGAAATAAATAGTATCAAAATATATCAATATACCCTCTCAATAACTCTAAAGACAGACTCGTTTTTATAATATTCTCCTTGTTTTCCCCTTTACAATAATCTGACCGACTTGTATATACCTTACCCTATATATAGATAGATACCTAACACCTAATCTTATACATCTGAACTTACAAGAGGGAGGTGGAAGTGGAGGTAGAGGGGCTCTCCCCGGATGGCTATCCGATATTGTACACTACCTCTGTATACAAAATCTACCTACCCTACCTTACCTGCCTTAGTTCCACCCTCTTCTGATCTGGGATTGCCTTGAAAAGAACAATAACGATATAAGTTATATATATCATAAAAGCCAAGAAGTACACAAAGGAAAAAGAATGAAGGGGTAAAAAAAAAGGATTACTCTTCAGAGTTTTCATCGTGTTCTTGTTCCTTGGAGTGGGCGCTGAGTGGGAGTAGCTAGTAGCTTAGCTCTCGGATAGGGTCCGATTATATTACAGATAGTACCTTACCTACCTTACGTAGTTTCCGTATCTGACATCCCATAAATAGGTAGGTAGGTAAGAGTACCTGGGCTATTGGAGATACGGCGAAATGGGTCTCTGTGTTGGCTGACATTATCCTTATAATTTACGTCTCTGTCTCTTCTTGATTCGTATTATAGACCTAGGTCCTATCTAGCTTATGTACGGGAGTATTTTCAAATTTAAATGTCTAGGAGCCATTGGATAGTTAAAGGATAAGCACTGTACGTAGGTACCTTTGATGATTCACTTTCTTGCTTTCGATTATTCTGTAGGTGAAATTTACTATTCGGGTCGGAAAATTAATGAAAAACGCCCCCAAAAAAGGAGGAAAGGTTCCGTATTACTCATATTCATGAAATTGGCCTTCTTGTTCCGTATGCATCCAATCTATCTAGGTACCTAGGCAGGTAGGTATGCCTCGTCTGGCATCGGATCCCTAACCGAACGATGAAATTTCGCTCATGATTTCGGGAGGATCGCCGTCTTATCTTTCTAGACACGTCTTGATATGCGCTGTTTATGGTATGTTTAGTATTAGTCTGTGCGATCTCTTTCTTTTTGTCTAAAAGAGATATGAGATCGAATTTCAAAGCCTTAACATTAGGAACGACACATGGAGAAGTTTAATATTGGATCACATCAATTTGTAGATGATATACTATGATGACTATAGCTTGTTCGATCGAATCTTCGTGCTATCCATTCGAGTTCCCTCGTCGTCCTGTTCCGCTACCTCAAGGATTGGCAGTTCCTGGGGCATGATCCTTCGGGGTGTCGAGCCCGGGACAACTGAATAGGAGGAGAAATCTGTCACATTGCGGTACTTGCGCAGGAAATCCTCATCAAGAACCAAGAGACCATTTACGGTCTCGGCTGGAGTTTTCAGAATGCCTAGAATAGCGTCGGAGAATATGGTCTATAGTAGAGACCATGGTAAGACAGACGACAATAAACTAGAAGAAAATGGAAGGGCAAGGAAAGGATAGAACAGGACATACAGGCTTTCGAAGGTCGGCTTTTGAGCGATCACTATTTGCCGGGTTCATCTCTGTTGCTGCACTCTGTATAGCCTATCGCGAAGAAAAATATCTCATCAACCAAGCTTCTAGCGCAAAAAAAAAAAAAGAAGAAAAGAAAAGAAAAAGGTAATAGTGTTTATAGAGAACATACTGTGGAAGGCCAGATACTCGTGATGGCCATATCCTTTGCTCCCTGTCTGACAAAGTCCATCGCTAGGCCGCGCGTAAGGACACTCATGCCAACTTTGCCTGTTGAGAAGTAAGCATCAGTCACTTGCCAACAATTTTCTTTTTTCACCCTCCTTAGCTGAGTGAGTGTATAGAAAGAGAACATACCCATCGCATATGCGGTCTTTCCGCGGAAGAAACGCGAGTAGATAGGCGGCGACACCACCACAATACGACCCTTCCACCCATTCCGCTCAAACTCAGGTAGTGCCGCCATAACGGTCGCATAAAGACCTTCCGGGTTGACTTTTTGCATCAATTGAAACCGTTTTACGGGCGTGTTTGCGACTGAGGACCACCAAATTGCACCAGAGTTATAGACCACAACATCCAATCTCCCCGCAAGACGGACGGTCTCCTTGACCATGTTTTCGACTTGCGCGACATCCCTAACATCAATAGGGATGGCAAATGCTTCACCTCCAGCCTCTTTGATCTCACGCTCAACGGTGCTGATGGTGGATTGGGATGAATTGGGATCCGGAGGGAATGGGACGGTCTCATAGGCATTGGAGGTGGACTTTGCGGCCACAACGACTGGTCCAAAATGTTAGACAGACTATCATAGATTTATTCTTCGGTCCATCAAGCATTCAAGTGCTCTTTTTGAGAGAGGTGGAGAGATAATTTTGCGAACAACGACCATAGACAGAGAGGGAGAGAGGGAGAGAGAGAGATGGGGCAATACACACCAATATAACCATTCTTTGCCAAGTCAATAGCGACCTGTCGACCGATCCCGCGCGATGCCCCCACCACCAAAGCAACGGGCTTCGGGGATGTCGTGGTAGTAGTTGTAGTTGGTGTCGTCATCTTTCGAGAACTCTCAAGTAGGAATCTAACTGGTCGGTGTCTCCCAATATATACGTGAAAGAAGAGTAGATCGCGATCAAGTCTTTTATCATAAAATATAATTTTCTTGAAGCAGGAGAGGGGGAAAGACTTGAAAACTCACGTCCCATTGAGTAAATAAATATAGATGATGAGATTATCCCACCTATCCTCTTCCCTCGGCTTAATCAAGAATGAATAGTAATCATTTGGTTCTCCGATTTGCCGACATGATTTAATATTATTATGCGGGCCGGCCCGTAAAGTTCTAGATGTACACTCTTAGCCGGGGATAGAATAATCTTTTTTTTTTTTTGAACAAGTAGAAAATGCGAGGTATAATTAGTAGTGTGAATGTTATGCTATATTTTTTGAAAAGCATCTGCGTACCAGTCGAGCAATGGATAGAGATGACCTCACTTTCGTCATTTGATGCCTTATCGTCCAGGCGTAAACACTCCGCACATCCTAGCTTACCATTGGCTAATTCTGATTATCTAACAATCACCACCGCTCGGCAGAATCACGCATTTCGCGCAACCTCCCCGTTCCT
Source organism: Aspergillus haitiensis (assembly GCA_027569155.1). Lineage (NCBI taxonomy): Eukaryota > Fungi > Ascomycota > Eurotiomycetes > Eurotiales > Aspergillaceae > Aspergillus > Aspergillus haitiensis. The sequence goes on along the minus strand of JAPDEO010000001.1, from coordinate 1,359,550 downwards.
CTCGGCCCCAGACCGAAACTTCGATATAATATTTTATAAATAACATTAATACCGAAAGAAAATCGTGGAGTTAAGTAACAGAAAAAGGAATAAACACACACACTCAACGGCGAAAAGAAAGAAAAAAAGGAAAATGCCTCTTGATCTCGATTTAGATGACGAAACTTATAACTCCTCCGAAGACGAAGATTTCACTCTCGATCCAACAGCAGGCGAGGACGATGAAATCGGATTGACTTCCTCAGATGAAGAGTTGGAGAATGAGAAAAACGATGCTAGTGGAACTCCAGCGGCGAAGAAGCCAAAAACCGCCAGAACCACGAAGAAACGAAAGACGCGGGAGGATGGAGCGGAAGGGATTGCAGAACTAGACTCTGGCGATGAGGCGATGATCCAAAAGGCGAAGGCGCGAAAGAAACAAAAACAGCAAAAGGGGGAGAAGACACAAAATAACCGCGATGACAACGATGAAGACGACGAGGAGGATATGGATTTTGATGATGATGATGCGGAAGAAGGTGGTAGGGGGGGTTTTGTCCGAACCAGGGCCATGAGGATGCGGGTGTAAGTTTTAATTTCCATGTTTCTTTGTCAGTCTTTTGGATGCTAAAGGGATTTGCTTACCATTTTTTTTTTCGTGTCTAATAGTCAAGAAGAGTCGAAACCCCTTGCGAAAATTGATGGTGCTACAATAGACGTTGATGCCATATGGGCGAGCATGAATGCACCAGAATCACACATTGGATTGACGTCTTCGCAACAAGCCCAGCAAAAGAAAGATGAGGCAGAAACGAAGGATGATATCGAAATGCGCGATCAGCAAGACAATGCTATTCCGCCAACCAATTACCACCCAAGCCGAAAAACTAACCAATCGTATGTTGAGGAAATGATTAAAATTAAACGCACTTACAAATTTGCCGGTGAGATGATTACAGAGGAGAAACTTGTTGCCAAGGATTCTGCGGAGGCGAAGCTGTACCTAGCCAACGCGAGCGGAAAGGATGGTGAAATTGAGATTGTTACAGCAACCGATGCAGATCTGGAAGGAAATAATGGCGATGTGAAGGTGGCAGTTAAACTTCGACGTCCACTGAGACGGGTATCGCGGTTTGACCCGAATCCAACCGGATCTATCAAGAAAAGTTGGGAGAAGCAGGCAGCTACTGCCGCCGGAACAGACGAGAATGCCAGCGGACCCAAGATCAATACTGTGGAAAAGTCGCGGATGGATTGGGCTGCATACGTGGATCGTGCCGGCATCAAGGACGAACTCAGGATCCACAGCAAAGCCAAGGAGGGCTTCCTTGGTCGGATGGATTTCTTGGATCGTGTGGATGCCAAGAGAGAAGAGGAGCGGAGAAATGCTCGTTTGAAAGGGATGTAAAAGAGATCTTTATGATGGCCCTTTGCGTCATATTATTTCTACAAGTTTGCATTGCCTCTTCCAAGTCTTTCCGAACGAGAATTAGCGGCAACTCGCGTGCATACCTTCCAGCTTCGTGACAACGAACTCAGCCTAGCTATACAACCATATTGCCTAACTATTCGTTTGGACAGCCACCCCCACGAATGAAGATGGGAGCTTAATCCCATGTTGGAGGGTTGGTTGCCGCTTCCGACTGGGTAGATCTACCGTTGTCGCTCCTCATCACAGTCGCGCAATACTCTTAGCTCAGTATCTTAACAGACAGGAAAAATTACCAGCTCCTTCCGGGAACTTAATCCATGTCGGCGTTGATCAATCGCAATGCCTCGACTCTATTCGGACCCTCTCGGGTTATGATATCCTGAAACGGTTTCAACTATGAAACATCTTATCCTGAACATGATTGTATCTAGCTATATTTCTACCTCTCAAATTCGAAAATACACCATGGGCTCGAAGAATGGGTTAGACACACCAATCACCAATATCGATTTGTATTTTATATCAAAGCGGAATAGATATAACTAACCTGGATAACTATTTACGCACTTCATTCTTGATTGACTATGTATTTACATCAACGGTTGACTTAACCCCCCTGTGTTGGCGATCTTCGTGGTTAAACTACCAGTGAGCGACCATGAAACTAATTTTGCTTGCCTCAATTGTTGACTTATTTAGGCACATATTTAATACCAGATGAAGGACAGCCAGAGTTCGAGACTATAAAAGACATTTTTTTTTCTTTAGTTATTCATTTTCATTTACATCACCATTAAGAAGAGGGTTGGAAAGGGGGCAAAAAAAGGAAAAAAAATCTTACGAGAATCAGTAGCTTGGTATTCACCCGTAATGATATTTCCCCTGACGTTGAAAAAGTACCACGCCTCGTTCAGGGTACTTCCGTCACAGCTGACATACGGCGCGTAGCCATCATGGATCTCAGAGAGGGCAGATTGAATCTCATCCAAGGTGTAGGTCGCAGAATTCGAGGGGGTGATGCCTGCATCGGCAAGGGCCTAAGACAATGGTGAGCTCATATCGAGGGTGAAAGGGAAAAGCAAAATAAATAAGCAAGTATGGGCTTCGAATATATACATACCTGATAGGTGTCGAGAGTTTTGAAAAGGTCTACGACCTTTTGGAAGTAATCTCCTACTTCTTCCTGGGCTGTATAATCAGTGTAACACTCGGGTTCGATTGTGTTGATGCAAGTTCCTAGAGCGTTGATCAGGATTAGAAACACCGGAAAATCATTATAAGGGGCAAAGTTAAAAAAGAAATGAGAGAAAAGAAAGAGGGAGAAGGGTGGGAGGTTTACCGTGCTTGTTCCACTCGTGCTCCCAGAAACTCTCATCATCACCGCTATAGTCCTTCCAGTAGGTGTTCATATAGGATAGAAGTTCAGTCCGTCCTTGCGCCTGGAGAATATCAGTGATATTTGAGTACTCTCGCGACGAGTCGCAAAATGACTCGTAGGTACCATCGCAATTATCTGGCCTAGCATTTCATTAACACTGATTACAAGGTAACGATAGACAATTTTGAAACCAGATTCAAACCGACCAGAGTCCGTGAATGGTCCAGGAATCACTCGGACCGGTTACAGGATCCGTGTCCCAGAACTGGGTTAGGAGAAGGGCTCCTCCCGGAGAATTGAAGCAGCAAGAAGCTGCTGTTGAGGAGCTAGAGCAGCTGAGAGGGCTGTTACTTGGGCAGGTATCAAGATCAGCCAAGGTTCTTGATACCATGGAATAGAGGACGAGCATGCCCGCTGTGGGGATGAATTTCTTGAAAGCCATTGTGGACAAAGTCAAACACTTTCTCAAAAGCTTAGAGAGATTTGCTAATCACATCCGAAGAAACTTGGTTCGAGGGCCCATTTTATACTTTGGTATTCGAAAAGTGAAAATAAAAAGATTCAAGGTGGTAAAAAAGAAAAAAGAAAAAGACAAGCTGATGATGATCCAACCTGGTACCTGAAAATCGAGTTCTCCGCATCTTCAGGGCATTGATTGCACATGGATCGATAAGAGGGCACTGATTTGACGAAGAATGAACTGGGGCGACAGATTAAAAGGCCACTAAGGATCAGAATACCACCCTTTCTCCCGCCACTAAGGCTGCTAAGAATGGATGGGGGTTTGAGAAAGACCAATGATATGGTCGAAGGAGAATCTGCAGGATGACCTGATGTCGATCCCCCGGTAGGTCCGGACATCACGCCCAAAAAGTGGCAGGAGATTGGTGATCGCCTTTCGAATCGCTTTATCATTTTGTATCAGAACGTTGCATCGGCAGCCCCGTTGATTTCAAGTTGGGGGTGTGAACTGTTGATTGTGATAGGAGACACCCGATTTTGACGATTGCGCCCCGAAACAGATTGTGTGCTCTTTGGACTATGTAGATACGTACTGCTTAACCCATTGCCCAGTGAGCGAGCGAATCAAACATCTGCCATCAACACGGGTTGTATACTTGAATCATAGTAAGCATAACCATATTTTCTTGCTTTTTCTTGGCTTGGCTATGTTGTGTACACGGCGGCCTCCGTTCTCCGGGTGCAAAGTCCATCTCCCATGTTTTCTACTTTTAACTAATGCATTCTACATATGATAAAGGTGATGAAGGAGGTTCCATCGCATCGATAGCGAAGTTTCATGAAGCGTATGCAACAAAGAGATTCCTCGCTAGAATGTACTATGTTTGGGAAGATCGCGCCGAGTGGAAGGGCCTGGTGCGACCGAGTGAGAGGACAAGAATAAATCATCTGTTCTCATAAAACTGCTTGATGCAAAACAAGTGACTTTACCGGAGAGTATTTGCACTCGGAATGGCAAAGATGAAATTAAATAATCGGACATAGTGCGACCCGGCATGATAGGCTTTGAGGGGCAGAAATAGCCCAATTTGCCCATCATTCGATGAAAAGGCAAGTATGATGTAGCAAGAGGTTCGATTGCTCAACGCCTTTTAGGTAGAACACGAGAACCTGTCTTTTCGCTGGATTCGTTAACAAATTCTCTTAGTGATTAGCCTAGATATTCGATTGGTATAAGTTCCGCCGATATGCAGTTTAACTAAGGATGAGATATCGCAGCCTTGAGATAATTATCGGCTGAAGCCATAGTGAATGCAAAGGATGTCTGGACAATCTAATTGTGGGCCTTGGTTGTCTCTGACTCAGAGTTAGTCCGATATCGGCTATAATCTGGTTGGAAACAAAAATATAAGGACATCACTGAGTGCTAGCTAGTGTGTTTTCCATGCATTCCCCCTTGACCTGAGTCAGTCCGCTCCCCTCTTTTTAATATCGCTCTGTTCCTGAAATGACGAGCAGCTTAGGAGGTGGGTAAAGTTGGAAACGAGTTGGACAAGTCAAGCCCACAATCGCACGATAAACTAGTTCTAAATCAACCATTTAGAATGAGCAACAACAACGCCACATTCCACATCGTCCGGGCCCACACAGCCGAGCACTTTGCGACAGCAAAGGCACTTTTCACTATGTACGCTAAATGGCTCGGCGTTGACCTAGCTTTTCAAGGGTTTGAGACCGAGCTTAGCGGTCTTCCTGGCAAATACGGTGCACCTGATGGAGAGCTCCTACTTGCCTTCCACGCTACCGATTGGTCTCCACTAGGATGCGTCGCCCTGCGTCCACTCGAGTATAGTAATGAACGCCAAGAGGAAGGGAGACATTGTGAAATGAAACGACTGTTTGTCGCCCCCGAAGCACGGGGTCTGGGTCTGGGTGGGGCTCTGGTCAATGCTATTGTTCAAAGAGCAAAGGATCTGGGATATCAAGGAATTAGATTGGATACTCTCCCTTCGATGCAAGGGGCGATTCGGTTGTATAGGCGGCTGGGATTTGTTGAGACGGAGTCCTACTACAACACTCCGTTAGAAGGGACGATATTTCTTGCATTAGATCTCATGAAGGCGTGAGTTTTGCAGCTTTAGTTTTCGGCAAACTCCTCCAACCACCCTTTTTCCTCTCCCTTGCAGAAATAAATCTGCTGCTTTATGAACGTGATTGAAAAGGCTGGTGTTGTTGGTCTCTCCCTAAACTCAGACTGTTGAGCTTGAAATTCGTTTGTATTGGCACTCATAGTGGAGTTCATGCCTTGTTTGAGGGTCATCATCGTTTGGGAGACGAAAAGACTGTTCAAGGGAAGCTTGTTATTAATGAAATATAGAAAGTACCTTGTGAGGACGAAAGCGCCTAGTTCAATACCTTCAATCCGCTGGCATTGCACATCAAGGCAGGCCAACACCTGTGGACTTGGAGAAGGCGTGAAAGCGGGGTATTACAGTCTTAAATAATGGGACCCTGGTCGGGACGTACTTTTTACACTTTGCAAACCAAGTGTCAACATTGATGGAACTAGGCTATATGTAATCTGCCTAAATAGATTTTATCTGTAAATTTCTAGGCTAGGATGCTCGACAAGGTTATTTAGGTCAGTAGATTTGGAAATAAGAACGCCAGAAGCTTCCTCACTGGAGGTGTCAGAGTATCGATAGTTATAACTGTTGTGACTGCCACAAAAGTGGCTCGTATCCGATCAACACATCAAACAAAATGTCCACACCACTTTATTTCTTTATTCTCAAATCGCGAACGAGTGCTGACGTCAATACTTCTCATCATTTCGCACTTGAAATTATTCCAAAAGAGACGTGTTTGATATCTACAAGGCCCCCTCTTCTCATAATAAATATACCCCCGACTTCCCCATAAATGCATTACAATTCTCAAGGGAGCAGTCTTAAATTTAACTCAAAAACCTGAATGACTAGGGTAGCTTAAATAACAGGTGCCCACTGTTGTTGGTACTGGATATGCCATATCCCACCGTCACGTCAAGGAAGGCTGTGCACACGGCTCGTCTTCGATAATCTCAACAACGCCGCCTTATATACCCTCACAAGTGAACTGGCATAGTTAAAACCTAGAGCTGCAATGGAGTTCTCCCAGCCAAAATTTAGTCATAGCGCGGACAGATGCGATCTGTTACGGCCTTGAGGAAGTTTAGAATGAGTACCGTGTTACCTAGAAGGGTTCAAACAAGCTGAACTTGTACTTACCCTCACACTATCTCCCAAATTAACATTCCGTTCCTAAACCCTCGAGGAGGAATCAGATACTGTGGAACAATCCAAGAACGGAGAAATCAACTCGATGGGGCATCAAATGTGGACATTGTCCTCCTCTGCCGTAGGGTAGGGAATACAAGCAACTGCTCTAATTCGATCTGCAAATCAATATACCGATACGAGCCATAAAACAGCCCTTTCCAATCGCGGAGAGATAATACTTTAGCAGTCCTTCTCAAATACGAGATGATGTCGGACTTAAGATGCGCCACGCCGACCATCGTCGGCCGAGCGTCCTCTGTACAAGTACTCTCACCTTCCGCTCGACAACGCCTGTCCCGTCGACAAATATAATAATTTATTCAATATATCTCAGCAACATAATGCCATCCGTTCCAGTTAAAAGGCAAATTAAAGCTTGTAATGCCTGTCGTGCAGCCAAGCAGGGCTGCGACAAGGAGAAGCCTTGGTGTTCCCGATGTGTAAAGCTCAGTCGCGATTGTGTGTACCAGTCCGTGGAAGTCGAATCGCAGTCTTGCTCCGAAGATCTTAATCAGGTGCAGCCGGAAGATTATCCTTTAGAGAGTACTGAACCTTCTAGTTCCTCCCTTGATGGAGATGATCGACTGGGTGATGCCTCTGAGAGCGCCTTTCTCTCATCCGATCCATTCTCTCTATTCCCGATATTCCAGGTACGTGTATGACACTAAGCTCGCCACTTTATTGTCTGATCCCCTTGATGCACCTTATTAACCAGAAGCATGCATCTCTAGGTAGATGCTTTAGCTAAGGATAATTCCTCACAAAACTGTCAACGATGTATCTCACATAAGAGAAATCGTATCGCTGTGTCTTGTGCTCGTTGCCGCCGTCTTAAAGTCCGATGTGATCGAAAGCAGCCTTGCAGTCGTTGTTCTAAAGTGCGCAGAAGAGTAGAGTGTGTTTATGATGACTTAGATAAGAGAGACCTCTCTGAGAAGGTAAATCTGCCACAAAACAAAGGAAGCTCATGGTCAGCGTGGCATACTAGATTCCACATGAGAGGAACGCACTGGGCACCTATAGTTGAAGATGTAAGATACGAACAAGTTTCCTGAAAGTCGAAATGGAAGGGGGCATTTTCAACTCACTATCTCTACCCTGCTTTCAGGTTCGGGCATTTGTTATACCTCGTCACCTTCACCAATCTGTACTCGATGCTCCCCACGAAAGCCGTATTTTCCCTGGTCCCCATCTGTCATCTAACTTTCCATTCGGGCAAAGAAGTGGTCCCGCAAGGATGTCTAGAAAATCGTTACTTGCCTTTATTCCAACCCGCTCTGTGGCTGACTTGTTCGTGCGCCTGTATCTCGATACCATTGACCAGGCACACCGCATCCTCCATGTGCCATCTTTCAAGACAGAGGTAGCTGGATTTTGGGATGCCCCGCAGACAGTCGACAACAGCTGGCTAGCCCAATATTTGGCTATTTTAGCTCTAGGATGCCATGCGCACAATAATGTATCTAATACAGATCACCACCATCCGAGAGGAATCATCTACCCAGAGCTCCCAGTCCAATTGCTTGATGCCTCCGAGGCCTGTTTGAAAATGACCGCCTTCATGTACAGCCCCGACCTAGCTAACATCAGAACACTATATCTCATGGTGGTTTTCAAACAAATAAGCTGCATGTCATGCCAGGATACTGACTCCTGCTGGCCCATCACGGGCCTCATTTACCGCTTAGCCGTGAGACTAGGACTCCACGTGGACAATCCCAAAAACACTCATCTTTCCGCATCCGACCTCGAAATCCGGAGGGATCTCTGGGTTTCCATTGTATTTCTTGAAATGAGACAGGCTCTATTATCGGGGATGCCATTGCTTCTAGGACCGATTGAATGTGCCCCCTCCATTGACTCAGGAACAACTGCGATAGCAGCACCAGCAGACAGCCAGTACCTGCGAACCAAACTATCCACCTCCCTCCCCCTCATATCTACAATAATGACAGCTACCAACCCGGGAGTTAATTCTCTTGAGTATCAACACGTCTTAGCATACGACCAACAAATCCGCCAACTCCTCAAAGATCCTAACATGTTAATTCTTTCCCAACCGACAACAAGATCTTCTTCTCTTTCACCTCCTTTGACGTCGTTGGCCACCCCACAACAACCGCAGCAGCAGCAACAGCACCACCATTATTTTGAGCGCCTCATGCTCAACATCTTCTATCGACGCGCCCTCCTCCTCCTCCACAGTCACTTTGTCAAAGAGCCCTGTGCATTTGCGCAATATCCCATCTCATATTGGTCTTCTTTAGAGAGCTGTCTTGGTCTTCTTGCGATTCAGAGAGATCTCTTTGAGACAAACCACAACCAATATAACGATCACCATCATAATGATGACGAGAATGAAAACAGCAAGAATACTATTCACAGGAGAACAGCAACAGTCACTCCTACGAGCTTAATAGAAACCAATCATAATCGAAATATGCTCACCTGGTTTGCTGGTCTATTTCGTCAGGACTTTTTCACCGCTGCCATGACACTCTCGCTCCATCTCGTTCAAGAGGACTGCCCCTTTGACATTGTCCCGGCCTCCTCCGTTTGTTGTTACCGGCAGCAAGCGAGAGAGACAATTCTAGAGACTCTAACTTCTTGTAAGGATATTTGGGAACGGGAGAAGGATGCATCTATGTGTCATAAGAAGGCGTTTACTCTTTTAGATTCTTTGACGAGCCTTTTGAAAGATTCTTAACCCTTCCCCACTTATGCTTCCTTCTTTTCCCTTTTTTCTTTTTATTCTTCAGTTCCCCCAGTGGGGGGTTAAAATAGAATAGAATACATTATTACTTATCGCAAAGTGTAGCTGAGTACGAAATAAACTCAAATCCCCCTTCTTGACACGTAGGAAGGATATTTTGTTACACTATACGACTTGATCATGACACGTACCTAATTCGGAACACCATTGGTGATTGATCCATACTCGCCCATAGTCCAATTTCCAAAACAAGAGTACTGGTACTGAGCGTCCGGGATACTCTGCCTCTGTATCTTCAAGAAGGTAGAAAGCTCGCACCATCCATCATCACGCTCCTCACACTCCTTGAAGCTCTTATGAAGGGGTAGAGTCCGATCATTGAGAATAAAGTGCACATAGCGGGTTGTTGATGAGTGAGGGATGTATTGATTCTGCGAGGGCTTCAAAGAACGTCGGCGGGAAACGGCGTGCGGCGCCTCAATGACTTCGACATGTAGTCTTCCACCAAAGGGGACGATCTTGCTAGCGGAAAACTGGTGACCGTGGTGAGGTGGGCCGGTTGCAGGAAGGTACTCTGCAAATTGGGTGAGGCCAAAGGCCGTGAGGACGGCAACGATGTTGGCATCGTGAGTGAACTCAAAGTAGAGGTTTTGGTTAAGGGGGAAGGTGATGGGATTGGTATCTAGGGTCATATTGGCTCCAGTAAGACTCTCGGGCGCCATGACATATTTGCCTTCTAGACGGGCGAGAAATTCAGCAACCCAGGAAATTCCCATAGAGCGACCGATGGGGCTAGCAAAGCCGTACCCTGCGTTTATGCCCAGATCGAAGCCGTAGCCGAATGATTCCCATTCGTCGTAGCTAAAAAGGTCACAAAAGTCGCTGTATCCAAGGGAAATGGTTTCGTAGGGGCAAAGGCTTTGGGCTTCATAGGTGATATCGATGGTCCAGTTGAAATTACCGGCGTACTTTTGGAGCTCAGCTGTCCGCTTTTTGAGGTAGATATTCCTCCAGGTGACAGAGGGACCGCTCATTGCGGCAATGATCGCAGTGTATGCGTTGTCACAAGTGCTAACTCCGGTGACTGCGGAATCAATTGGAGCCAGAATATACGCATTTTCTCTCCAATCCAGACCGAAGAAACCGGCCAGAAAGTTCTCGGCGCTCTTCATCATTCTATCCTGGCTCGTCGTTCGAATTACAAGCTTAGTTGAGTTGTCATAGAGGTGTCCGTAGCGGTAGAAGTTAAACACGCCGCTCTCGAAAAGCTCTTGTCGTCCCTTGGGAACAAGGATCTCTGCACCGAGCTTATAGGACCAGTCATTCAAAAACTCGAGCGGTCCTGTAAATTTGCTACCGCTCTTTACGGATTCAGTGATCGCGCTTGAAAAGCCGCTGGATTCGTAGGAAGACGGATAACGCGAGCCATGGCGCTGAAGCATGTGTACTTGGGCGATGCTTGCCCCCTTTGGAAGAGGGTATTCATCTACCCCAAAGCCTCCAGCTGCTGAATGGTAAGGACTAAATGAAAGCATCAGCCTCGGTGTCGAGGACTATCTAGAGCGGACAAGGCGGCAATTAGGGAAACTAACCTCAGGTTACCCATTAACTCAAAGATATCGCGACCATGAGAACCTTTGATGTCCTCTGATTCAAGTGGATAGATCGGATTGCACCCTGTAGGAGAAGCAATTGGGTTTGTCTCTGCCAGGAAAGGTGCCGCTCCAGTCGGGGTCGGGCCTAGACAACTAGCATTAACCAGACTAATTCTCTAGAAGAAAAGAAAAAAAAAAAACAAGGTATGGAAATTATCCTCACCTGCAAAGCTCTGAGGACTTGTCTGGAACCAGCTCGGCACAGTTTCTGTAGATTGAGCTGAACAAGCTGTAGTACTCTGGCTAGCAACAACACCAGCCATAGACCCTGAAAGCCACATGGCTAGGACAGAGGGTGATACCCCGGAGAGTCTATTAAGATGCATTTTTTAAAAAGTCCACCAGATGAGCCTCCTCAAGCAGAGTAATAGAGCAATTGAATTAATTCTGGTGGATTAAGCGGCTATAGACGTTCCGCATATATTTATACTCGACATAGTTGTCATAGTTACCCAGGAGAGGGCAAGGAGGAAGCAAATTACGAATACGATGGATACGATCAAACCAGTTTTTGTGCTGGTGTTGTGCTGGTGTCAATGAATATCTGCCTTCAAGTAATAGTGTACAGTACCAAGTACATCTTATCCTGCCATGGCTTGAAGAAGGGGACCGACGGGAACTGTGTTTGATAACCGCTAATATAGTTAGATCGATCTTTTAGTATGTTCTAGCGCACTCACTATACCACGAGTTGACAATCGTCCGTGTGGATAAAAACTAGAGCCAACAAGAAGCGCCAACCGTTTCTCTTTGACGATACACGTGGGCAGTTCTCCCTCCTTGAAAGATGAAGGGGGAAGTTGAAGCTCTGGCTAAGCGACGTCTAGAATTAATAACGATCATCTTCACTCATCCCTAGGAAACAAACTAAGTAGATAATGATGGTTTTATTTCATCTTTCTTTTAGCTACTGCAAGGGAATAATCGGATTTGAACCAAGTGTGAGTCGTCTCACATTATCACTGACTAGAAGAGAAGAAGGGAGGAGGCTTAGTTCACTCGGGATTCATTGGGAAAAAAAAAAAAAATTCGATTAATGCTTCATGATATGATGATAATCGAAATAATGATGCAGTATCCTGAATAGTGGAACTATAAAAGACCAACAGTAGGTAGAACCTTTCTCTCTTTTTTCCGTTGCAGTGCGAAGTCAGACTTGATCAGCAGACCACGAGATCAAGGAGTAGTTTAGAAACAACATTCGTAGGCAGGGATTATTCTGTACTCTATGTCAATCCTCTAAATTGCTTCTTCTTCTTCTTCTTCTTCTTCTTCAGCTTATATCAAATGACATCCGCAACATACTGACGGAAATCCTCCTTAGTCTAAGCCATTCTCTCTGCCATGGATGAAACGATTAATCAATTACGTTTTCCTTTCTTTTTCATTCTTTTCCTTCGCTTTTTTCTTTCTTTTTTTTTTTTTCTTTTTGGGTTCAAATATCTCCGATAAGCTACGCTGCTACTCTGTTTCCAAGGAAATACTTTTAGGTAGTCACTTTCACTATCACTATCACCATCTCCCTTCTCTTAGAAGATGCGACCGAAGACAAAGAAAACACACCCGTTGCAGATATCTACCCCGGCTGAATCTTGGATTGTTACAGTAGGAAAAGAAAACATACATTATAATATCATTCTTGTATAAATTGGCCCCAAGTTAACATTGTACTCGCTAAATCGCAGAGGCGTTAATGTCCTATTGGGGGAGAGGAGCGTAGGAAGGCGTCTGAGAGTCAACAAATCCCGACAATCCAGCAGTCACCGTCCCCAGAGATTGAAAGCGTGAACTTTGGGGCAACAAACTAAGCTCTCGATGGCAATATTTCAGAAAGGTTGGAGGAGATAAGAATCTAAAGTTGGAGTATGTGGGATCTGCTCTCACTGCTCGAGTCAGTCGTTAGTTATTCTTAGGAATGTAGCGCCTATGACCAGGTCGGTAGGAGGTAGTCTGGGAGGGATGTTACATCGACTCAACACCGAAGAATTACTCGTCGGGGCCTGTGTTGAAATGTCGCATTGATCCCATAATTCCCTCATCTGCAGAATGGGGTAGTAGTCAGCTAGTGAAAAACATCGGAAAAGAAGGAAAGAAGAAGAATCGTCAGCATAAGTAAGCATCAGCATTCGCGTCGAAGCATAAGTAGGAAATAAGCGGTACTGGTTCCAAAAACATGACTCTACACGCACATATACAGTGACCTTCTCTCTAACCAATTGATCTGCCTCTGCTCTCCCCCCTTTGGTTTATAAAAAGAAAAAGGACAGGAAAGAAGGAAAGAAGGAAAGAAGGAAAGAAGACTAAATGGAACGCGAAAATGGAAACCACGTCCGCCATGATGCGACAACGATAGTATTCTTTAAAAATAATAATAATAATAATAATAATAATAATAATAATAATAATAAATAAAAAGAAAGAAAGGAAGAAAGAAAGAAAGAAAAATAAGAAAATAAGAAAAACAAAGTCGTGCCTTCTACCTGTACCGACCCTCATACCTACTGCGCTATCTCTCGTTGCAGATCATCTGTACCACAATATGATGTGGCACAACGCCCAAGAGTAGCTTCATCTAGGTATTAATTATTATGTACAGTACATCGAGACTGCATGCTAAGAAATGTGCAGACTACCCTGAAGCTTGACTACTGGACAAGAGTTCTGCGCCTGTACCACCCAGAGAAGGGAACCTAATGGCGGTCAAGGATCAGGTATAAGATTTCATTGGTGATAGAGTAAGAATATTGAAAGAGGTACCTAGCGCATACTAGGTACTGTGTAAAGAAGTACCAGGAGAGCAGATGGTGGGTGGTAATCCCTCGTTGAGGTGGTAGCGGTCGGTACCTACCAAGTAGATGTCTCCCCAAGGGGGGGTTGTAAACATTAAGAAGTACCTTAGCCATAAGTACACTCTGATATGCTATGCTGTGGTGTTGCAGTATTATTAGAAACCGCAATGCTTCGGTTAGTAGGCAGTCGCATGCCCAGTTCTGACCAGCAGGGAACATACCTCGAAGGCGCTGGGGGTGGAAGATTCCCCAACCAATTTATCTCACGAGATCACTAGTACTACTACTACTACTACTACTACTACTACTATTAATTCGTTTCCTAAGGGCCGAGGCGATAATAATACCTGGTACCTACGTACCTAAGATTCAGCGTCCAAAAGGGGGTGGGGGGTTTCGAACCCTGAGCAGAACCCCGTTATCTTACCGGCGTAAGCACTAAAACTCCTCCCCCCTCCTAGGGATTATTATTAGGTATACACACAATAGGTAGGAAGTATCTACAAAGCAGGCTATAGAATAAGATCTCCCTCTCAACATCTAATACCGTCCCATTATTACTATCGTACCGGGTGTCGGGAAAACCATCCAGAAAAAGAAGAAATGACACAAGTGGACGACCCATCTAAATGCCCAATCTTAACCGTGATGACATTATAAAAATGAAGCCCAGGCAATTTACCGAAAAGTGCCCCCAATGCCTATCAGGGGATCTGGCATGTGGGACTATCGCTCCCTGGAACTTTAAGTGCAAGTTGGTTCCTGGTAGCTGGAATCTCTAGTGTGCAATGAGTATGCATGGCTATTCCTAGCTTAGGTCTAGTACTGGTCGACGGGAATTCTCGAGTGGTCCATTTGTCTCCCACCGTAGCGCGCGTTCCATGACCTACTACCTACCTAAGTACCTAGCTGGCAATAAAGTGAGTCCATCAATGAACGCCATTCAACGCCCGGTTGAGGTATCTCTCATTGGTCGTCAAGTCACGTCCTGATGGAATTCACCCCGTTGGTAGCTTGGCATTAGATCGCACCAATAGGGACTTTACCAGGAACTGAGGTAGAATCTGGCATTCATGCTCTGTCTTTTTTTTAGCAAAAAAAAAAAAAAAAAAAATCTTTTCCCATTAGTAATTGTTATTTATCTCCTCAAAGTAACGGTGGGGGATGGGTCTCTGGAATCGTAGATGGATCTGCGACCGGCCTGACCTCACTTATGCATGTACCTACTTTAGTAAGATGTACGCGATGACACTTAAGGTTAGACGGACATGATACATCTCTCCTCCCAATAAATTGAGAGAATAGTAGTAGTCAACGCGGGGCCACTTGTAATATTCAGAGCTTCATCCAGATCAAACCCTCATGCGGAGGAGTCAACTGACTTAGTGAAGAGAATAAATCCTGCTGACATTTGGCAGGGTTGGGAGAGGAGGGGGAAAGGGGCACGTAGACGTAACCGGTTCCTGCTGTGGAATTCTGCAGTCTCTCTCTTCAATGCGGCCCTACGACCGCACGAAGCCCTAGGACTCTGGAGCAGGGAATCTCAGCGAAGGATCGGCGCGATCGTCATACTCGGGCTAACTCTGTCTCTTCAGAGAAGGCGCTAACTCCCCCAGCCAAACATAGCCCGCAAAATGAGATCGGTCAGAAACACGAACAATTGGCCGTCAAAGGTCAGAGAGAGAACAGTGGAGACTTCCTCAAGGTTTTCATGGGAGGAGCTGACACCTGGCTGGTGATCCTGTGGACTGCCCATTTCTGGATTCGTAATCTAAAATAACACATAATATCTAACTAGTATTATCCCATATGGGGGGTCGACTATCGATAGATCAAGTCAGATCGAAATAACATAACCAAGTCACTCTCAATTGTACAAAAATACCTACCCCCCACACTCCCATTTTAACCCTTCCTGTTGATGCATTATTATTTAAACTGCAAAGGAAACAGCCTCTCCAAGTGCTCACAAGACTGGGTGTAAAATGAAAATGATAACCAGTAATGTTCTACAAAGAGTAAGAAATGAAAAGGGACAAAAAGACAAAAAAGAAAGAAGTAGTGAAAGGTGAAAAATGGATGGATAGAAGGAGGGGTTAATAAAAAACAAGATTAAAATAAAAAAAAAAAAAAGAGGAAAAAGTAACGCCATGGAGCGCCGACCGGGCTCTACCTAGTTCAGCAGGAAGAATCCCATCTAAAGACACAAAGAAATTGGCGTAGCATTCAGCCAACGGGTATCACATTTCATTCGACCCAAATTAGTCTTCAGTAGCCCAGCCGTCCACGCTCAGATCGCGCGAGCTATCCATAGGATCCTCAAGCTTAGACCCATGGATCGGGCGACCATCTGGAGTTAGTTGCCCACGGAAATCGGGGTCAAAGTCCGGACTATTTTCATCCAATGTGGCAACGTATCGGTTACGGCCACCCCGCTTGCTATGAGTTTTCGTGTAATGCGCGTTGAGGTTATCACTCCTGGAGAAAGCGCGATGACAAGCAGGGACCCAGCAAACATGGGGCTTTTCCTTCGAGTGACTCTTCATATGTCTCTTAAGGTGCTCTTGTCGCTTAAACCGTCCATTGCATCCAGGTTCCCTACACTTGAATTGGACTTGTTTAATAATTGGAGGAAGATTCTCTAACATCAAGTTTTGCTTAGACGTCTGCTTTCGAGGCTTCCTGGAAGCCACACGGGTTCGTGAGTAGCCATCTCGGTAACCTGGAGATGGCTGAAAGTCATCCATATAATCACCAGGACCGCCGGAAAGGCGGCTCATCGGAGTATCAGTTCCCGAAACAGCGCTGAGCGAACATGACCGCACTGGTGTTGTTGGGCTATGATGTTTATAGGCGCTAAGCGATGTTGAGAACTCTGTGTATGATGGCGGTGGTGTAACTGGCGCAACCTGGGACGGCGCAATTGTTTGGGGTGCTATTGAGTCTGTCATAGGCATCCACATATTACCCATTGACATTGAAGTAGGAATTCGTTCGGGTTGGTGAAACATTGGCCTTGACAGGCATGGATTGGTTGTAGATTCTGGAAGATATGCTTGATGACGATAGTTGGTGCGAGCCATAACTGGGTACTGGTGCATGCCTTGAGGGTAGGGCAGTCCATGTACGTGATCGAAAGTTTTTGGTGCATCCGGCGGAAACCACATCTGTTCCATACTATCTTCATATCCTGAGAGAAAATCAGGCATAGGCATGCGTTCTTGTGTCTCAATACCGCTATAGGGCAATCCCATGCTCTCGCTTGAGGCCATCCCCGCCAAGCGCAATGCACTACGCATAGGATTGGAACTCGTGTTTTGTTCGTATGGGTGGTAAGAGAATGATCTACCTTCTGGCCAGCCAGGAGATTCCAGGGAACTCTGGCTATAAGTAGTGCTCGTGGGCGTTTGGGTGGGTGAGTCCAGAGGTGAGAAGCTCGATGTCATAGACGGACACTCGTTAGAGCCGAGTGATGAGCCGTCAACTTCAACGGTAAGGCGATCGGATAGGTTACCCTGATGTCTCATGTCTTCCGACCCGAGTTTGTTATGAGTTTGCAGAGGTGCTTCGACTTTTCCACCTGTCAAAAGCACCGTTTAGTTTTTCAATTTCTATTTTTTTTTTCCCTTTGTTTTGATGCGTTCTAGTATGGCCTGCTTCCAAAACCTCCCAGGTTTGAAGACAGCGAGAAAGAAATAATTCCCCAAACGAAATAGATGATGTGCCAAGGAACGATTGAGCTAGTGGGGGTGTTGTTGAGAACAAGAATAAAGTATAGCCTAGGGAATGTAGTGGGTATTGGAAGGGAATTACAAACGACAGGCAGTTCCAATGACTAGTGGGGATAAGCAGGATAGGCACAGATTGTCTGAAAGATAGTGAAGGATTGTCGAACTAAAAAAAAAAAAAAAGGAAAGAATGAAGGAAGGTCGAGGTGGGTTGGAAGGAGAGAAGGTGAGAGAAAGGGTAGACAGGTTGGAGAATGGAGGAGGGAAGGCCGGGTGAAATAAACAAAATCCTCAGGCCATATAAGAGGGAGGGTGGGAAATGGATGACGCTACTTACAGCCAGATGTCATTGCTTTTCCCCAAAGGAGAAGTGCCGACCAGAGTCAAAAAGAGAGAAACAGATAGAAGAAAGAGGGGGCGCGTCGCGTTCCTTTCGAGGACCAAGCAAGGCCAGGAATGTACGCTATAGAGTTCCTCGAGTAACCGTGTAAAAGAGCTCGGGGCCGAACGTTCTGGACTAGGAAGGGCTGGCCTCAATGAAAGCCGTTTCCTAGGAGGCGCGAGTGTCTCTGGATAAAAGAGCGACCCAGCGTGTACTAGGACGGAGGAGGGGGGAAGATTAGCGGGACAGATGGGGATCAATAATCCGCCCTTAAACGCGATATTGCGATCCTATGTTCCAACCACCACGACTATAAGAGGGGCCAAGGGCGAAGTCGACGATGGTAACAGGGTGGATAGGGAACTAGTTCCTGTCTCAGTTGCAGAGGGATGATGTAGTTATAGAAAAAGTAGGCAGGGCCAGCAAGGGGAAGATGGGTACAATTGAAGTGACGACGCAAGTGAACAGATGAATGTCTTAAGGCTATTTGGCAGAAGGAGGATCGAATGTCTAAACCAGACTCTGTTCTGTCGAGGAGCTTCGTGCAATGGCTTTTGAGTGACTTCCTGGGAGATTGAATCCATATAATATACTAAATTCCAAGAGCATAGGCTGATAATTCCCTTTTACTCTTTTAGGCAAGGCAACAGAAATGGAAGAGAAAGGAACCGAACAATCCAATGAAGAGTAATTTGCAACGTTAGTTAGTTGGTGTGTGAAAGAGATAGTAAGAAGACAAACTCAGGACTGGAAGCACATCCCTCACTTTGTCGGAGAGAAGGGGGATGGGGCCTTTTTTTTTTTAATTTGAATTAATTTAGATTTTATTATTATTATAATTATAATTATTATTGTTTAGTAAATAAAAGTAAAAGTAAAAATAAAAAAATAAAATATAAAATAAAAATAAAATAAAAATTCATTATTATTTTTATTGTTTATTTTGTTGATTTTATTTTATTTGTCTTTTTTGGGGGAGGGGGGGTTGGTTTGATTTGACTCGGTTTGGTTTATTTTTATTTTCTTTTATTTTCCTGTAATTTTATGAATTCCCATCAAGAAAATCTTTTTTTTTTCTCTTGCTTTGCTCCTCCATGTATGTACAATAAGCAGAATCCTCCATGGTGTGATTAGCAAGAACCATGATTGGCTTCTTTTTCCTTTTTCCTTTTCTTCCTGATATTTTTTTTTTCTCTTATCCCGTCTGTATCCGTTTCATTACCTAGTACCTTAGTATCTACTTGTTACCTAGGTAGGTATCATTATTCCCCAGTGAATCCCCTCTCTCATCTATCGTTATACTTAATCCTTCTCTGTCTACTTCGCCCCTTTTGTTAGAAACAATATTAATCAAAATTTCTCTTACTACATTACTTGCGCTCTGACCTAAAAAAGGAATGCATGAAGAGAAAGCGAGTTATTATAATGATCAGAATACTTGAGAGGGGAAGGTATTGTAACAACACAGAGAACAACAGAGTGAAAGAATGTCAGAGTATCATTCAACTTGACTAGGGGCAAAAAACAATAAGCCCAGACTAAACCTTAATGCCGATCCTGGAGTTGGATCATTATCAGCCATCAAGATTCGGGATCGACCTCAGACACCATCCACCGGCCCAAGCTCAACCGGGAATATTAGGCAAATGAAAATACAACACCAGTAACCTCCAATTCTTTTTCCTTCCCCTCCCTCCAATCTGATCATCATAGCTTGCTTCTTAACCCGGGATTACGCAGGTCCGTTCCACGATCGTCGAAGTGCAGGGCCCTAATGATACGCGAAAGAGTGTGTGAAAAGAGTTATTTCCATGTGGACCTCCCTTATGGTTCAATGATTTTAATGACTCTCACTCCAGATATCTCGAAAAAGGAAATAGAGGGGAAATAAAGACGTTTCTTTTTGACCATACTTTTTTTCCCCTTCTCTTCATGAAACCCTATTGAGTTAATAATAGTTATTCGAGGGGAATTAATGGTATTACAGGGGTTATTTTATTTCGTAAAATCAACCACCACTAAAAAACCATGGTTCTAGCTCCAATCAATACTGCACTGGTAAGTTATGCACAGGTACCAAACCTGTTTATCCAGCCCATAATAATAGTATACCTGAGGTACCACTAAATAATAGCAAGTAACGATAGGTGGTGTGGCAGGTAGTTTGTTTAGGTACCGAGGTAGGTACTAGCTAACAGGCATCTTAGTGTCTAGGTAGGTACCTACCTACTTGCTGACCAAAGTGAGCTCCACTCCCATCGTAGTAATCCACCCAAACACCACCAACTCGCCAGCCATCCCTCCCATTCCTCCTTTAAACTAGTCTAGATCTCCATTCCCCTCGACAGATAAGGGACAGCGCATATTAATCGCAAGATACACACATCCCAAGGTCGCCACCGATAATTAGCTAATAGCGACCTTGCAACGGTTTCTAGGCCGCCCCATCTTGATCATTTAGTGCATGACTAGGGTAGGTGCGGAACAGAACTTGAAGCTCATTTACCTAACATGAACTATAGATACACATAATGTTAATGAGTTTTTATTTATCCTTCCAGCAGGAATACCTAAAATAGCAGACAACATAGGGCTTCAAGTCGAAATTCGGGCTCAGAAGCAGGATAAAATCCGGTACACCAGTGATTAAATCGCGGGCTTGGTAAATAATAAATAAACAAATTCTCGGTAGGCATTGCCTGTGTGCAGAGATCTATTAAAATAAACAAGAACTTACACCGATATGGGGACCAGTTGGTGGAACCAAGTCGGTAACTTCCATCGTGGGTATTTCCAATATTCACCATTCCACGGTTCAATCGTCTGTGTTTTCCGTTCCCTATTTTGGAAAGCGTTTGCTGGGAGTGAGTAACCCAACACGGGTCTGTGCGAACCTGGCCCTGGTTGCAGATAACCGAGTAACTCACTGCCAGCCTCGACTTTTGATTCCTGGACAGACACTGTATTGATTTCGCCCAGTCAATTTTGTTCGAGCCCACTTTGGATTCTAGGAGATTATTATTATCTTCCAACCCCCCCTTCCCCCCTTTTCTGTCTCAGATCTCTATTATCAACCCCTCAGGAAGCCTCCACAATAAATTATCAGAATAGTAAATGGCAACAATCATCATATTGATACTGAAAAACGTGATTAAATTATGATCCTCCTTGAATCTCAGACCTTTTTCCTAAAAAGCAAATCATGTTCCAGAAAGTAAAATTCACAGGGCTGAGAGTGTTGTCAGCGTACCGATTCTCAAGCCATCAAAACTCGCCTAATGAAAAATGACTTACACCTTTCGTTGATGAACCTGGATTGGACGGACCAACATCGGATGCCGGAGCACAACCAGTGGCTAATGTGTCTCGTACGAGACCGGGTCCATGCAGCTAGGGTTGACAGGCAAGCGCCCCTCCCCGAGTAATTTTTTTTTTTTTTTTTTCGGTTGGGTCCCTTGACATTTTTTATGAGTAAGTACATACTCCTTGGCCGGTATCTACGACTAGTGGGTTCGAGGCTAAGTGCAGAGCCACCCCATTCTAGGATCGGCTGTAACTATCTGGTATGAAATGAAAAGCGAGGCTAGTCTGAGTGGAGGCACTTACGCCGAAGATCTTTGAGCAGACGCACATCATCCGTCAGGGCTTAGTTGTTGACGGATCGTCCAATCATTGGTCTGAACCTTCTTTAGCTACTTGGGACTGCAGGCGACTAGGCAGGTGCCTGGTAGTCCACCAGAGTGGGGTTGGGTTCTCCATCACCGGCTATCTAGCCGCACCTATCACAATCCTTTCCTCCCTCCCCAGACCAACTTTTTCTAAATGCCAACCGCCACTTGGGCCCTTCGTTCAGGAACGCTCTCTCTGCAGGTAGGTAACTTACTCGCTCTCAGGCTTAGTGTTTTTTTCTTTTCTTTTCCCTTTCATTATCTCTTTTTTTTTTTTTTTTTTTTTTTTTTCTGAAAAAAAAAAAAAAAAAGAACATTAAAAAGAGAATTAAGTGATACTTGATCTTCTGAGATGGGGAGGGATGCGTACAAATTTCCGCAAGATGGTAGGATTAAAGGTACGAAATATATATATATATATATTCCTACTTAGAATAATAATAAACAAATGAATAAATCACAATAGGTAGCTACTAATCAATTAACTCCTCATGTACCTACCTAGGTAGCAGCTACACACCATTATCATTCACAGTCCAGGACCCTCACATCACCATCACAATAATCTGAGAGTTCCAAGTTTGATCCGACATCAAGCTACCGAAACAGAATAGTACTACGCCTACCCACCTTTCTGATAATGACTGGATTAGTCTAGAGCCCATTCCCCAATAGTTTTAGTAGATTACGATAACAGGCCCCCTTGAGATATGCCACCCTCTTCTCATTTTCGTCTTCCATTGTGTCGCCACTGTTCGGTTCTCCCGCCGTGTCGCTCACGGGATCTTCCAAATCTTCCTACGCTCGAAGCTGTTGATCTATCACGCGTCATTCAGGTCTTACCTTTTGCAATTGGGGGATTCGTCACTCAAGAATGGTGCCTGACTCGACGGATTAGCTGATTGGACGAAAGCCCCTCTCCGGTGGATAATTTACTCGGACCGACCAACACCGTGTCCTCATCAACGTCTCTGTTGCCACCTTCAGCCGCAATTACCCTTTTCCGCCTCTATCTTCCAGCAACTACATCGCGGTTCGAATCTCCATGCAATGAAACCTCATTCATGATTATTCTAACAACGATCAATTCTATTCTTTCTATTATTCATGAAAGCCATCCTACAACGCTAGATTACTCACTCCAATTAGCCTTATCACCACCTTTCACCTCCAGGTCTCAGCTTCGAACAAGAAACCCCATCTCTATCGTTCTTGTTATTGTTATTATATGTTTACAGTTTTTTTTTTTTTTTTTTGGCTTTGCTTTTTCTTCCCTCCCTACCTCTCTCCTTTTTCCTCTCTTTCTTGTTGGATTGATTAATTATATAATGGTCATCGTAGTTTCAAACAGGATATCATACTCACCTACCTACTAACTTGACATTCCATTATTATTTCCAGCTGCCTAGTCCATATCACGTTCAACCCCAATTACTAGTTGCTAGCCAAAAGGCTAACTGACGCATGGAAAGACAAGAACGGTTTAGCGTGGACGCATGGTCACAATGAGGCATATGCACTCTGCAGGGACTTTTTTCTGGGTTCACCTCTTCCCTGTCCTCACTTTCTTTTTCGTTTGTAGATTTTCCTCTCGGTTTTCCTTTTTGAGTGTGGGGTTAAAGTCACTAAGGCAGCCTAGTTTAGTTTCAGATGTCGTTGGCGATGGTATATAACTAGCCAGGTACCTCTCGAGTCATGACCCTCAAGGAGGATGCGAAAATATTTCATTACCCCAAGGCCGGTCTCAGCTGCTTTTCGATATTAATTGATAGTATCGGCAAGACATAGATTACAAGGTAGTAATATGACCTGGTACAGAATTACCTCCCGTAGGCTATTGACAAGCTACCAGGTACGGATGTAAGTTTGTTCCGCCAATCCGCTCATCGCTGCCCAGTTGGGCTTTGGAGTAAGCAGGCCTGAGACCCCACAGCCTCAGCCATGAATAAAAACGGGTACTTAGCAAGTTATTAACTAAAGGCTATCTTGGCAACCTACTCTCTTAAGACATAACGGGGCCGATAACTTCCTTAGTACTGCAGGTCCATGCTAGGTCACTACAAGATTAAGTTACCTCAATCAATAGCATCAATATTAACCAGTGGTAACGATGGGATGCAAGCTAGGAGCTGATCCATTGGACGGATTGACCGAGGACAAGACAGATTCGCCAGCCTGAGGCACTCGGTCTTCTCCCGATATGGTAAGAGGGGCTCCGAGTCCGACTAAATTAACCGCGATCCCGCGCTGCTCTAGACACGACTCGTAACCCCTCAGGGACACAGAGTATTATGAAGAGCCAGTGCTCTATACCATTATTCATTTTCAAAATATTATTATGTACTTTTTATTATTATTTTATATTACTATTCAAGATCATTTGATGGCCGGTTTCCGGCCCGGGGGGTACTTTTTTGAGTGTGCCACGCCAGGGTAAATATAGAATTACCATTGCAACAAGAATTACCTAGGTAAGGCAGGTAGGTACCTGGCTAATTAATAAACCAATTGATCTTCATCCACTCAGTAGCAGGTAAGCATGCTAAAGTATGATTATTGATGTAATAATACCCTGATTATTGAATGCTGCTTGCATCGCCACATTCATTCAAAGCCACACTACAAAGCCACCCCCGGCGATTGTGATCTCCAAAGGAAAGACTGTTAGCAATTTATTGCTTCTGTACCAATCCATGGATAAACCGTCAATGGTCCAAACTTTTTTTTTCCCTTTCTTCTTTTCTTTGTCCCTCCCACTCTTCATCCAATCCTGTCCCTGGTCGGAGGGGCAAATCCCGATAAAGCCAAGTTTTTTAGTTTGTATGTATATATAATTTTACATCAGAAACCTTACCCGCGCGGTTTTAGTCAGGTTCGTTAACCGATTCCCTAATTAGTTACCTTTGATAGCCTCCACTGACGTATGCCAAAGCATCGCGAGTCATGACAATTGTATCTATCGATATACCTTTTTTACTCCACTGTTATTGACATCCAGGAAGAGGGGGAGGGGAAGGGGCCAGAGGGGGCGGGAGGAGGGGTGCTATTCCTCATTACCGACCTCTTCGTCTTTACGCTTATGATTTCTCTTCGCTACCTTGGATACTATATTCTCTTAGCGTTATCTCTATTATAGTCGTCTCCTCCCTTGAAGAAACAGGCGAGATTACTCCGTGCTAGAGATTTCCATTGTTTAGTAATTTCGACCGCCAGTGCGCGGCTTCCTTGCTGATGAAGCGTGGTGGCGATCGACAAAACAAAATCCTCTAGTGTAAGCACTGAATCCTGAATACTTATTGTCGTACCTAGCAGGAAGAAGATCTTATCCTTGGTCTCCCCCCAGCTGCTATTATTAATAATAATAATATTATTATTTACTAACCTAACTCAAAACCCCACTCTCTCCCTTGACATGGTCCTTGCTGGTGGTCAAAACTACCTAAGCTACACTAACTTTCCTATTTGGAATTGCGATAATACCCTTCAATAATGTCAATCAAAATGTTTCTTTTTATGAGCAACCTCCATTATTAGCGCTCTGAATACAGAACTTTTGTCCTACGGAAAATTTTCTGCGCTAATTCACGAACTAATCTCTACCGTTGAGGCTATTCAACTATGTTTATCAATTTATCCGATCTCTCCATGCTTGACGGCGCCACGCTGATGCTCCCAGCCAGCCACAAATTGACAATTATTAGCTAGTTGATTGTTACGTAGTGATCACCTAACAGTCCACTAGACCACATAGGTTGTGAGAAGCGACTAAACGCTCCCCCCGAGCATTATTCGCGCTTCGCCGTCGGCCACCCGATACTTCCACTTTCAATTCTTAGGCGATATCCCCTGTAGCACGGGCTATTATGCGCAAGGAGCTGGCCGGACATTTTGTAGCATCCCCAGATTGTCGCAAGGCCTTCTAAGGTGAGCTGATCCAAATTTTGTCTCCACCAGAGCTTTGCCAAGTCCGCAAAGTATGGTAGGTACCTTTTTTTTTTTTTTTTTTTCCCTGTTGAGTTTCAAACATGGTCCCCCTTCACTCAATATATCGATTCTCGAGAAGAAATATACTGATCGTGACCCATAACGATCCCGCCGATAGTATCGACAACAAACAAGCTATTGATCCTTAATTTCCGAGTTCACAAGGGAACTTCGTGAATAAAATGTCCAGATCTAGTAACTACTAGATCTCAACCCGGACCAGATCAGATCTCATCGCCCCAACGTGTATGATAATGATATCTCTTGTTTTTAGAGGCTACCATGAAGTGTCTTAGGAATTCTTTTCAAGGTTACCCTCATCCAAGCATAAATCTTAGTGATATATTTCGATCGCGATGTTTCCTTGATAGTCTGAATCATTGATAGGTTCACTTCGTGTCTACAACCAAATGTGCCAGTAACAGACAATTCGCTTCTTCAAATGTGCAAGGCAGAGTGTATCGCTACCGAATAATTACTTCATTGGCTTATCTACTAGCGGATCTTCTCGATAATCCCCCCTCCCCCTTCTTCGGCCAAATAACTATTCATGAAACTTGAAGTTCTAGTGCTCATAAGCTCAGCTCAGTCTATGACCTATGACCGACATGATGACAGCAGGTGAGTGGACGCGTCTCGTTATCCGACCATGTTTTGGCGTAGTTCAACTGTAAAAAAAATAAAATTAATAAATAAATATAGGACTGATCTACAGCAGCGGTAAGCAATACTCGACTTCACTCTCTACCTGAATATTTTCAGATCCTACCACCAGCACTTAGACACCCCAACATCCAAATCACTCATTAGGTAGTGAATACTACCAGGTCCACGAATTTGCTAAGGTTCGGGGTGCGCGTACACCGAGTGACTAGTCCTAAGAACCTTCTGGATCTACATTGGACTATCAAACCCTCCTCTTCCGAGAAGTATGCGCGCCACGGAATTTAGGTGGCCGAATACTAAAATCAAAATTAAAATTCGAAAAATCAAAGACAAAAGACCCATTTCTGCGTCTATAATGAAGTGGCAAATATGGGAAGGTTGCGTTCCCCTTCACAAGCAATAATAGAGCGAGGCCGGTTTTACCTAACCAGCTTCATTCTTTTCCTCTTCTAGGAACTTCACTCCCTCGAGTAATGAGGTGAAGGAATCAAGAACCGGATGATTAAAATCGGTATCTGGCGTTGCACAGTAGGCCCGACCATGTCTCACCTGCTGGCGAAACAAAAAGAGAAGAAGGGGGTGTGGGTAGCTAATAAAAGGAAATCAAGGTCAGCGCTCATGCTTTGTTCTACGTCTGTCTCATCAGGTTCTCTGCAGGGCACGGCCAATACCCAGTCGTCAGTTGCAGGTTTCTCTCTCTTTTAGTGATCAAGAAATCGAGAAGGGAACCTATAAGAGCTAACAAAAAGTGGGTGATCCAGCCTCTTATTTGGCCCCCTTGCTTCGTTTCCTCTTTTTGCCCCATATCGTCACATCCAATAAATAAATCAGGGACAGATATTCGGCTGCGGGATTGCAACCGTCCCATCAATCAATAACGGCAATTTGAGTTGCATTGCATTACATTGGTATTGTCGTTCATCTCTACATCTGGACGAGTGGACGAGAGTGAAAAACGGTCATCGGTCTTTGCAACGATGATCTGCACCACCACCTTCCCAGACTCGTGCACAATTCTTTCTATTATTGCTTAACGGTTTTGGATTTTCTGGGGGATAGGGAAATAGAAGGTAAGCTTTTATTATTATTTTATTATTTTTATTCTATTTCCTTTTCTCTTCTTTTCTTTTCTTTTCTTTTTTTTTTTTTATCAATTTTATTTGATTTGGTTGGTCTTTGTTTTTAAACAATTAAAACAAACTATATCCTCATTCATCCATTTCTCAGTTCCATTATTACGATGATTATTAACAATTATGGATTTATCTCCATGTCTGCATATGTGTGTCCTCAGTGCTCACAGTTTCCCCCATTCTTAACGACGTCATTTTATTGATTCTTTCCAGAACGGTACCACCTAGAACCTACCATTAAGTTTCTAGGAATCAGGTTCCCGAAGATCAAGATAATACCTATCTGGTTATTCTCTCCGGTGGACAACATGCGTGCTCTCGGGCCTCTCTCTACTCTTTCCAGATTAATGCGTGACCCTTAAACCTGCCTCGAACCTGATTTATAGCTTGGAGGGTAAAATAGGGTACCACTACCCCAAAAGCCCGTCTTAGAGCTTTGACCAGGTTGGTTTTCAGTGGATGTGGGCATAGATACGTATGAGTAGATGGATGAGTAATTGGGGAAGTACACACACACACATTGACTGGAATGCGTAGGTAAAATGATTCAATACGCACATCCACACATGATACATAGCTAATAGTTTCATCCATCCATAATATCATACCCCATATGCACACGCACATATTCATCCTCGAGGTACGTGCGCAGGGTAAGGGTAACCACAACTAGATTTAATTAAAAATTACTAACACACTCAACTCTCCTCCCCTAAGAAGAAAAAGGAAACAACTCAAACTCAAAATATTAATTCCTAGAAACTTTCCATCTCAGCCGCAGATAGTTCGCAGATGTTGCACATATGTATGCACAGGAGATCAATGTCGATCTGTCGATCTTCTTTTTGTTTAGTTTACCAGTCTAAGACTCTAAAGGATAGACAAAACCTTCGGGGTCTGGGGTATGGGAAAATTTTTTCTTTTCTTTTCTTTTTTTTTTCGAATTTCTTATATATATAAATAAATAAATAAATAAATAATAATAATAATAATAATAATAATAAAGCCTAAATAAAACAGCTCTGGACGTGGTCTTTGCTTTTTTTTTTTTTTTTCCCTCGGGGAGGTCTGGGGTTGCACGGCCCCATTTCCCCCTCTCTTTCCCATTTCCCCGGGATGTTGTAATACACCCTCGATCGGGAAATTCACAACCCATTAAGACTCAAGAAGCATGGATCAGATGAGACTGTTTTCTCCCCGGTGCCAGTATGCTGGAGGAAACACAAAATGGGGAGCAGGTATGTGCGTGTGTGAGAGAGTCAGGAGGAGAGAGAGAGAGAGAGAGAGAGAGAGAAAGTGTATGTGTGTGTGTGTATGTATGGGAGGGTCAAATAGAAGCCACTGATTAATTTCAAAAAGAAAGAAGAAAATTAAATAAATGATAATAATAATAAAGTTAACCAAAAGGAGAAATAGGGCCTCAGACCTCCTTCTCCCCTCCTCCCCACCCCTTTTCTCTTCTTCTTCTTCTTCTTCTTCTTCTTTTTTTATTCTCTCATCTCGGGACTTTTTCACCATTTGTATCTTTGACTATTTCCCATGAATATGTACAGACATTTACACCTCCTAAAATACTCTATAGAACCCTAAATCTCGAAGACCCCGACCCACTACCCTATTTAGTATTTGTACGTACTATACGTAGTGTAACTTTAAATTAAAATTTTTCAAAGAAACGATCCCTGAAATGTCTATGAGCAAAACAACGACTTCTTTTTGTTTTTCTTGGGGGGATGGGGGGGGGGGGGAGAAGGAGGCAATTGAATCGTTCCCCTCCCTACTCTAAGGTACATACATGTTCAGTCTTCTTTTTCGGTGGTAACCCAGAACTTATTCCTAGGTAGGTAGGTAGGTAGGTAAGTAGGTAATGTAGGCAGGTATTCTTCTATCTATCCTAGTCCCAAATCAAAGATACACATACACATACACATACACATCAGATCAGATCATATCACGTCTAGCGTCTAGTGTCTAGCGTCTAGCACTAAATTTGACTCAATCGTATAGTTCTTAATTATATACCTCTGACCGATCTTCCCCATCTTGTTTTTTGTCGTAGTAGTGAATCTTACCTAAGGTAGGTAGGTACTATACCTACCTACCTCTATACCTAGTCTATACCTAGCCTAGGAAGGCACGTCGTACCTTAGCTACCAGGTAATAGATTTGTAGAGCAAAACTTAAGTGGTATATTTATATTTGGACTAGATCCTGAGTATCTAGGGTAGCTGGGGTAGTGCCTTAGGTAGGTAGGTAGGCGTCTTCTGCATCTCCCAGCAAGGTATATATATTGGATTTATATATATTTCTGTTGAAATGGTTCTGACTGGTAGCTACCTATGTATATAAGACACACATCACACATCCCACATCACATGGACAAACATAGGTACCTACTATCAAGGCTAGGAATGATTCCGTCATAGCGATATATTCATATCTCTCTCTTTTCTATTTCTCTCTCTTCTTCCCCCCCTCCTTTTCAACCTTGTTTCGATGGAGATAATGGGACCTTGATTGAAGTTAGTCTGGATGATCTTGCTTAGCACCATCAAAACTACCTTAGTTACTAGGAGAGGGAAAGAAGTTAGAATTAGGGTAAATAATAACAGGTAGTAAATGATAATAGGTAGTGTTAAGAAAAAAAATTGCAAGAAACCTATTTTGACCTTTTCTTCTCACAAAGGCGAGTAAGTGCGTGATGACAACGCCACATATAACAAGATAGCCATAGAATGACAAAAAAAAAAAAAAAAAAAAAAAAAATTACAAGAGTAACCTCTACTCCATATGTTAAAATTTGAATTGCCTAAATGTAGTTCGAAATCAAGAAAAATACCATTATTCAAGTAAATAGAGGGAACACCTGTGCAAAAATGGTATCAAATCTGGTTCTTGTTCCCCGTACAAATACCGTTCCCAATGTTACAGTCACCTAAGCATAATAAGATCGACAAGAAGATAAAGGTTTAGAGAAAAAAAAAAAAGAGAACCAAGGGGAGGCGGGAATGAAGTTATAAAACATAAAGCGTGAGGGAGGAAAGAACATAAAAGGGGGAGAAATAAAGAATCATGGCTAAGATATCAGTCCAATATGAAGGAACGCCGGGCCTCTTTTTTTTATATCAAATCCTTAGGATCCCTATACACAACTTCCAAGTAAAGTAAACAAAAGACATCAAGGGAGAAGAGAAAAGGGGGGAATAGACGGGAAAGAAAAGGAAAAGCTCACTGGGTACTTGAGACGCAAAAAAAAAAAAAGTGAAAACAATCCCACCTAATTGCCCAAAATTCCAACAGGGCGAAAAGAAAAATTAAAGCAAAGAATAAAATTGCGGCCCCCAAACCGTTAAGTTCATCATCATTACCAATATGAGACTTAATTGCCCATCCCATTCTGCATCATATTATTATGCTGCTGTTGTTGCTGTTGTACTACTTGAGCATGGACAGCAGCCTGTGAAGCTCGTTGATGTTGCTGAGCGACATCCCGTTCACGGCGCATGATATCTTGAACGTAGGCTTTAGCGTTCCTCTCTAGTCCAACACTATATTGCTGCGCAATCGGTGGAGGGTATTGGGTCGGTGGTCCGTATTGTGGCATTAAGCGGCTAGCCATCTCGTGTCGCAGTCGCAATAGACGCTGTTGATAGAGAGTATTATAGCGCTGCGCCATATTCACACTCGGCTGCATATTTGTGTTCTGCATGTTCTGAGGCATGTGACCAACATTGGCTTGAGCAGCCGCCATCAAAGCCTGCTGTTGTTGAGGGTTCGTCTGCGGGCTACCTTGGTGAACTTGTGCTTGCTGACCCTGCGGCTGCTGACCCTGCGATTGTTGCGGTTGCTGCTGCTGCTGTTGTGACTGCTGTGTCTGTTGTTGTTGTTGTTGCTGCTGCTGCTGCTGCTGGGCCATATGCATTTGTGCAAGTTGTGCTCGCATCATTTGGGCCTGGTATGCCTGTGGATTTTGGAATCTTTGTTGTTGCTGTTGCTGATGATTCTGTTGCTGTGCTTGTATCATCTGTTGTTGGTGGGATTGGATATTTTGCTGTGCCTGCATATTGGCCTGTAGTTGCGCGAATTGTTGTGGTGTGAGTTGACTAGGGTTCAACTGTCCTTGCTGAGCGAGTATTTGTTGCTGCCGTTGCATCAATATTTGCTGTTGCTGCTGTGGTGTAAGATTAATTGCACCCACTTGTGGTGTTCCCATCATTGCCTGGCTCATAACCGGAGTCGGTGCCATGGAAGAGCGTGCCGGGCTTGCATGGCTCATGCGTTGGGTAGGCGTAACATTGCGCATTATTGGAGTTGCCTGAGACATGGCCGGCGTTCCCTGTGTCATCTGTGGAGTTCCGTGTCTACTCGGCCCTTGCTGACTTCGGGTAGGTGCCATTGGGTGGCTCATGACATTTGGATGAGCATGCTGCAGAGCCGAAGGAGGCCTTGGAGGACTACCGGCACCCTGCATAGAAGACGTCATGCTCATTGGAACGCCCGCCTGTGTTGCGATGACGGTGCTAACAAGTGGCGAGGAGGTATTGTGAGGTGTCTGATTACGAACCACGGGAGAAGACTGAGGTGCTTGGCTAACTCCATTTGTTTGCGCGATAACATGTCGGTTTTGCTGCTGTACTGCAAGCTGGGCTTGTGCTTGTTGCGCAGCAAGTTGTTGTCTTCGATTTTCTTCCTTAGCATGCTCTTCTGCTTGTCTTTGCTCCAAAGCCCGGCGTCTCTCTCTTTCTTGCTCCTGTTGCTGTCTCTTGGCCATTTCTTGTTTCAACTTAATTTCATGATCACGCTTCGCCTTTTCTTCATGCTGCATACGAATGTTCTCAAGCGTCTTGAACCGCGAGAAACGAGGCTCAAAGGGTACACCACTACCTGCATCGTCCACGGTGGAAGACTTCGGTCCTCCCGCACCCCCCGAGGTAGTCGGTTCTAGACGTTCGTCCATGATAAGCATAAATCTCTCTTCTTCGGCGGCCAGGGCCTCATCTGCTGCCAGTTCTGCCACGGTGCGCTTCCTTCTCTTTGGCGATGGTGGAGCATCGTGATGGAGTGGGCTTTCCATGAATTTCAATAGATCCTGCACACCTTCCAAGCTATTCACGGGTTCAAGGAAGAGAGGTGGTGCAAGCGCTCTCGTCAGCTTTGATTCGCATTCTAAAAGGTCTTGAGGCTCTACTAGCATCTTCTGTCGCTTTGCGGCATGCCCTCGATCAAGTTGATGAGATGAGACCCCAGGGGACGCAGGTGTTGTTGATGAGGATGCTTGTACACGAGATGAAGAGGCTTGAGTAGCCTGTTTGGAAGCTCTAGGGTCTGGAGTCGTCGCGAGAAGAGTTAGCTCCGCCTGCAGTGAGCGAGGAGTGGGATGCAGGACGGTTGTAAAAACACGAGGTTTGGCGGGTTGTTGTTTTTGTCGTGGAGAGGTAGACGAGCTCTCGCCTGAAGTTTCCTGAGGTTGGCTAGCCTGTTCGCCGATATTCTTGTTATCCGATGGATTTGTCGTTGATGAATCCTTGCTAATCGGCTTCTCCGATGTCAATTGATTTTGTTTTGGGTAGGGCACATAGGCTGAGGGTGTGACATGTTCGTTATAATTATGAATTGAGAATGGTGTATTATTTTCGTTTGACGACGGCGCCGTAGACTTCCTCGTTTGAGCGGATACGGATTTGTGGTCGACCACACGAACAATGAGACAGCCTAAAATTCACAATTCAGGCTCAGTAAAATTTAAAGACTTGATAAATAGGAGAAATAAAGACCATACCCTCATAGAAACGAACATTCGCGCGCAGGAGCTCTTCCATCATGTCATGAGGTACTGTGCCTGCACGGATATGTTCAATGATGACTTTCATCTCGGAGTTATACGGGAAACTTCCATCTTGTTGCTCAAAGCGGAAGTGGGTGGGATGAAGGTGGAGTATGAGGGATGGTGCACATTTAGAGAATTTTTTAAGAATATATGACGTTGTTTTGACTGCGATTGATAGCACTGTCAGCAAGACAGGGGGTTCCGCTGTGCAGAGGATGCAGCGGTACTCACCATACGGTTCGGGGAAGTTTTTGGAGAGCTTGCGATCGCTTTCTAGCGACAAGTTCTTTTGTAGCTGTTTCTGGATCTTGACACTTGTATCGCTTAGTTTTTGCGCCTCCTTCTTAGGCCGATTTGAGGGACCCTTGTTGGAAGTGTTGATTGAATTAGGTGTGCCATTGACTCCATTTAAAATATGATTGCCCGCAGAGTTTGCGGATACCGGCTGGCCTGTTCCCGGAAGGCGCTTAGAGGTCGTAGGAGGAGAGGAAGAAGGCGCTTGACTTTTGACGCCGTTGACTCCGTTCTGAGCGAAAGGCGGGGGCGGCCGCTTCATCTTAGGGGGATGGGAGGTTGTTTTGGAGATCGCCGTTGCCATGTTGCCGGTCTCGAGCTAGCGACGCGACTCAAGCAAACAGCTAATGAGTGCGCCTTCTCAGAATGTGAATCCGGAGGTGGTAGATGGAAGCCGTACTCCGAGGATCGTTTGTCGATGATATACCCGGGGGACAAGACATGTGGGGAGCGGAGGATGCGGACAGACGAGGAGGACAAGCACACGGGAATCGATGCGGAAACTTGCACAGAGCCCGGCGCTTCTAAAAGAAAGGAACTCTGAATCCCATCGAATAGATACCTAGCTAAGGCGCTGAGAGATCGAGAGGAGAATCGGTGGCCGTCGACCGTGGTGGTTCTGCAAGAAGGAGTTTGGTGATGCCAAGCACCCCCGACGACGTGAAGGAGCCTCGGTCAGGTGATTTCTGCATATGGCCAATCCCGTGACTTCTATTCATCTTGGTCAAGCAGTGTTACTATGTAAGTGTTACATTATTTTACTCGTATGTCTCGAGTCCATTTCACATTTCACGAAGGCATGTACACAAATTTTTATTTGATTGGTTTTGTTATTTAATATGTGTAACCATATCATCATGTAATATCCACAGCCGCAATCTGCTCACAAGTAGAAAAATTAAAAAAGTCATCAAAGGTAGGGAATCAAAAACAAGGGTCATAAATAGCCAAGGGGAAAAGGGGGTTAAAATAAAAGAGGAAAATAAAAACATAAGGCCTATAAACATTTGAAGAAGAACGGTCATATCAAAACAGCCCCCAGGAACTTTGTGCAAATTATCAGCGCTCTCCTAGTCATGACCATTGATCCGTCGTCGCCAGTCATCTCCAGTACGGAGCACATCAACCACGTCAATTCGTTTGCCAATACCAGTGACACCCTCCTTCTGCCACCATTTTTCACCTTTGTCTGCAAGCGCAGATTCGTCATCACTATCAATAAGTCCACCGCGACCGCCATCGTCGCCGACAACGACCACAACTTGTCGAACCCATCCCGAGATGTGACGCACTGCAGTTCCTTCGGGGCCAGCCAGGGCCTCTTGGACGTAAACAGTATCAGGAGAGATATGGCGAACAAGATGCACGTATCCTGTTGGCGTGCTAAAGGGCATAATTGTGTTTTCTTTTTCCACAATAGCCTGTGCTTGGTTGTATAAGGTATGGAAATATGGGGTCGCGCCATCTTGCTCCTCAGCCTGACGTGGCTCAATAGTTGACAAATCGCCACCGGCAGTTTCGCCCGGCGATGCAGCTTCTTCAGGAGCAATGTTGGAGTAAGAAGAGGTGACGGACAATGGATGAGACGAGCTGCCCTGGTTAGGGGCATGTTTCATTCCTGGTGCATAAATCATGACGAAGACTCTGGCAATATCTGGATTGACCTGTTCGGGGAGATGGGAGAGAATAGACTGCACAGGTAAAAAGTCAGTAGACCGCAGGGCAGCTAAACAAAAAGAGGAAGAAAAACGCGAGGACTTACTACATGGTCGGATGTCAAGTCTTCCGGCTTAAGTTGCAACGATTCTGACGACACAACAACTACCACTGTTTTTTTCCTCCTTTCAGCAGCTGCGGGACCGCTGGCGACACTGCGAGTAGGGGGAACGCTAGGCGTAGCCGAAGTCGTCGTATCAACTTGATCTCTCCGTTGAGCCCTTGATTCAACTTCCTCAGACCATCGAGAATGGTCCTCAAAATCACCTCGGTTTTCCTCACGAATTGATGTGAGAGCACCTCCCACGAAGGCTCCAGCTGCCGCTACGCCAGCAGCAACCCTTTTGCTAGCACCATCAAAGATCTGCTGTGGACTTGGTGTACGGCGCAGAGCACCTTGCATCCGGGCTACCATGCTCACATCATCACCATGGATATCTGTGGCTGTTGTCCTTGGGTATTCTTCTTCAAACTCGCCGCGGGGGAATGACACCCCTCCAGGGCCGCTACGTGGGAACTGCGCGTGGTCGGGAGGATGATCGCGTTCGCTATCGTCATCATCTTCGTTGCGCTCACTCCAAATCCAAGCCGCAACGCCAATTGTAGCGATACCCACTGTCATAGCAAGTGGTACCCAGTACCCCATGACGGTGCGCTGGCCAGTTGAGCTGAAGCCGGTACCCACCCGCCGATGACGGCCATCCTGGGAGTAAGACATCGCGGTCAATGATATTGATTACAGTTGGCGCATAGAAAAATTCGGTCACGATAAATTGAATTCACATTTCAAGTTGACCCGGAAGCAGGTAGAGGAAGTTGGGGGGTTGGTTGACTCCTGGTAGAGAAGAAAGGAGGAGCTTTTGGATGGCTGGGGGAGGGGGCTCGGGGCAGCCGAGAAACATGTGGCTGGTGAAGCTTTGTTTTGCCGCGGTCTTTCCGGGGCAGGAACAAAGGTCGGCGGCCAGTTTGCACTGTTTGCTCTGCCGTATGTCTTCGCTGACTCAGCTGTCTCTATCGGCACGTGCAGACAGGTTAAAAAAAAGTAGTATGTTGAGTGGGCTCGATGCTTGACTCAGAGTGCTGCAGCGACAACAAACAGCACGACTTGGGCTATTTTCCCTCTTCTCGTATCAGCTTCGTCAGTTGAGATACTTTGAGTATGTGTTAGGCTAGGTTGCGATCAATTTATCACAACATTCACATTATTTTCGCGCTGCGAACGTGATTTTCCGATCCCAAAGTTCCCCCTCATTCCCCCGCGGTGCTTGTCACCCACCATTGCTGGTCGCTCTACGCAAGTGTGGAGCCAAGAAACAGCTATAGACAAGTGTGTCTGGAGGTAGCCATAGTTCATTAGCACAGAATTTTATTTTGCCTACAATTCCTTCGTCATGCCGCATTCTGTTCCTGTGCCGCCAACTGGCTTCCAGGCCCTTATCCTCTGCGGCCCTGGTGTCTCGCTCAACACCTTTACATCGAATCCTGAGGAGTTCGCAAAAGCTCTGATTCCTATCGCCAACCGCCCCATGGTGTGGTATCCTTTAGATTGGTGTTACCGTATGGGAATTACAAGTAAGTTGCTACCTTTTTAGACCCTGTTGCCTCAGGTCCTTTTCCGCGGCTCAAGCCTAGGCAATACAAATTTATTAACATTAAACTTAGATATTACCCTTATTACCCCTCCTCAAAGTCAAGCGCCTCTCGAAGCTGCCCTTTCGCAAAACCCTCATCTCACCTCTCTTCCATCTCCATCCCCATCGATTCTAGCACCCGCTGATCTAACCTTGACAACGGGTACCGCCGAGTTGCTCCGTCTCCCAGAGATCCAAGCATGCATAAAGTCCGACTTTCTTCTACTTCCCTGTGATCTTATCTGTGAAATCCCCGGCGAGTCTCTCCTTGAAGCATGGATGGTAACCCAGAGCGCCCTAGGAGGCTCCACACTTGCTGGCGGCTGGAACACGAATGGACCGAAGACGGTTGGAATGGGAGGTGAAGCGGGAGGTCGTCGCGGAGGCCTTGCGGTATATTATCAAACACAAGGAAGAGAGGAGAGCGTCAAGGGCGAAGTGACCGACTTTGTGGCAACCGCTCCCCTTGAACAAGATGAAGCACCTGCGGTTTCCCATCCGCTAGATGGCCCAGCCGCACTAAGGTTCGGGCTCTCGAAATTAGTTCTATCCATGCCTATGGATACACTCAAAGAAAAGATGGAAGAGCAAAAAGGTCTACTTATTCGCCATTCGCTTGTGAAAAAGCATGCACATGTGAAGATGTTGACTAGCTACCGAGACGCACACATCTATGTATTCCCCTATTGGGTCAAGGAAATGGCAGCACTTAATGAGAAATTTGAGAGTGTAAGTGAAGATCTTGTGGGCTGGTGGGCAAAATCAGAATGGCAGACTGGATTAGGCGAGAAGCTCCGGTTGAGGGAAATCTTTGAGCCAGTGAACGACAAAGGTGGAGAGAATGGGAGTCAGGATGGAGAGTCACTTGAGGAGGAAATCGATATCAAAGCTATGAGTACTACTAAAGCTGGCACCGGCGAATCCCATGATGCCTCATTGCCTGACGTACACTCGGAACTTAAATTCGCCTCGCGAGTCCGAAACTCCGGCCTTGATTCCGACACTGAAGCATCCAAAAAGGATAAGCTAACTATTCCCCCATTGCTGGCGTACATGCATTCATCTCTACCCTCTGCACCGCTGGTAAGACGCGTGGATAGCTCCGCTCTCCTTCTCTCTATTTCCCTTCGTCTTGCAAAGCTTGAATCGATCGAAGAGGTTGGCCGCGTAGCCTCCTCACCTTTTGCTCACAACCAGAAAATCGCATACCCCGCAGGTGTCGCTCAGCGCTGCACTGTCACAAAGTCAGACTGCCTGCTCGCCACCAACGTGACAATAGAGGAGAAAGTGGTCATTAAAGAATCCGTCATCGGCGCAAACTGCCATATCGCTAGTGGTGCGCGGTTAACACGCTGTCTAGTCATGGATGGAGCCGTCATTGGCGAACGCTGCCAATTGACTGGGTGCATCGTTGGCCGCCGTAGCAAAATCGAGCGGGAATGTGTGTTGAAAGATTGTGAGGTTCAGGATGGAAATGTTGTTCCAGAGGAGACAGATGCAAAGAATGAGAAATTCATGGTCTTTGAGGGACTAGATGAAGATGGCGATGGCATGGACGTATCCGAGGAATTTGAAGAAGGGGGTGATGATTTAGGATTTTGATTTCATCCTTGGGAAGATATATACCACAAAAAGAAAACAGTATGACCTGATGTCCAATAATATTAGAAAGTATTGATTCTGCATCGCAATTGCTACGTACCTACAATAAGCAAAAAGAAAAACCTAAAGAGTTATTGGTGGTCATTTTATCCCACCCCATGACTACCTAGGTACCTACAACTCGGTAGGTATCAGGTACTTACATCGGTACCCACGACTTGATCAAGTTTGACTGACATAATTGAATCGACAATAAAGGTTTTCTTACTACTACCCCCACAACCCCCAAGAAAAGAACATGAATATGAATGAAAGGTAATAACAATGATAATTTAAAGATAAAAAGAAGAAGATTAGAAAAAAAAAAAAAAAAAAACACGCCTAATTAAGAGATATAATCAGATAAGCCACCTTGCAGCCAATACTACGGGCTTATACCTGACCTAAGGCATAACATGCATATATCTTATGTACAGTACATACTTGAGTCCTATACTTTACAGACGCGCCTATTACCTGCTTATGTATGTCCAGCGGTTTTTTTCTCCCTATCTGTCCATTTATCTGTCTGCTTCCAATGGTATAGCCCTTGCTTATTAGGTAGGTACTACACAATACTCACCCTAGTGCTATGTATCATTGCCTGAGATTCGCTGAACTCACCATTCCTAGGAATGCGTACCAGACAGGTACCAGCTGTGTAGATACCTAGATATATCGGTATGGACTTGAGGGAGGATTCCCCCATTTCTATTTCTAATTTTGTCCAATTGATGAGATAATGAGGGGAGAAGGCTTACCTGGACATATACTACCTGGAAACCTGGAAATATTGAATGAAGTATTGTTCGTTGTAATAAAAATGAAAAATACTCCCATTACCAAGAAAGATCTACCAACCTACGATGAATACTCGGTAGGGTGGTAAGTTGGTAAATGCCAGAGGAACATTCGATAAATCGGAAGAGGAAGCGTTGGAAAAATTACCTAGTGAAATCCCTTCAGTGTGTACACGACAATAATAGTGATAATAATTATGATAATCATATGTATTCCCAGAAACACAGAGCCAAATAAAAAGTACAACGTCTTTCCTTCTCTCCAAACCCCCCCCCCCCTCTCTCTTCAAAAAAAAACCACAAACTTCACCAACCAAATGGTCGAATTCGCATCTCAGCGGCCAATGCGTTTCTCCCATCCACACAACCCCAGCCGAGTAGATTTCCAGTTCAAGCGACCTGCAGATTTCGCTAGGTACGGGGGAATCAAAAAAGAAGTCAAAAAAAATAAATAAATAAAATATAACAAGTAGAAATAAAAGAACGTAAAAATAAATGAATAAATAGGTACTACTGCTAATATTAGTAATAATAGGACCTTTTCGGTCCCGAGAAAAAGTTCACATACTCAAGCGATTGGAGGGGGGTGGGTGGCTGCGTTGTACATACAGTAGCGTGAGGCCGTGAGGAGGTGGTTGGTATGGAGTAACCATCATTATTGTAGGTTGGTAGGTACATACGTACGTATGTACCTAGTTAGTTACTACCTAAGGACCGTCTACCTACCCACTAACCACTAGTTAGTTCATAAAAGGAGTTCCCTCACCCCTCTTTGCTCACTCCAGCCGCTGAACCGATCCCTTATCAATATGATTGATGGATTAAGAATAGTGGGTACGTGAGGTTGTGGATCATGTGTCCGTCAGAATAAATATCTATATATTTTTAGGGCGGATAAGTCGGTCTGAACTCCCCTCCCCTCCCCTCAGGCGAAGAAAGGATTTCATTGAACATCAGGTATCTTGTGAAAACCATTCCCCAGTATACGTAGCTGGGTATTTTTTTTTGTCCCACACTTCTCTGCTAATTACTTGGATAGGGAAGGGGGGAAGTAAGTGATTAGAGAATATATCTGATTGAAGCATTACTGGTGTTTCATTCTCTGTGTGGAATCTACCCAGTTAATACTTAGTCAATACATACTTACTACTGCCTAGTAACCTACCTATTTAGTGCCTTCTTACCAATACATAATGAGGTGTTCCAGTTGATATACAGGGACATGCATGAATGGCAGAACACTAATCTCATCTGCATTTGAATTTCAGCCTAGGCGCATAAAAATTTTGATGGGAGGGATATCTATTCACCTATAGGTATACTTACCTACCTATCAAGTCGTGCCCTAACCCCGCCTGAATCACTGTTACCTTGGTACCTAGATTCTTTCTTTGCTAACCGCTCGCCGCCCATTGGTCCTTTGAATGTCACTCCAGGGCAGGAGTGTCAGGTGATAGAAACTGAGGAAAGAGATCGGAGATGAAGATGGTTAGAACGAGCTAATACATCTACAGGAAAGAACGCAAAGTGAAATCTGCATACGGCAGGGTTTCTTGCCTACCGACTACTAGGTACTAGGACCCGTTAACCTGATCTTCCTATCTTATAACTAGCGTGTTCATCTTATGACATCGTTATTAGATAAGAATTTGTTTCTGGAGGGCATATTTAGTAATACTCCCACCTAACTAACTAACTAGCTAGCTAGTTAACTGCCTAGTTGGGGTTTTTTGGCGAGAAATTGTATAAAGATATCCATAAACTGAAGTGTTGTTGGCCTGCCACGCTATTCTATAGGCACTCCTCTAGGGTTCCCAGGGCTACCTCTACTGTGCTTCATAGAAAAGGGACTTATCTAAAATGGAACCTTGATTCGATTGACTACCATCGATCAAGTGCACATCTACATCGGTA
Organism: Aspergillus haitiensis; assembly: GCA_027569155.1. NCBI lineage: Eukaryota > Fungi > Ascomycota > Eurotiomycetes > Eurotiales > Aspergillaceae > Aspergillus > Aspergillus haitiensis. The sequence goes on along the minus strand of JAPDEO010000001.1, from coordinate 1,318,438 downwards.
GGCGATACTAGGGCTAGGCTTTAACGAGACCAATATAGCCATGTATAATAAAATCTTATCGGCCCCCAGCCCTAGTATCCATGCCATAGGGCATAGGAGACCTGAGAAAATGAAATTACCTGATGAGTTGGCAGGTATCATTTAAAAAGGAGGAAATATCGATGGATGGCTGGCTGATGGTGCTGACAGCCAGCTGAAAATGACTGGCCTATTATGTATGTGCATGATTCGTTGGAAAAATCTTGGGCGTTCAGGTCGTCACTAAGTAACTTGTTTGTTCTGGCTAGGAGATACTCATTTCTTCAGGTAACTAGGTAGGTTTTCTCTCTAGGGATTGATTATTTTTTTTCTGGAGCTGAAAAGTTAGCGTTCAGATAAGTAGGATGTCACTGGGTAGTTGACTATTTATACAAATATATTTTCAACCAGTTGATGCCTAGCCGCTTGGGTAGGCAGCAAATTGTGGTGGAAATAAAAGGCGAAAAATATCAAGGTTGTGGAGGGCTAACTCGGGCCCCACGGCCAGAAACCTCAGATGCCAATCGTGCCATAGATGGAATAATTCGGAAATTACAGTTGTTTGAAATCAATCGGCTGCATGACTCGGGTTCAGCGAGTGTTCGCCTGTTGTGGAAAAAAAAAAAAGGTTATCTAGAAGTGGATATTATTGATACCAAGGTAGGCAAAGATGTAAAAGCAGTGGAATGATCATCAGTAGTGACTAATCATTATCAAGAGTGAATCATCTGATTTTCCTTTGTAGCCTATACCGTAAGTACTTCATTTATTATAAATTAAACAAAATCACCTTTACCAAATTCAAGGCCCTAGTCCTCCGAGATAAATTACTACCTCAAGATGAGTCTGCTCCACACCTTGGCTTCCCCAGATACTAGCGACCAATCTGTTCATTTAAAAAAGCCGAGCATTATACCCGGGCTCCTTCATGCGACTAGGAAGGTATGTACAATACAAATTAATGTTCATCTCAAGTTCCGCTTGTTCCCATTAGACTTACCTAAAGCGGCAAGATAGCCCTTTAGAAGGAACAGCTAGCCGATCATTCCGTACTGTGTTCATTAAAGTACTTGGCTTCTGTCGTTTGTGGCCAATAGATTTATTTAATTATTGTTATAGTAGAAGGGCAGTATAACCGCTTTTGACCCTTTTTAAGAGAAACGCCAATTTTGACTAAAGGACATGATTTCCAAGGAAGGGATGTGGGTACCGCGCCCTTGTCGATGTTGTCCTTTTCTCTACGGAGTAAATTATTCATGTGCCGCCAATTTATTTTCATCTACATATTATAGGTATGTGAGGTGCGCGTTCAGCGTATCTATTGGTTACAGTTATAGTGAGTCACTCCAGGGTATGGTAGGTAGGATAATGAAGCGGGTTATCGTCGTTAATTGGAGATTGATTGGTTAAATAAATTATTGCGTCCGCGCGTTTGGAGCCAAGAGACATTCCAATGTCTGCCAGCGACCTAGATAGAGACTAGAGAGAGAAAAGTCAGGCTTGATAAGAGAGGTAACTAACTGATATGTAGATAATAGACCCTAGATAATAATTTAGTGTTATCAATCGTGAATTAGCACGCATAGTCAACTCCTAGCCACTGTGGATTATTTGACTAACTCATTTCCAATGCCAAAAAAGTACTAGTAGAAGCGATCTTAGCAAATCGAATTAAACGACGTCATGCAAAAGGAGGGTACGGGTAGAAATCAATGGGTTGCGATAATCTAAGTAAGATGAAATATGGAGAATCCCTCCACAGTTGGCAGTGGATCAACGTTGATGATAATAATGAAGAGTTAATAATCAACAAAGCAGATAGATAAATTTATATAAAACATAAGTTAAGCATATACATAACAGGCTGGCGGACCACGGCTGAGCAAGGCACATGGTTTCGGCTCGCTCTACGTGTGTATTTACACATGCATTCCATTAAACAAGTTTCTCAGAATGGTGTTATTTTCGCCATCGGTAGCGGAATAGGTTTTTTTCGAACCCCTTAAGCGGCAGGCTGTGGAGAATAAGATTTTCAAGCATCTCTAAACCTTCGCCGATAGGTGGGTACTGGGGGTCAAGGGTCAACACTTTCGTTATCCGTAAACCCACAAACAGCTGGCAGCGACGCGATGACAGCTCGAGTAAACTGCTATGATGGTGACACTGTCGATCACGCGGGAAATCCTTATATTGATCGACATCCGTATCAGCTTTGCGTATTTATAACAGGCATTAAAAGAATTGTCATGTGTAAATCGTGTCAAAAGTGATACTCTCATGATATCAAGGCCAAAGTAAGTTGAGCAGCCCAAAAATGTCCTGGTCGCGTACACTTAACGCGCGTCGAGATCTATTTTCAATGCACCTAATCAACAACAATATTGCTTTGTCAGTGAAAATGAAAGTCAACTGGCGGGAAGGAAAGAATGCAAAGGCAATTGTCTGGGAGCTTGCAGAGCCACCCGCATGCGTCAAGGTCCAGCCAATCTTCGCGATCAAGTGCCGTGGGATGCAAATAGATCCGTAACAATAGTGACTAGGCATTTCATTCTAACGGAGAAGCAAGAAATCGGGAAGAAGAAGAAGAAGAAGAAGAAGAAGAAGAAAAAGAAGACGAAAGCTCTGCTTGACCTTTCAATTGCTGGGTCTATCTGGGGTCTCACCTGTCGGTGACAGATTTACGGGGAGAGATCGAAAACAAGAGCTTTGAAAAAGGGTAGACTGGTGGTGGCAAGACTATTGAATTTTTTTTTTTTTTTTACGGTCCCTCACTTCGTAAAGTTTCAGAATGTATATTTATCTGTAGGAAGTTGGAAACCCGTAGCGACATGTGTAATGGAGGTAGGTATTTTCCCTGTGATACTGCAGTTCCTGCGACGAATAATACGCCTTAATCCTTCGCCACCTTTTCCCGCCAACATTGCCAAGAAGCTGGAGAGCCTCAAAAGCATATTGCTCTTTATCTTGACATATTTGCTTGTATGTTGGAATTGAATGCTATACAAACCATAATTTCTAGCTGTGAGGCTATATAATCTTCGACCTCAAATGCTTACCTTTCCTATTGAGCACATTCCTTTTTCTTTCCTTTTTTTTTTATCTGTTTCTTGTGTGAAGCCAATGCATGTTGTTGCAAAAAGTCATTGAAGCGTCTTAAAAAGAGTTAGAATCTAGCATACATTAACTCAGCTGCTATTCACAATGTAATGGACTACATTTGGGTTCTGGATAAGCAAGAAATCTCACTTGATGCTAGGTACCTTATCATTGAACGCAAAGAAAAAATGTTAGCAGCATGTAATACTATCAACATGGTGGATATACATATTGATTAGCTCTGGGTGGCTTTGGTGGGGTTGAGTAGAGGTTAGTGTCAAGACAGCATAAAACAAGAGGTTTATCATAATCTGACTACAGTTATGATATGACTTCAGGAGCCCGGACACAAAGTCAATGCTAAAATTTTAGGTTATTGTAGTGGGACGTCCAGCTTGATCCGTGGAACCTTGTTGCGGGAATTTCCCAGTGGTTGTGAGAGCTTGGGATATCCTAACCATCGTAAGCAGCCCATTGGTTTGAATAAAGCTCTTCCAACCAACCCCCTTTCCGCAATCGTTTCGCTATTTGGAATGTAGAAAGAAAAATTATTGGATGGATTATGAGTCATGGGATTGAGAGAATCTGGGGTTGGTGATGTTACCGTTGGTGTTATTCGCAAGAATTTCGAGGGGACGAAAAAGTACCAAATATATTTGGTAAGGCAGACAGTGGCCCATAATATTATGTATTTTGCTATCAGAATGCAATTATTTAAATCTTTCCTTGCCTAACCTCGAGTATCACTTTCCAGACTGGAATACATGGACTGATTGATTTCTGTTAAAATTGATGGCCACTTTTTTGGTTGGTTCCCTGGTTAGCGTTCCGTTGTTGGGCTATTACTTGGCCAGGAGTAGGTTGTAACTTTAAAGTGTGTCTCCGAGCATCCGTCCTCGTTCCTGGAAAAGAGATTCCACTTCGTAGTAATAATATTTTGTTAAATTGTCGATGAATGTTCTTTTCTGACAGAAATGTTCTGCGACCAGTAACTCCATGTGTAAGTTGTTTTATTCAGCCTCGTTTCATCATCAATTGCTAGTTATTCAAAATTAAAATAGCTCAGCTTTTTTTAGTTAGTGGATGCTTTGAGCACGTTCTCTGGGCTCTGGAGTGTTCTTTTGCCCCCTCTTTTACCGCATTAAGGATGGACAACAAAAAGGTAAAGCAAGAAAAAAGAAGGGAAAAAAAGGAATTTTTTTTACCTTTGAAAAAAGGAGGCGGCTTGTAGCTGTACTATTGGCTGCATAGTCCGATCATTAATACGGGTACAGCATTGATACATGACTGTTCCCCACAGAGAATGGGAAGAGCCAACAAATGTATACCTGACGATGTTGATCATGCGTTCATCCCAGCAGTGTTTACGTAGGTGGTAGCATTGCCACCTATACTTTGTGAGTCCCATGTCATATTGGGGGTTTTTGCGATGCCCTCTTGACGGCTGATTCGATATAGTTTTTAAAATGTTGGCAGAACAAAACGTTCGATAGTACCTACTTGGCTTGAGGAGGCTAGTAGCATTACAGGCAAAGATTAATTACCAACCCGACTGTTAGCTCCAGAAGAACTGGCGTACCAGTCCTAGAGTCCCGAACTTACCGTACAGCCCCAACGATGTCTTACCCCTTAAGCTGAATCGATAATGCTGGTTGGCTGGGGCCGGACGGGGAGATTCAGGAGAATTAATACCCATTAATCTACGGGGGAAAGAGGGGGGATTGACTATAGAGCCAACCTCAGGAAAAAAAATAATATTGCTTCTGATAATAATAATAATAATATTGAAGTTGTGGTGAAAAGAAGGAAAGGAAAAGAGGGCAAAAAAAAAAAAAAGAAAAGCTTTCACCCATGTTGATTCATCCTGTCTTACCTATGTCTCTGTCTTTTCAATAGTCATGGTAAAATTGATCCATATCTACCTACAATTTCGAGGAATTGCTCAGGGAGTAGCTAACATAACAACAGTTTTTTTTTTCTGGTATGACTTGCAGCTGCAGTAATGTAATCGTAATCATCTCTGGCACCTCGGACTATCTTATTATTGATGATTATTAGGAATTTGCATATTCTATGAATGCGCTAATTGATATTCCTTCCCCTCGTGGGTTTCCAATCTGCACCCAAAAAACTCTCCCTCCTTTTCTTTCGTCCTTTTATTTATTTTTTTAATTCTCTCCCAACTCTCGGTCATTTTCTTTTCATTTGCCATACCTGTAGCCCAACGAACGGAGAAAAAGAAAGAAAATAATAAAAAAGGGAACCCCCAAATATAATAAATCATAATCATAATTGCAATAAACAAGGACGCCGCACGGTTCTGGAGGACGAGTTGTGCCTGGCGTTCCTTCCTTTCGCGTTCCTTGGATAATCCCGCCCGTCTGTCTCCGCCTGTCAGTCGGCCTCCCCTAAAGTGAGAATAGCAGCATCCCATCATTCCAATCTTCTCTCACACCCCATTATCTCCCTATTCCTTTCTTTTCCTTAACCCCTCTTTCTCTTCTTCTCCCTTTTCTCTTTTCCTTCAGCCTCCCCTCCTCACCCCGTTCCTCCGGTCCAGCGAAACGGCACATCTTCTGCTTGATTCAGAAGACGAAGGTGTCTTTCCAAGGATTTGGGTTTTGTTTCCTTTTGTTTCCCTTTCTTCTTTTATCTTAGTTGTCATCTTTCACTTTCCATTCTTTTCCTGCTCCTCTTCCCTTCTATTTTATTTCTTATCTTATTCCTTTTTCCTTATTTATTGATTATTTTTTATTTTCTAAAGAAAAAAAAACAAATCTTCCTTCTTCTTTTGCACATGGCTCGACCGCTCTAGACAGCATCTGCCACCCTTGACCCTTGTGTTCCTTACATCGTACCTCGTCGCTAGCTTTCTCTTCGGTCCTCGTTTGATTCAAGCCTTTCGTTTCTTTCACCCCCGACAGCATTCGTTTCTGCATTTACCAAAGCGTTTCCTTTTCAATTTTTTTTGTATCAATATAATTTATTTCGGCCATCTGTTAAAACCAGGTTCGACCACCTAACTGCACCACACACTCTCTCCTCGCTTGAGCAAGCAAGAATATTATTTCCCTGAAAAACCGTCATTCGTCAAAACCTCATCCAATCTTCGAACTCGGTTATTTGGGTTGTACAATCCTCACTGACAAAATAAGTGTTACAGAATCTGTCCTGCCCTTATTATTTTATATTTTTTTACTTTATTTTATTTCGCCCACTCTTTCACTCACTCGAGCTTCTCCTTGACATTACACCTGCTGTGCCTGGCGTTGGTTCGGGGGGATCCTGGCCACCTTTTTTCCTTTTCGAGATAAATCGGTTTTGAAAGGCGCTATTAGCCACGCGTCTTGCCCTGTCGCTTTCCGGTTAGTGGAGGAAAAACATCATGGCTGCGTTGGTACAAACAATTCCTCAGCAAAGCGGCACTGTTCCTGTGCTTCAAACTCGTCCAGCTTCTTCCTCGGGCGCCTTTACCTCTCCTCAGTCTTTACAGCAACAGAATTCGCGCAATCCGGCTATGTCTTGGAACACATACAATACAACAAGCAACTCTGGGAGCTATCGCGCAAGCCATCAGGTGGTAGCTCCCTACGCCTTTACCAGCAGCCCCAACCTCTCCAATTCAACCAATATGCAGCAACGGCAATCATGGACCCCTCACTTGAGGCCTGAGAATCGGGCTTCTTCTGCTCCTTCGGCACCCCAAGGCTCTGCAAATTCCTCTCATGTTGGAGTCAACTCGCGTTTCGTCAATACTGCAGCTGGTTCTGTATCCACTTCGTCTTCCACTTCCTCTCTTCAATCCCATATGTCCAAAGACGATTCTGCGATCCCCTCTCGACAACACCGTAGTGAGCCCACTCTTCGCCCGCTGTCAACAGCTAACTTGCCTCCCCCCCCCTCCCCTACCCCCGCCTTCATGAATATATCTTCGCCAACCGTGGCCCGCCCATCTCCTGATCGTTATCGTCGTGGTAACCGTCGAGCGGATGGCACAGGAGCCCCTCAGTCCCCAGTCACTCCCGGAAATGAAGCGGAAACGAGCAGTATTGCTCCAGCACCCGGTGCTCCCAACCCCGCACAAGATGTGCTCCGCAATATCGGCCACAACCGGGCACCCAGTGCAGACGATATATCACGCCCAGAAAAGCCACAACCAGAGCTGGCTAAGAGATATAGACGCAGGAGTTGGGGCGGAAACATTGATAATACCGGCCTTATTAATTTACAACTTCATTTACCATCTTCTTCACCAATTCCATCGGTGGGTGGTGGACAAGACTACTTTGACGAGAAACGGCCAAGGTCGGCCCAATCCCACCGGGAAGTATCTGGGAGTATCCATTCGGCCCGTTCCTCTTCATCCTCTGTAAGGAATTCCTGAATTTGTTCAATTCGTTTTCCATTGTTAATGATCACATTAGGTTCGCGACGGACATGCTGAGTCCGTCTCTGGAAAGACTGTCGCTAAACCGGATGATTTTAAACGACCTGCCAAACCCTCGCCACTATCACAGCCTCCAGTTGCCGACTCCACACCCGAGCCGAAAGCTTCCCAGTCCAATCAACGAGAAAAGCCCCAACCTGAAAGTTTAGCTTCCCAACGCCTCGCAGAAATAACAAAGAACGATTCTAACCGTCTTGGAAAATCCCGATTAAGAAGGGCCTTTTCATTTGGAAGCGCCTCGGAACTACTTAAGACCCCACAAAGCAATGGTCATAGGAAGGAAGGCGTTGTCATTGAGAAGGCTCGAAGGGAAATGCTTCAAGAAGAGTTGGGTCCCGAACAAGCCGCCATAGCTGAGCAGCAAGAAGCTAGCGGCTTGGGTGAGAGTATCTACTCCCATCACCAAGGTCGCTTCTTCAATAGCTCTACCGATAATATATCTGTCTCTTCCACCGCATCATCTGCCTCGATCATGCTTCGAAAAATGGGCAAGGGGATGAAGCGATCTACGCGATCCCTTGTTGGCTTATTTCGACCAAAGTCGGTTATTAGCACTTCGCCAGCTGAGGGAACGACAGTACAGCCCATGGCGCCTCAGGTGTCAGTAATTAACGTTGAAGCCGAGAGGAAAAGTGTTACGATGAACGCTGATACTCTTGAACTTCCCCAGAGCAGCACAGCTTTAGCCAAGGTGGATTCTAATGCCCCCCTAACTATCAGCCATGAAGATGACTTGGTTGAGGTCTCACAATCGCGTAAAAGCATTGTTGGAGGTGACAAGGAGCGTGCGGAGGTTCTTGCGGCAGTCAGAAAAGGCATCCTCAAAAGTAAGAGATCATGGGCACTGTCTTTCTACATGAACACATAACTGACAAGCTTGTGATTTTAGAGAACAATTCTGAGTCCGCAACCCAGATGAAACAAACTGCAGTATCACAACTCGAGACTAGTACGGACTCGCCACACTCCAGTGCTCCTAGCACCCCTGAGGACAAACCAAGATCCGCAAACCAGCGATCCGACTCGGTCAACATTGCCGATGAGGATAGCTTTTTACCTGAAGGGCAGTTTACAGAGACTGATGCAAAAAGTGCAGCACTCACTCCTCAACCAATCGTTCCTAAAAGTCTTGTCTTTAGCCCTCGAATTCAATTTCACGAGACATGGCCCAGTGGTGAATACGACCGGCGGGGGGATATTGCAACCTGTAACCGACTAACTCCCCTCCTTGCCCAACAAATCAAAGAGGAGCTAAACAATTTCAAAATGGTGGGTTGGCAAGATTGGACCTTAAGACATTTGATGAGCCTCAAACAATCACTAACTCAGACCTTAGGAGATGGAAGTTCACGAGACGTCGAAGATATATACTCATTTCCTTTGAAATGCTGCATTTCAACTGGCGTTTTTTCGTTCCTTTTATTTCATCTTAACTATTTGGACGGCTATTGGATCTGAGTGGTGTGGTATCCACATTTGGCGTCTTGTAGACCTGTTTTCTTCTCTTAGAGCAACATTTTGGTTGCGCGGTTAGTCTCAGCTTGGTGGCCTAGCAATATAGGTTATCCTCGCATCATGACTCGTTACAAAATCTGCGGATCACTGCCACTCGTCTATTTGATCTCTTCTACATCTTTTCTGGTGTTACGGCGACAACTTTGTTTTATTTATCTTTTTCTTGTTCAGGTTCTGGGATTAGGGAGGGTGTTCTTTTTTCTACACATTCGAATTTACGCGGACTCTGTGGTGTCTAGCAGATGAAAGAAGATTTACTCGATTGTTGGAGACGTCCTTGGCGTCATTCTCTACGGATCATTTGGCTTTGATCTATCTTGCGCTCAGGACTTTGGCCTCCGATATATTGTGCATTATTCTCTCATGGGCCCAGTTATGTTAATGGGTTCTTTATTCACTTAAATTTCCCCTTTGCTTTTTGTTCGATGCTCTATCTGACCATGGAGTCCTCGACCTTTTCCTTGTCAGCGATGAATGCAAGCAGTACTTGATCATCATCCCATAGTATCATAGTTTCTTTTTTTAATCGTTCTCATTGTGTGTTCGTGTTCTGGAAATCGATGCACTGACATGTCTTATCTGGCCCTATCGCACATTATTGACTGGCCTAATTACAGCATATGCAATGTGTTTTCTCTCTCTCTTCTTTTTTCTTCTTCCGTTTGGTTTCTTTCTTCGTCTCTTGTCCTTTAGCATTTGTTTGTATCCACTTTTTCTTATATATCCATACACGTTCTCTATTACATACTGGGCGCTGAGAAGAAGAAAGTACAGATGCCTCTTTTATGGAGATATATTGCTATGTCATCGGAGTAAGAACGGATGTCTGCCTTTCACGCGATGCCACTGGAACTCAATAATGGAATAGAAAATCGCATTCTGGTCTTATGGCCTATCTGCCTTGACCCAGACTGAGAAAACTGAGTTTAGAAATGAGTCAACAACGGGCTAAGAGAGGGTTTGAAGGGTAGAAAGAAACAGGATCTGTTTCTCATAGCAACGCTTCCGTATGTGCCGGGATGATTTCTAGAAAAAATTCGCCCTTATAAGTAAGTAGAAGGATGGATATAAAATTTGCACTACTGGAGAGCCAGTCTGACATGAGGTATGTTGTGTGAAATGTATGGTAGATGGTGGTAGCAGATGCTCAAGTCACATTTACTCGCTTTAACAATGTATGCATGCATGCATGTATGTACTGTACGCCCCTGAATGTCTCATCAATGATAATAGTAAATGAAACATAGTATGTGCATCAGCGAAACGCTGGATGTGCAATGCCGAGGATCGAATGTCAGCTACACAAAGCCACCTTCAGTTGTTTGTAGACTGGGATTGTAGCCATTAGCCGTCATTAGGGCACAAGGAACATTCGATAGTACAGTACAATGTATTGTTGCCCGCGGTGTTGTTGATCTATATTCCGTTGTTTTCTTTTTAAAATGCTTCGTACTGCTCTCACTCTCACTGACGTAGGCAGGAGATCTCTTTTTAACCATATATTAAAGATAAGCTCCAGAGATTAGCTATAGTATATTAAAGTTAGAGTCAGTCTAGAGGGACACTGTAAAAACCTAAAAAAATACCTTATTATACGCAACAGCTGGAGGGGGGGTGGCTTAAGTAAGTTTCCAGCTACATCAGGGCTTGAGTTAAAAGGATTGAAAAGCTCAAGTTCATCGTAAACCTAATATAAAGTATAGCATTCTCTCGTGTCTTCTATATGCTCTCTTCTTCCTCTACAGCCAGCTCTGTCGTATGCAAAGTACTATCTAGTTTCTGCTCACTGTCCTCGTGAGCTTGCGAGCTCGTCTTCCTTGTTTCCTTGCTGGATGAAGAGAACCGCCAAATAGCACTCAACCGACCCTCACCTATTTCGTCCAAAATGGCTAATTAATGACATCATAGTATGTGTGACCTTTCAAGGCAGGCTTTCCCTCTGTTTTTGGAACCTGAAGTGCACCTACTCTTTGTGCGGAAAATACGACGGGAACGTTCTACCCTTCATTACCACCTTGCTCACTGTCTTGTCTCTTCCATCCTCGCCCATCTCACAAACCCCTCTCTATTACCCAATTCCTACACATTTATATGTCACGATAGCGCTGGTATTTGATATTGAGCCGACAAACTTTTCGCTTTTTTTTCTTCGGTCGGGCAGAAGTTCAGTAGGCGCCCTCTCCTACCTAGCTGATATAAACAACATCAGAAATCTACTTTGAAACAGGTACAAATATACCTACCACAAGTGGTGCAAAATTTCCATTACTAATCCTTACAAAAAGGTGGTCTTCCCTGCAAAAGCGTGTGTGGAATTAGCAACTCCCTATGGAAATATGGATCAAGCATATCTTATGGGGAGGGGGTCTCTATGAGTGGCATGAGAGACCCATTATTGAATAAGAACTTTCAGATAAAGGATCTTGGCTGATAAAAAATAAGCCATTAAAAGATCACTTACATGTTTGATGAAATACATAGAGTTAAATAATTCATCTATAAGCATACCTAATAAACACTATACTTACTACTTGCTGCCCTACTACCATGTCTCTCTGTTACTTCAGACAGCATGATACTCTCTATTGTTTGTTACTCTTTATTGTTACTTATCTAGCATAATTCTTTTGAATGAGTTATTTTTTTTTTTTTTTTAATAAAAACAATGCCCCTTGGTTTCTCTGCATTCATACATAAGTCTGAAAAGCTCACTTTCATTGGTAGGTAGGCTGTTATCGATTAAAAAGAATAATAGGTAATCTAAAAGTCTCTGCAAGAGAGACCTCTATCATATGATAAAACATATGATATCACTTCGGGAGAGAAAACAACTTAGTGAGGCACTGGTGTAGTGCCAGATACAGAAGTAAGAATCATTTTTTTTTTTTTTTCCTTAATTCGAAGCGTATGTTTTACTAATCTTACCTACCTTACTAGTTATTGTTTGTCAAAGAAGCTTAATAATAACAGCGACAAGGAGGAGCATTGCCCCCCAAATATTCAAAATATGTTCCGCTGGCACCTACCTCCACTCTCCAGGTAGTATTTCATTATTTGTTTGTCCCCACATTATATAGCACATAATATTATAGCTACGTAGTAAGCAGTTGTTGTGTGGAAGAAAAGGGGAGAAAAAGAAATTGCAAGGTGGGATCTTCGGTAAGTTGTGGGAACCCGTCCCAAAGTATTCGGCCCGGGGGGAATTCTTGGCTCGGCAATGAAGCAATCAATGGCTTGGGAGGCTGGATCTTAGTTTTTGTCAACTCTTGAAGCAAATATTGCAGATATTTTACTCTGCGTTGCTGAGAATGCCTGTACACTTTTGAACACAATATGAAGGATGGAAGATGTAAGACCAGTAACCGATGTTACGGTGCTATCACGGGGTCTGAACCCCTCTTCTTCCTTCTCCCTGCCTAGTCGTCATACTCCTTCTTCTCTCCCTCCTCCTTCTCCTCGCGCTAAATGACTTTTTCGACCCCCCACGCATCATTTCACGCCCCCACGCCATTATTCACTCTCATCCAGACTTCTTCCGGCTCTTTCCCCACAATCAATCGCACCAAGCCCACCTCCGTCTGTCTTCTATTGATCCTGATTGCTTGTCGGCTTCTCCAGCACTCCATCTTTTCTCTCTCCTTCCCCGGCCGGCGCCCCCGCTCCCGACTCCCCTATTGGCAGGCTTCCTCACTTCGGCAGGCATTAAAAAAAATCTAATCATTCTTCCGGTCTCCATCCAGCTACTACTGGGTTAGCCTACCACCTAGGGCCTCAATTAGCATGGAATTCATGCATCGGGAAACTCAGACGGGTGGTGTCCCTCGGATCACCAGCACTAGTTCCCTGTTTCGCACAAAGATGTCTCTGAGTTCTCATCGTGCGGGTTACGGGTAGAAGACCCTTGTCCCTTCACCCTCCTTTTCCCTTATACCTTCTTATTGCCCCCTTCCCTCTTGGATTTTGCCGTCTATTTTTCTTTCAACCCCTCCCCCTCCCCCCCTTAAACGTCTTGCACCCAGTCGTCTTCCCCCCTCTAGCTTGCTCTCCTCCTCATTTGTTTAACAGAACTATGTCTCCCCGAGTTTCCCATGACCAGGAGGGTGACACTATCAAAGCTCATACCGACAATGTCGAAGTTATCGCCGACGATGTTGCCAACTCAAATAGACCGAACCCAAGAAAGGATGCACCGCCGTACGTGGCGAGCCTGTCTCCAGAAGAGCGGGAGCGAGCAGAGAAAGCCCTAGTTAGGAAGATTGACCTTCGACTTCTTCCCATGATTATCATTATGTACATCCTTAACTACTTAGACAGGAACAATATTGTAAGTGACCTCGGATACCGCCGGACCTTGACTTGGGGTTTGTTAGGAGACAAGGTCCCTCCCTCTTTGTTTACTGACCATTCTCTAGGCGGCTGCTCGATTAGCTGGGCTCGAGGATGACCTTGGGCTGACAGATGTTCAATACCGGACCTGCGTTAGCATCTTGTTTGTCGGATATCTCCTCATGCAGAGTAGGTACCTCTCAAATACAAATGCGAAAAGACTCCGTTCTGATGACTTCGACAGTTCCCTCCAACTTGCTATTGAATAAATTTGGAAAGCCTGCTATCTATCTTCCCGCGTCCATGATGCTTTGGGGAATTATTTCTACATGTACTGCTGCCGCACAAAACTATGCTGGGCTCGTTGTAATTCGGTTTTTTCTTGGTTTCGTTGAGGCTGCCTACTTTGTTTGTCTTCCCTATTATCTCATCTGACGCAAAGAGCTACACTGACATAGTACTCTCTTTATCAATAGCCCGGTTGTCTTTATTTCCTGAGTGCCTGGTACACCAGAAAGGAACTTGGTTTCCGAACTGCTGCTCTCTATTCGGGATCCTTGATCTCTGGTGCCTTCTCTGGCTTGATTGCAGCTGGCATCACCGGAAATATGGATTATAAGAAGGGTCTTCGTGCTTGGTATATATTCCTATCTCTCTCCATACTCCTTCTCCTCTTTTTTATCTCTTGCCTTTCAAAGGGATAATGGACCATCCTGCTGACTCCATTAACCTCTATCAGGCGATGGCTATTCATTATTGAAGGAGCAATAACTATCGTGGTCGCTATGATCGCTGTTTTTATCTTGCCAAACTTCCCTCGGACAACTGGTTGGTTGTCAGAAGAGGAAAAGCAGCTGGCTGCTTGGCGCTTAGAAGAGGATATTGGCGAAGATGACTGGGTTGATAGTGAACAGCAGTCCTTCCTCCACGGCGCAAAGCTGGCGTTTACCGACGTGAAGACTTGGATCCTCGTAAGCGATTTTTGTTGATTACCGAGCTTAGTCTGAATACCTCTTTACTGACCTCTTTTTAGATGCTCCTCATCTTGTGCATTGTATCCTCTGCCTCGGTGACAAATTTCTTCCCCACCGTCGTGGAAACTCTCCATTACGGAAACATTGAGACTCTTCTCCTCACTGCTCCGCCATATGTCTTGGCTGTTATCTGCGCCTTCGCGAATGCGTGGCATGCTGATCGCACGGGAGAGCGGTACTTCCATATCACTTTGCCCCTCTACATTTCTGTCGCCGCATTCATTATCGCCGCCACTACCACTAGTGTGGGCCCTCGCTACCTTTCGATGATGCTTATGGTGCCATCGTTGTATACGGGCTACGTGGTTGCCTTGGGCTGGATCTCAAACACACTTCCGCGACCTGCGTCAAAACGTGCGGCTGCTCTGGCTGGTATTAACTGCGTCAGCAACGCCAGTAGCATTTATGCAAGTTACATGTACCCTGATAGTGATTCACCAAGATTCAGTATGTCATTTATGCCTGCTCCTATTCTTTAACTCTCTATATCTGCACCCTTGGTAACTAATACAATTATAGTCACTGCCATGTCCGTCAACTGCGCTACTGCATTTGTAGCTATTCTAGCTGCTACTGCCCTCCGATTCATCCTGGTCCGTCTTAACAGGAAACTTGACCTCGGTGAGAGTGTGAGCGGTGCAGTCTCTTCAGGTGGCATACCCGGCCAGGCTAGCTCCAGGGGATTCCGTTTCCTGGTTTGATGGGCGATTTTAGTTTTTGGTGTTTGCTTGGGTGCTTATTTATTTTTTTTTCCCCCTTATTTTCTTTTTACTCTTCCTACCATAAAGTCTGGAATGATACATACATATGATGAGGCAAAAATATGATTAGGATGATAACAAATCTAACTTGTTAATCTCAATTTTGAAAAAACTTATATTTATTTATATTTATACCGCCAGGAGCAATTGGAAAGCTTTCTTTAAGCTCACTATGTGTTTTTATGTGCCCCACCCTCCTTTTGTCTCCCCTTCCCAAACAATAAAAAAAGAAGCTAAAAGGGAGGCATACCATCATGACGACTGGCGTAAAGATAATACCAAATTTAAGCGAATTTCAACCGCTCTTCAGTCCAACCAGGTCGCAGTCCATCATCATTCAACCCCGAAGCCACATTCAGCGAACTATCGGCAACATAATTCACCCTCCAATCCAAATCAAGAGTCGCACCTGCCTCGGTCTGTGCCCAAACAGCCAAGCCAATGGTGTTCTCACCTCGATAATCTAGAATACCCGGTGGAACTGGGAACACAATCTGATTCCCGATATAAGGGTTAAACCGACCGTACTGGTAACCGTTCACAAAGAGTTGTGTACGGAAAGCTGCCGTTTGATTGCCCGGTGTAGAAAAGACAAAAGATATCGAGACATCGAGGCCATCGGGGATTCTAAGTGGCGGAATCACGGTGCGGAAGAAGCGGACAGTAGCACCGGTGAAGGAGAGAGAATTGGATTCAGCCCAAGCGCTGTCATCAAACCCGGGAAGATGCCAGCCCACACGTTCAGCGTGGAGACCGTCTTCATTCCAGACGCCACGGATCGGATCGAGATCCGATTCGCCACCTGCGGTGCCAGAGACGCGCCAGTGGGTAATTTCAGGGGTTGAGGAGTCAGTACTGATTAGACGGGCCTCGAGGATTCCACGGGGGTTCAGTGCCCCGCTAGTTTGATCATGGCCTGTATCATCGTGAACTACAAGGAGGACATTTGGATGCTGGGAGCTGACAATGCCATCGGGGAAGGTGAGTGTTTGCTTCGCTTGGGCAACGGAAGCATCGCCTAAGTAGGAGCCAAGGAATTGACCATTGAGCCACGCAGACCAGCCACTATCCTTGTTTAGTATTCTCTATCACTTTTGATAAGGGTGGATTTTGTCTTGCTACTCACAATGCAGCGCCACCCTGGATATTGAGGAAGACACCCGATGCAGATGCGTTGAAATAACCGCGCCAAAGACGAACGCCGGAGTGGAAACCTAAGAGCCAGTAAATCAATAAAGGTTAAAATATCACCAGTTGGGGGAAAATAGACTCGCTTACCATATTCATCTCCATAGAGAACAGGAAGTGTGACAGGTTTGTTGGGGTTGAGAGTTGTCATCCGGTTCGCCGCTAGATGTTTGGTTAGATTTCTTTTTCCCCACTGAACCTATAGTTTAATGTAGACTTGTGCTTACCAACCCACGCTGGACCGGAATCATCATAGGATAGAAATCTCTCCGGTAAGCTATCGCTAGTTTTCCATGAGTCGATGGTGGGGAGTTCGATTGGCTGTGGTCCAGCAAGATCGGCTTTGAGACTACCATACTTCGTCTTGTAAACCCTCACAGGTTTGCCATTCCAGGTAACTCTCTTGACTTTCTTAGGCGCAAAAATCTCTAGGGTTGTTTCACCAACCGAGTCACCTCTTATTGCTAGTTTGGACCCTTGGAGTTTAGCAGACCGGACAAGATAAGGGCCACCAACAAAAACTATTCTTCAAGCGTTAGTAGAATGGAACCGACTAGCATCAGAGAGTTAGCTGGGGACACATGATAATACTAACCACTTTCGCTCTCAGGAACCAGTGGATCTTCTGTCAATGCAGGGACCCAGAAGTTATAAGCTGTTGTTCTATCGAGCAGAATCACTCTCACGCCATTGTCGAGCTCGAGAACGCTCATACCTTCCGACTGGGTGAACGCAACAGCCAGACCCATTTTGCTATGGTAAAACTTGACCGGAGAACACCCTGGACACAGGGTGGCTCTTGCCGACTTTGCACCTTTTACGAGGAACTCGCCTGATTCACCCGTTGGTACCCATAGCACGAGAGTTGGCTTTCTGTCGAGAACGGCGTATGTAAGGACCTCTGCCGTAGAGTATAATAGGCTCTCGGACCCGAAGGAGAAGTCAGTCACGACAATCTTTGATTGGTGGCCGTTGAGTCTCAATGAGCCCCCATGTACCGGAATGGTAAGGGCGCCTGCAGAGGTATCAACATGTAGCCTGAATGTTTCGTCGGTGCCAACTGAGGTGTCGTTGTGAACTGTCACATAAAATGCAGCTTTGGTCTCGGGATTTCTCAGTTCGGTCGCGCTGATAGCCATATTATCTGTGTAATGGGTTCCGCTTCCAATGCGATCTGTCATCGTCAAGTCCCGTGCGCATCGGGTAAATAATGCGAGGAGTTTTGTCTCCTGGTACTTAGAACCAATAGATCGATCTTCTGAGATAGGAGCAGAGTAGTCGTAACTGGTCGCTGTTACGGGCGCTGCAAGACCTCCCCAGTTTGTTCCTCCATACAACATGTAGAGGCTCATGGCTGTCACATGCTGAGCGATGTTCCATCTATAGAATAAATTGGCGAAGTCGGCACCCGTGTCTTCGGTACAGCCTCCCTCAGGGCCGTCCCAAGGATTATAGGAACCACCTTGGAACTCAGGCATGAACGACGGCATCGTGGGTTGCACTTCCTGGAAATACTCATAGTACTCCATAACTTTGTAGGGGACGTATTCTCCGTTTGTACCTGTGCACACACTGACATCGCAGCTCCAGCACTGATCCTGTTAGATTGAATCTAGATAACGCTCTTACAGTCACTTACGGAAGGATACGAATCCACGCCAACTACATCGAGGTTTCCTCCCTCATCTGACCAGTCACTTCCCCAGGACTTTGTATTCATATTGGGATCATTTCCTGTCAGTGGAATGGTGATCCCGTTCTCTCGAGCGCAGTTCTCCAAGAGTTCCATATATGCGATTGCAGTGGGATTGGGAACTTTGTCGCTGGGGTTGCCAATCCATTGCTGTCCGTATTCATTTTCGATCTGATAACAAAATGCATTGTGGCCATTCGTAACTTGATAATTGCTTGTTATTTGAGAGATATTGGAGAAGAAGGGTGTCCACGCTGCTGTATACCGCTCGTCATCGTTCCGCAGGCTACCATAGTCGCCAGTAGTAAGCCACAGCGGAAAGCCACCTGCACTAGCTTCGGCATTGACGTAGGGTCCCGGACGCACAATAATGTACATCCCGAGTTCTTTCGCCAGTTCATATATGGGAGTGATATCGCGAGCACCGGTGGAGAAGTCGACCGTGTGGTTATTGGGGGCATGATAGGCCCAATTTGAATAGAACGCGAAACCAGTGAACCCCATCGCTTTTATCTTCTCCAGGATATCCCTCCATAGTCCAGGGACTGGAATACGCCAATAATGGAACTCCCCAGAGAAGAGGAAAATCCGCTGACCGTGCACGTGGAAGCTATAGTGATCCCATTGGATAGCTTTGCTCAATCCATTGTCATGGAGTGGCCATTCAGTCAAAGATTGATTTTGAGCCGCCGTGAGGGCCTGGAAGCTCGAGAGAGCTAGAAAAAACAATTTATTGACGTGCATCATGGTCAAACCTGAGCACTGGGGGACAATGATCGGGGACCAGAAACACCATTGCTACGATAATGGGCCGAGCTGACCATATTTATCCCCGGAGAGCGGTTGGCGTTGTGGGCAAATCATGGCGCAGGTCCGAAGCGAAATCAGCATTAGCTCACTTCTCCACAGGAGCGATCACCTCATTAATGATCTTCGAGACGCGGGAGGAAAATGCTTTTCCTCAAAGCTTCCATTTCGCGGTGGAGTGGTATTTCATTCCATTTAAAGGTGGGGAAGTTGAGGATTTTCCTCCATTCATCATGCCCGCGGGTGTGATTTTCCCGTAGGCCAGGCCCACCATGCAACCAGGGGGGTCTGAGCCGAGTCTTAATCTATCAAAAAACAACGGGCAGAATTAATAATGGGATGCAATTTTTTTTAATGCTGTGTGCTGTGTAGGGCTTAGATAGAAATTACAATAAGAGAAGGTAATGAGACCACCAACGTGATAGAAGGCAAAGCAATGGTGAATAGGTAGCCGTAGCTTACCGCCGATCATGTAGCTGAGGCAGGGGTTGTAAGGGCCAGGGATTAGGAACTGACAAGCTGACCTCGGTTGGCTGAGATTCTTTGGGTACTTCTAGCTAGGTAAGATGGGCGAGTAGTAGCTTTGTTACAAGTCGTAGTCGAAGAGCAAAGGAAGTGGTAGGTTGGATGGAGGAGTTTCAAAGGTGAACTTTTAAAAGCTGTTAGCTCTATAGACATCATGTGATAGAACAGCTTAATAGTAAATCAATGTCAATGTTATAATACTTTAAATTTGGTATAATACTATAAATTTGACATATTAAGTCTATAATTCTTTTTGAACCTATATCTAAGGCAGTTCTTCCACCAGCTTACATTAGTATTAGCGCCACAGAGTTTAAATACCTCCAACGTAAGTTTTCATGAGAGGTTTTAGAGACATACTGCCTGCACTAACAATTCTGCGCCTCTTCCATCTTTCTGCCCTGCTGACTGTTTATGGGCGATGCATAATAAGTTTCTAGGTAAAGTAGAGTGAGCCTCAGCACTGTTACATCTTTGCCTGCCCATTATATGCAGTTTGAAGAAACAGAACTTTGGTTGGTTGGATTAGCGGTATACTTGGGTTGATTTAGCAAATATATATTAGATTTAGTTCTAGTTAAGTAAATACCTATATCACTAATACACTTTTGCCTTTATTTGTGTGTTGGCACCTATTTATGCTGAGCCTAACTAAGATTTGTTCTTTCGGCTAGTATTAGCTTAGATGTACTTAAGAATATAAGTGTTATTATTATTATAATATATTATACTACACTTATATATTCAAATTTATTACCTTTAAGCCTCAAGACCTCCTACACACACTCCAGTCTTACCTATAATCACTATTTTATAAGCTACCTAGGTAGCATGGCAAATAAGGCTACAAAATCACAATACCTAACATTTAATAATATGAATAATGTACCATTCATAACATAATTAAATATATAAAAAAGTAATCTACTTGTAGATAGATTTTTCTTTTCTTTTCTTTTTTTAGAGATATCCATTACATTTACAGTAATGCTCCTGCCCTATTTTATACATTCACTTAACCTTACCTTTGGGGGCACAACTAAATAATGTAGTAATTGTGCTGGATTAGACCTTTCTATTAACAGCCCTACCGCGCATTGAAGTAGACTTTTGTGCAGTAAATTATTTAGGATAGGTTGATTGATGCTTGTGGACTTACAACGTTCTCTTAAGTCTCCAATTAGGGCTGGGTTGCTCCTCACACAAACTGCCTTCATTCTCTTCTTCTCTCAGGTCCTTCGTGTCTACCCAGCCAAAGTTGTGCTTGTAACATCTATTATCATATCTGAGGTTGTCTCTATCTCGTGCAGTGCTGCTTAGAATGTCAACACCCTCATTAGTGAGCGCGCACTCTTTAGAGTTGGAGCAACAGGTATCCTGACAGGTATTCTCCAAATGATAACTCAGGCTATCAGGTTGGAGGATTAACCCACACTGTTCAAATCTTTTTGAATCTGTATTCGCACTGTAGGTTACAACTAAGCCAATTTTTTCTAGTCTACTTCTAGGCGGCGCCCTCACAGGATGCATCCTGGTGGTGGCACAATAGGCCTCACTATCGCCGAAGCCTTCAGAGCTCGTGCACAATTTGCGCAAGTATGTCCCAAACGCGCGCCCTTCGCGGAGATACAGCAATCGTCGCTGTCCAATCGATAGTGTGATTCCAGATAACATTGATCTTTAAAACGCCATACGTGCCTACGTGTGAGTCTAGCTACCTTCGTGCCGCTCGTTCGCCGTGGGTAATGATGACCTGATACATGTTTGCAGCAAATCACTCTCGATTGTCTATATCATTGGTGTCGCAGACAACGTTCTCTCGCTAGTGTTCGCGCCTTTCATCTCGAATATTTCAATATCAAGAAGAAACCGGAAAAAGAAGGCAGAAGCGAATGTATCGCCTGGTGACGACGTGGAGCGGCCAGCCAACGGACAGTTGTCTATATCGGAGAAGACGCTTTAACGCCGGTATGGCGATTTAGGTCCTAGTTCGTGCAACGTAACACGCATATATTGGTGAACGTTACCCCAAGAGAGTGAACTTCTAGATATATCTGTGGTACATCCGTATATATAGTGGGAGTATGACGAGTCCTGAACTGCTTGTGATACATCTGAATGTTGTATAGAGACTGTCGGGTACCTGTGTTGGAAGGCTGTTATAATGAAACTTGTACACCATGAGAATAGACCCGGGTTAAATAGAAAGCAGGATTGATCATAAATCTCGATTTTTTGGAGTTTCTTGTATGTGAATGGAAGGGTTGCCACATGAGATGGCCAAATGCAAAGAAGCTGCTACCTTGCCTCACCCGACTAATTAATCCCTTAATGTATCATTTATGTCTTTGATAAGCAAGGTTTTCCAAAGATATAGGCGCCTGCTGGCTTTATTCATCCTGTCATGTCCTTAACACTAAACCCAAATCCAACTGCTAAGATTCACTTTAAAAAAAATATGTACAGAGCAAGAATCCACTGCCCTTCCCCATGATGAAGCGTAAAAGCGCAAAACTATGCGCAAAACTATACACAGTGGTTGAAATCTTGTAAAAGGGATAATAAAAGTGACTAGTGATAACATTGTGGACCGGAAATAGAGAGAAAAAAAAAAAAAACCATTTTAGGCCCTCAGTTCTGTGATGATACAATGGGGCCGTGGGGAACCCAACTCGACCCATATAAGGGCACTCCCAACACACACTCTCTCTTGAAAGCTGAGGATATATGTTGAGACGGCTGTGATTGGGGGTTGAGCCATAAATATTTTCTGGTGACAAGGGGCTTGCCAGTCCAGACTTATAGCGTATTCCAAGCCACTGATGCAATCAGGGGGTTTTTTTGAGGATATAATGAGATAACATCAGATTCTATTTTTATTCTTTTCAATTTGTTTTGTATTTCTTTCTTTAGGCTGTGCTTCCCAAAACACCATAGGGGTTTGTGCTCTTGACATCGGTGGCAGTATGCCCTTCACCCTTCCCGGTCGTTTTGGCACTTTTCTTTGCAGGCACAGCGGAAAATCCTTGGTCAGCACCTTGCTCGCTCTTGGCTGTGCGAGTCTTTTGCTTAGTGGTGGAGCGGGTCCGAATGGGTGAATTCTCAGCAATCTTCTGCTGCCTCTTGGATTTGGTTCGAACAGCCTCATCCTCAGTGCTTTCACTAACATCCCCGCTCATCTCCACAGATCGTTGAATCTCACGGCTCACACTCTTGAGCGCATCTAGGCCAGCCTTCTCTGCTGCATGTAGATGGGTTGGCTGTGATGCAGGCTCCTTGCGATAGAGGTAGGAACGCACGAAGAAACGGGCAAAAAGGTAGGTAAGAGGTAGGAGGTAAGCAACGTTGAGCCAGATGGCAAATCCCTGGCCAGTGGTGTCCATACAGGTGACCATTGGTCCAACCTGAAGCTGTGAGGCGGTACTTAAGTTCTCCTGTACCTCGTTCGCTCCCAGGAAAATCTCCTTGGCCCACGAGAGCAAGCCTGATCCGTTGGGGACAGCAACGGTGGTCGCCTGAGTGGATGGGGTTACGGGAAGAGTATAGCTGATGAACAGGTAGGACGCGGCCATCGACGATCCAATGACAAATTGGGTGATTTGCATAGTAGTCAGGGATCGCTTAATAACAGTGGGAACACGGATGTGGATGGCGGTTAAGGTATAGTAGGTGTACTACATAAGATCAGTTAGCAATTATTCACCGTGCTACAATCCCTCCATCAAAAAAAGTTCCACATACCATTAAAGCATGGATTCCCGAGTTGACCAGAGTGAAAATCCAGATTGGAGGTGCGACATAACGAATACCAGCCCACATACACATCATAGCACCGGCATGATGGTAAGTTTGCAGAGTCGAGCTCTTCTTGCCCTTGGCTAAAATGATGGCAGTATCCAGCACTTCATAGAACTTGGATAGGTAAAAGATCCATCCCAAATACGCCAGGCCCTGGTTCCACAAACGGCCAACATCGGCAGGGTCTGGGATGCCTCCCTCCGCCAACTTGAATTCCGGATTCTGCATTGTCCACTGGTTTGTCAAAGGGTCGTACGTGGCGGCGTTTCCATATCCTCGAGGACCATTGCATTTGCAAAGTGCATCAGCGATACCCACGACGCCGGTAGGATCGTTCCAGGCCGGCCATGAGTTACGGAACGCACGGAACATGCCAGCAAAAGTCCATGCGGAGTACACAGCGAGAAATACATTGTGCAGGATAACAAATAGCTTGAAAAGCTTTGTTTGGCTGAACGCATAAGGCTTGTATCCACGACTCTTGTTCACACGGTTCAGGAGGACGACAGTCACGGCATACACACTAGCAATGGTAATGGGGACGCGGACATCGAGAAGTTGGTTGTAAAGGTCGGAGGGGATATTGAATGGCTGGTACCAGGTTGGTTCAGCGAGCTGAGGTGCAGTGAGGGTAGTGGGAAGTTCGTCAGGAGGGAATTTCAACAAAGCGGCAGGAGGCAGGCCGACTCGGATAATGGCCGGACCGGAGCCTGTATTGAAGGCGAAGTCGTACATGGTTAGGATGGAAGTCGAGGAGGAAATCAGGGATAATGAAATTTAGCAATTGATCGAGAGTGGTGCTTCTTTGGGTCTTAGGTTTTTTTTTTTTTTTTTTAATCCGCTCCCTCGCTCCAGGACCTTAGGATAGAGGAAAATCAAGCGTGGTAGTGAAAACCCACCTGCCAAGAGTAGAGGAGAGAGAAAAATTACTACTCAAAGCGCCTGGCGGTTTCCCCAGGGTTGGACAAACCTTTAATATGCAAATGAACTTTTAGGTGAAGGAGAGGCAAATCAATTTTCTCATGGATTGATCTTCGAGAACTTGTGTTCCTGGCCCTATAGGAAGCCGTCGATGCTGCGGAAGTGGAGCCGCAATGCATTTTGTTGGGAAACTGTTACATTCAGACCTCGGCCCCAACAAGTCCCTTTGCAATTGATTGTTATCGGCGCATGCTTGTGAATTTGTGAATTTCAGACTCTTGACTTCATCCATGAGATTTCCTGATAAGTTGTCGGATGAAAGGATCGTCCTTTTTTTTCCTCCAGTTAGTTGAATGCTTTCTCTTGGAGTATCCGACTCTTCCGGTTTCTCCGCATTGTCAATTTCAGACGTCATTTTTTTTGGTTTTATTTTATTTTTTTTTTTTTCCCTGAAATTTCTAGCTCCCTTTTTCTTTTTCGCGTCACGCGACCGCCTTTTTTTTTTTTTTTTTTCAACAAAATACTCTATAATATATTTTCTTTTCTTTTCTAAATATGTCTCATCTCATAACCTTGCGTGGGAGACAGGATATGCGAGCTGAAGATCATCTCCAATAAATATGTATTATGTACCCGTCCGTACTTCCAAGCAGAAGTAAGTAATCATATGCATTCCTTGCATATTTGGTTTCCATTTTGGGTCTGCTGAGAATACAACACGTCACGGGACGTAGAAACTCAGCCCTATGGTGGGAATCTATAATCCAATGATTTGTACTATCTATACGAAGCTCTCAACCCTATAAACTAGGTAGGTACCTCCCCACGCTCGGCTCCATATTTCATCCAATGAGATAGTGCTGGGGACAGGTTGGGTTGTGGTGGGAATTAAAGTTTACTTTCTGCCGCAAGTTTTAGTAGGTATGACCTACCAACACCATAACCTGGTAGGGTAAGGTACGTTCTGTGTAGGTAGAAAACACCAGGAGAGGCTTCTTCACACAGTCCTGGACTAGATGGCTTCTTCATCGCAACAAGAACCCGAAAAAAGATAGATAATAATTTAGACTACTAGGCTAGTCTTAGACTAATTCTATACCTCCATAAACGCTCCAGCCACCATCGAACTCATTTATATTAAGTCATTGACTTTTATTATTCCCTGTCTTGGCGCGCAGCGTGTTTACCAACATCGTCACCCACCAGCGAATGATAGCAATCAATTAGATACCCCGGAAATATCTTGTAGTAATAAAAAAGCCAATTTTGCATAACAAATATACCTATTCACGCCCCACTAGTTCTGAGCCTTGTCAGGAGCGCCAGTGGTGAGCTAAGGAATAGATAGACAGAGTATTCTTTTTACTGTTGGTAATTCCAACCCCAACTATAACAATCTTAAAAGAAAGACAAAGTTAAACAAAAATTCAGGTCCTGTCCTTTGGGTAGGAAGAACTTAATAACTCATCTATAGTAACGCTGTTAAAAGATATATCGTAATGGTAGTTTGGGTATGCAATGCTAGTTAAATAGTGATACATGCTTCGAAAATACATATATAAAACTCCGTCCATCTGTACTAACATGAAAATAAGATACCACCAATACTACTTTAAGCTCCTTGTTTAGCGAGGTTTAGTGCTGAGCGGAAGCGGCGGCGGTGATGGGGAAGGTGTATTATTATTAATCGGCATCGACCGCATCTCCACTTTCTTGGGCGGCGGCGGTGGTGGAGGCGCCTTCCTCTTTGCTAGGGCCGCTGCTTCAGTGCTAGTAGATGGCGAAGGACCCAAGGTCGGATGTGATGGAATTGGCGGAGGCTGGGATGTGTGGCTTGACCTCCTAGCTAGGGCACCGTTTACTCGATCAGTAACCCCATATTTCTGGTTAAACCCACTAAGCCTCTGCTTTCCTGCCTCGATTTGATCACTATGCTGAGCACGAAAGTTACTGATCGCGGATCTAGCGCTCTCGATATTTGATGCGGACATAGGCGATCCACGTGTACTATTATATGTACCTTCCCGGACGGGGGGGGAGGCCACTGGGGACGATTGGGATGTAGAGTTCGTTCTCATTTGAGCGAACCGATTTTGCAGTTCATTTACAGGAGCCTGTGCTTGACCAGGCAGGGGAGCTGGTGGCGGTGAGGGAGTGCCAGTGTTGCCAATGCCCAGAGCAGGAACAGAAACGCCGGCTGCCGAGAGCCGAGATGTAGCATCCTGATTTAAATAACCACTTGAAGATTGATCCGGTGTTTGGTGGGGAGAGTATGCGGGAGGCGGAGAAGGAGGTTGTGCAGGTGATGCTGAATTGGCGCGAGGGGGCACACGCGGGGGAACAGTCGGCTTTGGCTTGGAACTTGCAAAGTTCCCTGGGCCCGCTGGTGAGGCCATCCTCCTGACGGGAGGTGGAGGAAGATGGCTTGTATCCAAGCCAGTTCGGTTTGCACGGTATGGCACCGGGGGCGCCGCGGCTTTCTGAGCTGCAGCTTCTTGAGCAGCTCGCTCCTCCTCCTCCTCGTTTTTCTGCTGCTGTTGTAAATGAGCATTCTGTTGATTAATCTGCTCTCGGGATAACGGGGCCCCTAATCCGGTCCGATCCGGTGTAGTCTCATTTGGAAGTGCTGCAGGTCCATGGAATTTGATGTGCTTCGGTGGTGGTCCAAAAGAGGCTGGGTCTTTCAATGATGAGAGGGGTCTGGAAACATGTTCTTCTCTCTCGCTATCGTTGTCCCTCCCTTTTCCCATCCATCCAGCCTGTCATTTTGGGGGAAACTTGGTCAGAACCTCGATCGGATTGAGAGGTGAACAGCTCAACTCACTACTTGGTTAATGCCTTTAAAGTCGTTCCGCCAGCTTTCTTTCTTTCCATCACGGCCTTTAGGATGCCATCCATCTTTCATTACCCCCCTAAGTCCACTCATTGTAGCTGCCGCAAAATCTAGGTATATATGCCGGTGAAGATTACTATGGGAAGAGGAAAATGTCGGGGAAAAGAGAGATCGGGAGTGAACAAAAGATGTCATTCGCCCCACCAAAGGCGGATGTGACGATTAGCCTACATCCAAAAGAGGATTAGCCTAGTATCTTATCGTGATATTCACGTGTGATACGTGCATAATTACTATCTATGATGTGGATTGAGCGGTATCAGTACATCATTCTTTATTAAACATTGTCGACTGTCGACCTGTTCTTCCAAAAGGTCTGATGCCGCCCCGGTTGATTCATCGACAGTCTTCAAAAGAATGCCTCCGGTGTAAGTAGTGGAAGGGGAAGTGGGATGAAACACGCCCTGAATGTAGGAAATGCCGTCAGCACGGCGATTTTGCCCCCTTTCAACTGCTCCTTTCGACGCCAGGATGCCTCAGCCAAACAACTCTCATGCCACCATCCATTTTTGGATGTGACTGTAAATTTATAGGCTTTGATTTAGTATAGATAACTTATTTTATTCTTATACATCATCATGTGACCAAAACAACAAGCACTATGACCTGTGCATAAGTTCCTGTTAGGAAAATGTAGTGTATTGCACAGTACTCTAGATGGCATGTAAGGAGCCTGGCCTTCTTTACATACTGTTAGTAATAACTGCAACACACTGTGCTAAATCATTATTGAATAAATTAGTCCGTCCTTATCTTGCTCACTAGGTAGATGCATATAGACTTAGTATTTTAGGATTTTTATTCCACTCGTCAAACCGAATTCTCTCTTTTCCATTAAGAGAGAAAATAGCCATGACAAACAGACATTTCCACCAGCCAGATTTACTTCCTCCTACGGCCACAACAACTCATTCACCCAGGATTCCGATTCCCCATCTCTCCCCGGCGCAGGCTTATAGCGCAAGCGATAATGTAGACGATCCTGAGACGCTTGCCAAAACTCAACCGCCGCCGGTGCCACCGCATACACCTTCCATCCAAGTGAACCGTCCATCTCTAGATCCTGCCCATCCTCCGCCATAGCCGATTCCACACAAGCCACCCGAGCAAGCAACTCATCTCGATCCCTTAGAACCAGACTCTGCTTGGATGCCATCGCACTCGCCCTCGATTTTACTGGGCGTGCGGCAAAATCCTGCACACACTCCGCTTCCGGCAGCAGGGTTGCCGACCCGCGTATTCTAATCTGTCGACCAACTTGCGGCCAATAGAACGTCAAAGATACGTGTGCGTTTGCGTCGAGTTGTCGGCCCTTAGGACTGTTTCCTTTGATAGCAAAGTGCCAACCCCGCTCATCTACGTTCTTGAGGATGAGGACCCGAGCGTCTGGAAATCCTTGCTCATCGACGGTGGATAATGTCATGGCGTGTGGCTCTTTCACTCCGGATTCGATGGCGTGGTCGAGCCATGTTTGGAAGGCCGATTGGGGGGAGTTTGGGGAGAGTTGGTCGAAGTCGAGCTTGGGAAACGGTCCTTCGAGGACGGGAAGTTGGCGGAGTCGAGTGGTAATGGGTGCGATAGTGTTGGTGGACATGTTGTTGGTAATGCTTTTGTGGATAGGTGGGGGAGGGAAAAAAAAATAACAATTAGTCTTAGGACCTTTAGTCTTTAGAAACCAAGTTAGAACTTGTAGCCGGGACCGTGAAGCAGGCTATGTCCAAGGAATGGGGCTTTTGAGAAGATCTCCGCTTTGTCTTGAGATGAGTCACACCCATTTTCAATAAGTACTTAATCGACTAACGAACTTGTAGTTGTTGTAGCATTAGTCAAACATCTACAAAGTAATTATCATAAGTATCCCGTCATTTAAAAAGAAAAGAGATATAATTGGGTGTCTGGTTCATATAATATAGCATCTACATTCTATCTATCTTACAACCTCCCTTAAAAGAGCTCTATGGTTAAACTTACCTATAAAGACTTAAGCAATTGAGATACTCAACTTATATCTTATACTGTTTCTTATATCATATAGTAAAAACATGTGAAACTCAGGGTTTATAAACGCCTTGGTCTCCACTTACATTCCTATTTTAGAAGGCCTGAAATAGTGCTGCCTCACTTGGTCCCTGTATACACCTTTTGTCAATCGCTCATTAATAAAAGTGCCTACTAACAATGATTAACGCCATATGCATAGGTATTTAAGATTTATTCCTCAAATCTATCTGGTAGGATTTGCATCAAATTCAATGGTGAGATTATAATCCAAGGTGATGTGCTGTGTGCTCTGCCATGATAACCTTGGGGCAATGCAAAAGCGAGAAAACCCCCGGGGCTAAAACAGTGGAAAAGAGGAAGGAAAAAAAAAAAAAAAAAGGGTAATATATATAAATAGATACTTAGGTTAGAGCAGATCTTCCCTGTTTTCATTTTCGGACTCTTGGATTAGATATCTAATATAATTAGCCGTAATTGATGAGGCAGCTGGGAAAGCTATTACCTATACCTATCAATACCAGATTATCCTGGCAACCGGGAAAGAATGTATGGATTCATTCATACTCTTCATATTTTTTCTCCGACTACTGCATCGATCCAGACGTGACTATACTTTTCATTGCGTAGGCTAGCGTCCATATCCATACCTATCTAGGTACCGTGTTTTGGGGGCCGGTTTTGCCCCTCCCGGAAATATGTAGGGATGGAGGTGTTATCAAAGTTGTATTTTGATTACATGCCTATTTCCTGTTTTAGCTTCTGCACGGAGAGAGCAAGCGACTTGGGTGGGATGAAACACATATATACTGTACATAAGCAGGTTGTTTGTGTCTATAATATAATTAACCACTTGCCTATATGTGTTGTCAAGCAGTTTTTCTTCCAGTATCCGCACAAGGACTAATCTCTAGGGGTCAGTCTCATAAGTAGCATCTTTAAGAGGTGTTCTAGGTCTTTTGCAGTGAGGACTAGATATATAAGTATTAAATATGACCACTACCAGACAGGCTTGAAATGTGAAGTGCCTCCTTCCTTTCCCGGGGGAATGTAAAAGAGAGAGAAAACAAAAAAAAAAAAAAATAGCCTACCTAGCTGGACAATATAGCATCTAATTAGGTTTATTAATATTAACACAAGACTGCCGTGGTGTACAAAAATAAAAAGCTCTAAATAGAACCACATACAAAGATCCTAATATGAAAATCATGTGCTTT
Organism: Aspergillus haitiensis; assembly: GCA_027569155.1. NCBI lineage: Eukaryota > Fungi > Ascomycota > Eurotiomycetes > Eurotiales > Aspergillaceae > Aspergillus > Aspergillus haitiensis. The sequence continues at coordinate 1,288,201 of JAPDEO010000001.1, read as the reverse complement.
TTATCTAGTTAAGGAATTTCTTCCTTTCTATCATTTTTACTAAATTTTAAGTTCCCTTTCTATTCAATGCAACCCAAAGTTATTTTTTTCTTAAGCATCTGATAGGTAGGTAGAAGAGCTAAACTTACCTAGGAGTGAAAGACATGTTGCTGCTGGGCCTCAGTAAGGGGTGGAAAAGGATGTGGTGAGATTCAAACTGAGAGTAAGGCCATGCCTAAGGGTTGTTTTCTTTACTTTATACTTTTCTTTACAAGTTATTTCCTTGTTCATTTATTTACTTATACCCCCTCCATTAAATTAAATAGGGCTCTCGGTTGATTCTTGACTGACAGGGATAATATACCAAGAAAGAAAATCAGCCTTTTTATGAATGACTTTGGATATGGACTGCTCCATTTGGACACAGTGGTCAGTTAGGAGGGCTAGGTGTTGGTTGTGAGGATTAGTAGAATAACAATGATGTATAACTAGCAGTACTAGAGAGCCCAGTTACCCAGTTCCTACCTAAATAGGTAGTACTAAACATGATGACAGTATAGTTCGTTATTAGTATTTATATCCAAGGATCCATGTAATTATTGTTAGCCTAAAACTTGGAGAAGATCACTTTCATTGGAAGCTTTAAATAGAACCAAGCTTTAATTATTATTGATCATTACATGGATGGTTATCTTATCATATGATCAACTGGTCAGCCTGTCTGGTTCGCTTTGTTCATCCCAATTCAAAGAGAACATGTTGGATGATCCAGGAGAGAAAGAAGGATAAGAACAGTCTCTGTATTTAATGCTAGATCGCTATCGCTATAGCCATAGCCATACCTGTGGGCAGTCATCGACAATAATAATTCCCTCACCTTCTTCCAGCCCCCAAAATGAGTAGCACGACCACTCAAAGCTGCCCGCCTGGATGAACCTCATCCTCTTCATCCTTCTCCCAACTTCTGAAAAGGTGGTCAATTAAAACATAAAAAAAATAAAAAATAAATAAAAGGTAAGACGTTATTCAGTCCCCTCCTTTGATAATACGTCCTATCGTATCGTTTTCGTGTTGATCCACAGGCTGGCTGAGCACAGCCTCACTCGACACGAAAATCTTATTCGATATTCTCTTTTCTACTTCTACAAACAAAGCAAAACGTTTGTCGTTTAGGCACCAAAAAAAAAAAGTTGTCGTCATCAGCTAGGTACAATAGAGATAGAAAAAAAGATGATCAGTTTCAGATTTTGCATTTGCAGAGGGCAGCGCCTACTGAGACAAGTTGGATCAAAAACAAAAGAGAGGGAAAAAAAAGAAACCATGAAAAGGTGGGTAATAATAATAGTAGCTCATCCTGTCAGTGAACGTTGGAACTTTTGAAGCCGCAAGCCCCCCCTCCTTTCCACATCCTTCGTCTTTAGCTGTGTTGTTCTGATTGGCAATAAGAGTCAACTTTGCCTCCCTCCCAGACAAGTTTGGGGAATAATAATAATTTTCCTTTTATAGTCCACACGGCACCAGGAAAGGAACAAGGTAGTGATAACTAGTAAGGCTGTGACTGCGCCTTGTCAGCTTCTCTCTTCAAGTGTTCTATGAGTGAACCGAACCTCCCATGACGAGTTAGTTGGTCGGTTGGTTCTTTTTTTTAAAAAAAAAAAGTTTTTTTACTCTAAATTTGCTTTGCCTTTCTTCTCTTTTTCGTCTTACTAGATTAATTTTAAGGTTTTCCTTGAGCTATTCCCCCGTCCCTACTCTCCTTTCCTTTCTCTTTCTCTCCTTCCAAGATTCATTTTATTTTTTTGAACTTCCTCGTCGGCTTGGCCAGTTGACTAGGTCTTATTTTGGTAGAGCCCAAATACGAGATATTTAAAGAATCTCAAGGCGGAGGCTTCTTCTGAACTCAAGTGAGCGACTTGGTGGGGAGGGGGAGAGTAAGCGCATACACGAACACGACACTCACCCAAGTACATACATACAGTCAGTACCTTCCTGCAGTACGTACATACACCCACTGACAGCCTTTCAGAATTTTTGTTTCTTTTTCTTTCTTTCTTTTTTTTTTTCGTTTGGGAGGGGGGCTTCTTCTGTTTCTTACCAACTTACCAGCTGGGAAGATTCCCATCCATCCCCTTGGGTGGAGTAGAAGTGATACATACATACTTGGGCTTCATCATCGTCGGTATTAGCGTCCAATCCAGGTTATAAACTTCAACAAGAAAATATGGTGGAACGAAAGAAATTGAGATCTCTTTGGGATCTGCTTGAGGATATACAAGAAAGAACAGATGATTCTTTAACGCTGGCTGCTCATCGGGGTTCCGATCCAGCTGCTACTACTCATACTCTTCGTCCTGATGATGATATTGCTGGTCATGGTGGTGAGGGTGGTGGTGCTAGTGTTAACTCTGTGCCTTCCGACTCCGCAACAACATCAATACCAACATCAACGACAATAGCAACAGAGACAATCACGACCCCCAGAAAACCAAGTTTCCCTGATAATTCCATCGCAACCGCCACCTCCGAGTCACCTGGCGGTGGAGGACTCAGTACCACAACCAAGATCGCCATCGCTGTTCCAATCGCTGTAATTGGGGCAGCCATCATCGCTATCATATTATTCTTCCTCTTCCGACGCCGGCAACGTCGCCGAGAGAATGAACCAGGTCTTCAGGTCGATATGGCGGCCGCTTACCCGAAATCTTCCCAACAACAATTGCATCAGTTACAATTGTCCCCCCGCAATGCTGAGTCGGCCGTCGCAACAGTTAATGCGACGACTGTGTCTCCTCCACTCGTCTCTATTCCGCCGCCGCCGCCGTCTACGAATACAACGGCAACGATCCCGCGTCATCCAATGCCCCTGATTAATGGCAGTGCTAGTAACAGTATGGATGATCCAAGAATCCCTCCTTTAGGAACCCAGACCAGCCCCGATACTGGCCCTAGTCCTGTCCCCTTCGTCGTGTCAAATACGGAGAGAAGACACCCGGAGACGCTAGAATGGAGGACATCAGAGGAACGCAGGCCCCGATCACCCTTTGAGCATCCCCTCGATAATGATGCCGATGCCGATGCTGATGATGACGCCATGTCTGATGTCTCGGGTATAAGTGATCTTCATAATCCAGCACGCACACGAGCTATAGACGATGACGATCTATCATCAGTTTCGTCTTTTGAGGATGATGACAATCATCACCATCATGTTAGTAACAATCAACCACCAGCGGCTCATTCATCGGGTAATCTATAAAAAGGGGGGAGTTCCTAGTGAGGAGGCTCGGGGTTTGAAAAGAAATGGGTGGTTTTTGCTCCTGTTTTTGGTTTGATTTATTTGTTGGTTTATTTTATTTTATTACGACCATCCTGGCTTGTTAGCATTGCAAATGACGAAGGTCATATCATCGTTATGACGATTAATGAATGTACTTTTCCAAATATCAACATGGAAGATTACCTACTTACCTAGGTATGGAATGGAATGGCACGACGATCGCCTGATAACGATCATCCTCTCTTTTGGGGATCAAGAAAACTTTCTTTTTTTTTTTTGATATATGTATATATACCTAGATATGGGATCAAGATATGCAGATATGTATATATATAGCACATCCGTATATATACATACATACATACACATAGGCTCAACATTTAAAAGGTGCTCTATCTTCCACCACCGAAATCGGGTTTATAAGCTTTGACTTTCCCCTTCATCAGTTCCCGGAGAGCCATGGTAGCATACTGACTCGATCCGAGCTGAAATTTAAGGACGACAGCAATTTTGTTGTTCGCCTCGGTTGTAGGCGTGGCCTCCATCGCTGTCTCTTCATCCTTGTGCTTGAGGGCCTCCAAGTCCGTCTCGACAAATTGCTGATCGTCCGCGGCGTAAGCCTTAACCATGACTGAATATTGCGGTCCCATCCGGCTAAGCAATTTCCGATAGCTCCCACTGAGACTGACATCTTTCCATTTTCGACGCATGTCGAATGGGTCCAAGCCTCCGCCTTGGGGGCTACCCATAAAGCGCTTGTAGAATTCAGTCATCGCGTTGGCTGGGTAAAGAACATCAAATCCGGGCAGAGGTAGTACAATGTCGAAAATAGTATACTTCCCGCTAGCCGCTTCGTCAGCCGTCAGCGCCCGCGCGCGCGTAAATGTATCCTCAACAACATAGGCGCTATCCCCTTCCTGCGGGGCCACGATGATCTCCCCGTCTGCGTCGACATTAGTGCCGGCTACAGGCTCACTGTTCTCTGCCCCATCTTCCTTGTCGAGATGCTCATGGATCAGGACCAGGTCGCCCTCCACGACTCGGTTACCAAATAGCCGCCAACGCTCGCCAGCCGCCAAGTTCCACACCAATGATTGGTAAGCATGCACATACATGAGTCGAAGATTCCGGGGGATGGCTTGCAGTGCACCGAGGTGATCATTTTTGACCCGACCCAGATGACGAATGATATTAGTCTCTGCGGTAAATTTACGGGGCATCTTTTCCAACGCGTCGTTGACACTGCCAGTCGTGCGGAATATGTTGATTGCCTCCGCGCGCGCTTTGTCTTCGGAGCTAATATTAACTGTTGATGCATCGCCTTCTTGTGCAGCGGCAAGAACTTGGGGGCTGAAAGTGAGAATGGCATCACAGGCACCCTTGAAGTCACCCTGGAGCATCTTCACACCGACGGTGTCCGTACGGGTTGCGAAGGTTCCAAAGCGCTGCAAGCCGTAGTAGTTGAAGTACCCTCGCTGGTGGAGGTTCTTGAGCGACGACTCGACCAGCTCGGTTGCGGTCGCGACTGCAGTTTCACTGTTCTGAAAATCCACACCGGGAATGTCACAGTCGCGGAGAGTGACGACGAATTCGTTTCCACAGAGATCGCCGAGCTCAAGCCCAGTCTGGCGGTATTCAAAATCACCAATAACCGCATTACGAAGCGACTGGTTAAGCTTTATGAGTCGATCGGCATGCACTTTATGAGCACAGGCTCGCTGCACCGTGACTCCACGTCGGTCCTTGGTACCGGCAAATTGAAAGACTTTGGGATTCATTTTTAGCTGACGCGCCATGAATGAGATGACCTCCATCGTGTCCTTATTTTCTTTGTAGATGGTGAAATGCAGGTAGGGTCCTCCCAGCTCATCCCAGTTGACACGAGTACGGTCGCGTCCATTACCGCCACGTCCACCATCCTGGGCATTCCGTTTGTTGCGGTTCGTAGCAGCGGATACTACCATCATTCCCTCGCCATCAGTACTGGAGTCAAGTTGCGAGTTGAAGATGCGACGGATTGCCTGGTGTATCTTGATGCGTTGGTCTCGATCATTCACAACAACAGTGCTCACTCTTCCAAGATCACTTGGTTTAATCCTTGGATTCAACACTGCACGCTCATACAGCGATAGTATTTTCCGGACAGGGCCCTCGCCAAAGAATGATTCCAAAAGCGTCTTATCCTCCTCCGAAACCTTCACCTCAGCTGGAGGCTCGGGCTCTTTGGGCTGTTGTTCCTGGTCCAGTTTTTTGGCCTCAACCGATTTCTCTACTGGTTGTCCAGATGTGCCATTTTTGTCATCTGGAGGACTAGATTTAATGACGTTCTGCAGATGCAGGACCCTGCCCGAAGGCAAAATCTCGTTGACAAGGAAATCGGTGTATCTGGAGGGAAAGCATGCCTATTAGCTATTGGACCTCATCGACAATCCCTATGTTGAGCATCACCTCTTCTTCAATATTCCTGTGAAACCTTCGTTGTCCGCGCAAACAAACTCGGTAATTCCAACCTCGACTTCCCTCGATAATTGCTCATTAATGTCCGGATCTGCGGTAGGTGTGCAAGCTGGAGGGAGCACAGCTACATCTGCATTGGAAGAATCTTCCGTTTTCAGTCGCTTCCTGGGCGATTCGATAATATCAGCAATTTCCATGGTGTCAGAAGTTGGGCGAGATAATGGCGATGTTGATGCCAAAAATGGGATGCGGAGCTCAGAACTGGGGAGCTTCAGGAAAATCTCCGAAAGAGGGCTGATTAGGGTTAGCCCTATTTCCTCATCGAGAACTATATCCTCCCTCACCACCCCCGGGAAAATTATGATGCTGTGATTGTCATAGTTTGGTGGTGTAGGCAAGTATAGACTTGATTTGGCCATTCATTGTTTAAACTTTTCAGTAAATGTCTTTGTTTTCATTCTTCACTTCCATCATTTTTTTGTTCTATCACTAATGAAAGGTGCAAAGACTCCTTCAGTGCTAGGATGCAATAAAAGCCTTTGTATCTCTAAGGTGTAGTTTTATCTTACATTTCCTTTACAGTTTATTTGATCCAGGAATCATTGACAGAAAAAATGCTTGAGAGGCTCTATGAGTAAGAAATTCACAACAAAGAACTAGTGCAGAGTTAACAAAGACTTAATTCACATAATGAGGCTGCATTCTTTGGTCTTTCTTGATAGTATTCAGTCAACAATGGCAAATGGCATCTCTAGACCATATAAAAAATAAATCTTCTAGATTATTTCTTTAATAAAGGCAATAGCTAAGCCCTATCTCTTATGTGGAAAGCAAAATAGGAATCCTCAGTTGTATAGAAACTACCAATCTAGAAGGCACCTAGTTTCAAGAATCGCCTAAGGCAATGGTCACAAAGGAATGGGCACCTAGGTAAGCTGTCTTTTCTTATTTAAAGAAAATATTTCACCTATTGTCCTTTCATTATTAGGCACCATTATCATTGACGCATGTCAAAAAAAAAAAAAAAGAAAACAGGTATACCTTTCTATCGCAAAGAAAATGGTAGAGAAACGGATGGTTGATGGAGCATTGTAAAGACAATGTCTACTCCTTCCCTTTCCCTCCACCTCCCCCGATGTTATCATCATTCATCTTGACATATAAATACTTGATGCTTTTCTCTCCAGTAAATCTGACCTACTCCTACTTCTCATATTCTCCTCCTTGTCAAGAAAGGACAATCACACCAGGCTAAGTAGCCCCAAGTCAAATCACCCAAATACTCTCTCTCTTATATACATCTTCCACAGTTTGAAATAATCCATATTTATATATAGATCCCACCACCACCACCAAACTAACACAATGCATGACCATTTTCGCAAACTCAACTTCCTCAACAGTGGTCTCCATCTCGACGATCGGGACATAAACGCAGCATCCAACACCATCATAGTCTTCGTAGACATCTCAAACCGTTTCCCTGAAGATATAGACAGAACCCTATGTCTCGCTATAAGCCAGATCCGCAGTCGAATGTTTTCAGGGACCTACAGGAACCCCGTCGGTCCACCCAATTTCGGTCATGGTCGACTCGCTATCGCCGTGGATACAAAGACAGAGTCGCCCGAGCAGCTGTTTCTGGAGATCGAGCAGCTGCTCTTGAAGGCGCAAACTCGAATGCAGGATATTGCGGCAGAAAGTCCCGATTTGCTTAACTTTCCTATTGTGGAGGATATTATGACTATCTCTTGGGTTACTGGTGGTTGGTGAGTTTTCGTGGCTTCCTCCCCCCTCTTTTTTTTTTTCGGTTGGGGGGAGGGGTTTTCCCTTTTTTAAACACTTCTTTTGCTTTTGGTTTGAATTGTACCTTCTCTCTCTCTTCCTCTCTCTCTCACTCACTCTCTTATCATGATTATTGTCATTATTTTTCATCTCTCTTTTTACTTGATTCTAGAGATATATACATAAAGATGGTTATGCATTTGCATTGTCTATCATTCAGTTAATTTCAATTCAGCTTTAAGCCTTGCCTACCTGAACAATTGGATGTTGCCATGTTGTCAAATGAAAGGGAAAAGGAAAAATAGAAAAGGGATAGGATGGTTTGAAACAAGACCTTGGAGAATTTAATTAGCGAGATTGGAATAACCCCTTATATACATGTATGCAGAGGTATGTACGTGTAGAAGTAGATGGAGTTTAATGTCTTATAACTAAAATCAAACAATGGTTTGGAATTTTCGTAGACTCGTGGAGACTAGTATGTTGAATAACAGGGATGATAATGAATCATCAAATAACAGTCTATCCTTGAGTCTAACATTAGTCTAGATCTAAGGGTCTATGCATGTTAAGGTACATATTGCGCCTCGCATAATCATAAAGTTCGTAAAACTCAAAAAGAAAAAAAGAAAAGAAATGAAAATGAAAATAAACAAATAAAAGAGGTAAAGGGCAATTCAAGCTTTGTGCCGAATCCCTTTGGAACGAAGAAAAAAATCCTAGAATTCAGGATGAAATTGTGCTTTGCTTCAATATAAAGGGCAGCATACCGTGTAGTTACATACTAAGTTGCCATTATGTATGTTTACACGCATTGTAAACCTTTGCCAAAGTATTGTGTCGAAAATGCGTTAAACGAAGCTCAGGCTATTCTACCGCCCGGCTGCGTAGAGTGAGATGGCTTGCAGGCTGCATGCCATGCCCTTCCCAGGCTTTTCTAACTGCCTGCACGACGCCCCAAACGGCCTTGCGAGCTTCATCTCGTCCCTTCCCAGCTTTAAGGAGATCCTCATAGGGAGTGTGAGTATGCCGAATGTGCGCCTCAACTGCTAAGAGGGCCTTGCGCTCGTCTGTTGTTGTTGAAGTTCTGCCTACCCGGCCTGAGCCTTTTAGAAATGCATGGTCTATGATGGTATTCAGTGAGTCTGCCGGCATGAGGGGGTACTGGTTGCGAAGGAGTTGCCGCGACCGAGCCGCATCTTTTTCATCGCGGAGTTCGACAGCTTTGGCCCGGGACTTGGCTGTCTCAGCCGCAGATTGAGTGACAGCAGCATAGACGTCTGAGGGTACACGAATTCCAAGAGCCCTTTTCCCTGTGTCATCCTTTGAATGGTTAGACAATGAGTGGAGTTCATTGATAAAGGTAAATATCTCACATAAACCTTATAGACAATCCGTTGAGTCTCTTTTGTCTTACTCCGACAATTACGAGTGACATAGACGTCTCCCCTCGGAACAAATGTGTAGTCAGCTATTATTGGCGACTTTTCAAAGCAGTTCTAGTTAATTATGCAGGTTAGCGAGGCAGTTCTCCAAGCAACGCGAGGGGAGGGCGGACTATTGGCTAAGCAAGGGCGAGGGGGTATAGCCAGATCACAGCTCCATACGGACCTTTTCAAACGGTTCTATCGAAGGCGGCAACTTCAGGGCAGGATTCGAATATTTCCAAGCCCATGGACCTGTCCTACGTCCGGTAGAATTCGGCTTTGTGAGGCCAGAAGTCGCGAGACTGCCCCCGCCAGCTCCTCCACGTCCCCTGCCTCTGCCGGATTTATTGAGACGGGATTGCACTAACATCGACTGGGGTGATCTAGGAGATGGCCTCTTTGCAATACGGTTCTGTTTCCCATGCCGCAAGTCCTTGCGCCGGTTTTTCCGAGGTGTTCTCATAGTGTTGATTACCATTCTTTCAACCGAAGCAGGGACGTTATAAGCCTCAATTGAGCCACCAAGGTAGGATGAGATATAAAGAGACAAGTATCAATTGTATTTGATTAAAGCCACCAAAACCAAGACTTATATACATCTGAAACTTGTGGGTGGATAAATGGGGGGTAGTCGAGCACCTAGATCCAGCGACTGAGTAAACAGAGAAGATACGTGAATAGAAAGAGTAACCATCGTCGTCACAACTAGGGAATTTGGAGGGATGTCACTCTCATAATGAAGAAATGAGAGTATCACTTTGAGATTTCTTTTTCAACAATTCATTAGACCCAAAGAACAAGGCTCACAATGAAACACAATGTGCAAGGGTAAGTGACATGGAAGAACGCAGTTGTTGGGTGTGTCTGCCCAAGAGAGTAAGGTAGGTACAAATCCTTTGATTACGTATTATTGGAGGCGGGGCTGTGGCTAACAATGTGGCACAGGGCCCTCCAACAAAGAACGCCACCAAAAAAGCTACTTGGAAGATACTATAACTTACCTAGGTAGATTTTCTCATCATTGATCATTCATCACATGAGCAAACACCTTCTACCGACTTATGAGGCCTCTGGCATCAAGTTTGCCCGATATTAGCAGTGTAGAGTCTTTGTTAATTTTTACATTTGGGAGCATGGAAAGGGCTGTGTGTAGGCAACTCCTGGTATCAACTCCACTTGGCGTTAGCTCAAATTGACTTAGAACAATGGACATGTCTGTTATCTTAAAAATCCATCCCAAGAATACAATTTGATGGATAAGAAAGCTACCTACTTTCTATCGACATACCCAATCTCCTCCACCCTTCCAACTCGTTCAACATTCATATATCCCAAAGTTATCCAGAGCAACACCGTACAGGAAATCCAAATCAATTATTTTATCATAGTTAAAGAAAATTAATATTAACCGAGGATGTTCGGGCATAATGAGTTTCAAAGACATAGAAATGTTTAATGGGAATAAAATATCCTTTACACCTTATCCTACAGTGTCTCCGGGAAATGATCTTTCCTCCAGGTCCCAATGGTTGAAATTGGAGAGTTGATGAAGTCCGTTCAAGTCACCAGGACTAGAGCCTTCTTCAAAAAATCATTAATCCTAAGGTGAATTTCACATGAGTCTATCTCGCAGTTATAAAGTACGAGGAACGTAGGTTTATTTCGGGTCTTCGTTATATTAATCACCCTATCTACTCCCAAGATTGATCACTGTACTGTGAATATTTAGCACCTTAGTAGTTAAATGGAGCTACTCAATCGCTCATGAGATGAAAACACTGAGCTCATAATATTTATGCCATTAATTAAAAATAATAAGATGTCACCTCAAGGGAGTGTTGGACCTAAAGCAAGATTATGGTCACACTGGTGGTGTTCAAACCAATTAATACGAGTGAATGGGAAGGGAAGCACACCAAACGACTCAGTGTCTAAACTATTATTGGAAATAGGGAGTGTGTCCCGTCTTGATTTGAAGGGTGATTCAAGGAGAAATAGAGGCAAGTGCTGAGGAGTTTGGTTAGTCACTAGTCTAAATAGTTTAGTGCGAGGAGCGCCAAGGGGGGTATCAAGATTAACCAGATTTATTTGTTCGGTAGATAATTATTAGTTTGCATCGTCAAGCTTGCTCAACACAGCAACTACACCGAACGAGTGCCAGAATACTCGAGCTCGTAGTAATTCCATAATACTAATGTAGAGAGCGTGTTGTACATTTACGTACCTTACTCCTTTGTGGTTATCTGAGGGCATAAAGAGATAATATCAAATTCCTGTGGTGCTTAATGGTTTCTCGAGGAACATTGTTTGTAGATATGCAAAGCACATGCATCCGTTTTCTGTCATGATCCTGGCAGGAGTCTGCACATCCATCTCCATTTCAGGTCAGGAGATGGTGTTCATCGAAGGGTAGGTCGCACCGTCACACCTATTTAGCAGTAGTGACACAAAACGAAATGTCGTCATTAGATTGATTGGAGGAGGGCGAGCCTGTTGGATCCGGTTTAATTTTTTATTTTCCCCTCTCAAGGTGGTGGGCGTGGGATGAGATTACGTTCATTGAGGCTGGAGCTGAAAGAGGACCTAGACTAAAGACTAGCATCGGCAAAAAGAGTCGGGGGTGAAGGAAGCGAAACCTGAGGGCGTCCGAGGGTTGTTAGTGTTGGGCTGGTCGCAAGGCTCCGTCTTCCCAATAAGGCCTGGATCGACCCCTTCGTAAGGGAGTCTTAATCAATTCAAACCTTAAGTGAGGAAGGGATTGCACAATAACTATGCTGCTTGAATAGTTTATCAGTACTTGTCCAATTCAATCTCTGCTCAATTCTTGCTTGTAGGATAGGGATGCTACATAAGTCGATTGATCTGGATCATGATCTGTCCTTGATGAACCCCCTTTGTCGGCATGATGGAAAGGATGGACGGCTGGCGGTAGATAGGCCGTCAGCACCAACCGATCGTGCTGGTGCTGGTGGTGATGGTGATGGAGACGGACCCAATCCATGGATGAGGGCCACGGTTTCCTGCCCTTGGATGGAACCAATAATGGTGCCTCAAGGGGCTAACAATATTCCTGATATAGTCGTCGGCATTATTATTATGACTGGAGGAGATCAGTCAATTCCGGGCGGCGGTCATCCCCTCTAATTCCTTCGACAAGGGCCCTTTCATTATTAATTATAATAATTATTATTTTATCGCCAAGTTAGTTCGTTTGCAATATTGCATGGGGGCTAATTGTCAGCACATGTCCGCTAGGGTTGATGCAAAGGATGTACATCATCTTATCCTTTAAGTTTTCCCCAAGATCGGACATCTGCTTCACCCAAGGCCGTTGAATAGACTTAGAGAGGAGAAGGAGCATAATCTACCCATCATTATGAATTATCAGTAGTACTTTACTAGCGATTCATGCAAAAGAGAGCACCTCCTCCAATTCTCGATTGGAGATTAGGCACCACGCTTCTCCACCTCCAGGCAACCTAGAGGGAAGTGGAGGAGGACGATCGGGCTGAAGACTGATATAGGAAGACTACCTAGATCGTTTGAGCTCGGTTTAATGAACAGTTCTAAAATAATTCTTCCAGCAATTTCATTTAACCCATCTTAATTTTATCCTTTTACTTGTCTCTATCTAGTAGAAGAAATTTTCTCTCTTTTTTTGTTCCCTTGAATTCCTCCATCATCAAAGAAGAGGCTCCATTCAGTGGATCTGCGGAAGCAAAAGGGTAAAAAAACCTGTCAAATTATTACCAAATTACAAACAGAGAAAAACGAAAACATAAAATTTCCCTCTGGATTTCTCTCAACTTTTTCTTCAAACTGGCTTTTTTTCTTCACCTCTTTTTCTCTCCTTTCTTTTTCTCCTCCTCGTTTCCTCCTTTTCTCCCAATTGCGCAGAGCATTTAACCAGGGAATCGGAAAGCAGGTAGCACTAAACACATTCCTCCACTTCTCCTCCCTTTGTTCAGGAGAGAGTCCGAGCCTTTCGTTCATTGTTCCTGGAACCTTTCTACCAACCTCAATCCCTCGATCCTCCCTCCCCTCCTCCTTGACCTTCGACTCCTCACCTTTAACAGCAGGACAATGTACTAGAATATCTCCTCGCTCTTCAGCTATACCCTCCCTCTAGAGCTTCAAGTTGTCCATCGGCCCACTCGCTTGATTTCAATGATCCTGTGGAGGTGTACATTCGTCGGCTCACTGCTCCCTACCGAAGCGCCCCTCTTGCATTCCTGACAGCCCCGGAGCATCTGAACCTCCTCCTACAAGAGGGTTGCCTGGCAGCTTAAGTTGAATGGTTGCTAGGATCACACCATTGCTGACATGAGTTGGGATCACCCTGTCCACAGGTATGTTTATGGATTTTTTATACCCTTACGCAACTCTACTACCTCTGTTAGCCCGGCGGGGCTATTTCCAATACTATCGGTTTGCACAAACGGACACCCCCTCTTGTACTTATTTCTTTACCCCCTTTTGAACAATTCAACTCTCCTTGTTTCATCCTGAACCATTGAGATTATTCCTGGGAAACAAATAACAAATTTTGTTTGGCCCGCAATTGTTCTGTAGTCCTCGGAGCTACTCAGCTCCATTTCAGAAAAGGTTGCTGCCCAATAAAAAAATGATATTAACGGAACCCTCGATTGTTTTTAGCTTCAGCTATCCCAACGGCGAACCTCAGACCCCGACGAGGACTCCTCCAACGGCGTTTTTCGGTGATTCTGCCTTCCAAACCCCTAAACTTGAATCCAGTTTCTTCGACCCACGAGTTACTTGGGATACCTCCGATCCATATGCCTCAAGTCCCGAGTTCCTTCGCACCCCTCAAAGGTTTGGCTTAAACAACAATCTTCCCAGGCTTTCAGATGGAAACGACCAAACGGCAATCGCAGAGACCTCAGCTCCACAGACTGCAAAAGGATTGGGACAACAGGGCACTATCAGGCGACGCCGTTCGTCCAAGCTTCATGGATCAGGTGAGGATGGCTCTCGAACCGTCCAGTCCACTAGATCCGCGGCATCAATGCAGACCCCTCCCCCCAGTAGTGCTTCCAGGACCAAAGTGACAGAATTTGAGGGTCTTGGGAATTCCGGTCGTCGGCCATCCGGGCCTAGTATGATTGGAGGACATCTAGAGACCCCTAGCCGGCTCATGGGTGCCTCGCCTCGATTATTCGGCGACCTTCAGTCATCCCCAGACCCCTTCCAGCTAGCATCGCTAAACACCTCAGCATCACCGTTTTTCCCTCAGCAGAGATTGTTTTGGGACCATGGGCTTGATAACCCCGCACGAGATATGACCTTGTCCGGGAACAATGTAAACTTGTTTGACTCATCCACAGATGCCTTCCAAGTAAACCCCAATCATATCCCAGATAGTCACATCCCGCAGCTGCCCCCGATTGAGGGAAACCTAGAACTCCCAGAGTTCAATGGCAATCTATACAGCCTCTCTGCGGCTCCCACCGATGCCGCTCTGTTCCCTGCTCCTTTCTCCACATCTCCTCGACTTCCTATCGCAAAAGCAGAAGATCCAGCCATGTTCCTAAGCTCTCCCGCCCGTCGATTTGGAGGCCCTCAACCTACACCGGAAAAGAGACTATATCCCCGGAAACCCCGTCAGCCTTATCACCATCAGACCGAGGAGTTCAAGCGTGAAGAGCTTCGCCGTGCTCAGGGAATCAACCATCCTTTCTCTGAATACGATGATGAAGATGACGAAGATGACTTTACTCCGCGAGCTACAAAGTCAACCCTGACCCGCAGTCTAACTCACAGCGCCCTACCATCTCATCGTCCTGGATCCAGTGGGGTGATGGCCTCTACTACAAGAATCCGCAAAAGCCCTTCGAAGGGCCGGTCTTCTCCAATTAAACCATTTCGCACCCAGTTGGCTAGGTCCAACTCAGTGGCTAGTGGGCTACCTCGACGTTCGCAGTCCGTAGTTCTCAAGATTGGTAAAGATGGCCGAGCAAAAACCGAGATGCAACCCGTTTCCGAGTCATCAACAGGACTAACGGATCCGTTCACGGGGATGGAACTGGATGGTTCCACAACTGAGAGCGAGTATGACTCGACTGAGTATGTCGAATACCCAACCGTATCTAGCCGCAATCCTTCCTTTACATTTTCTGAAGCCGGAAGACCCATGCTTGCTCGCAGTGACTCTGGCTCTCGGCCTCATTCTAAAGGCTCCTACACTTCGACTGCCGCTTCATCTCACTCAGGACGAGTATCTCCCTGGGCTAGTGCCTCCCGAGCTCCGTCCAGAAGACCACCACTAAGGTCAACTGTCGATGAGTGGAGGAGAACTCCAAAGAAACAAACCCCAGCCATCCATTCTGATCTTTCTTATCACAGTGCAGGCTCTGTGGCAGGAACTCTTGTAGATCACGAAGACACGGGTGATGCGCAGCATGCCCTCCGAAAGGTGTTGCAAGATAAAGGGAAAATCCCCCGTTCTCATACCGTGATTGGCCTGGGTTCTCGCGGAAACCGATCGTCCCAATCATTGGCACAGCTTCGGTCGTCTCCCCCTCGCTTTGGTACAGAGCTAGACCTTGATTCTCGGGAAGCCAATACATCTCCCACCACCATCACGGACCCAGATCTAGCAACCCCTAGCACCGACCGTTACAGTAATCCGAGCAATGGTACCAGATGCATCTGCAATTCGATGGACAACGGTGGCCACTTGATGATCCAATGGTAATTTGGCCCAACAAACTGAACCGTAGAAAGTGCCGCTAACTGGATACACAGCGAATCTTGCAGTCACTGGCTTCATACAAAATGCGTGGGTCTGGAACGGTCTAATCTTCCTTCAGTTTATGTTTGTATCTTTTGCGCCCAGACTCCCTCTCGGAAAAATCGAACTCGCGTGCCAGTCAGCAATGCTGGACATGCACCAACTTCACCACTAGCCCATAAGTCTTATCGGTTTCGATAATAACCCAACGAATTTCTAGCCCAACACCTGATCATATTTATACCTGTACCATTCTTCTGGATAGAGTTTACTCTCCGACTCACGTCGAACGACATTATTTATTGAACTTTTTATCATTATTATTATTTTTATTCTCCACCCTCCCTTTTTCAACAGTTAAGGTTTATCGCCCCCCTGAAACGGGAGATATCCTATCTTTTCAATCCCCAATTATTTCATTGGGTCTCCTTTGTTGAACTTGTGACATAACCATATTAGACATACCCATGTTTTGAGACACTATACATTCATCTCGAGTCCATTGAAGCGGTTCATGTATGATGCAACACAACTGTGACAACTGTCCGTCATTTCTTAATTGCTTTAGTAATTTATTAATCAAGGATTAAGTGATACCTCCATTATTCCTGTATCTAGTAGTGCATCTTGTTCATTTTCAGGCAACCATTATGACAGGAGATTGGTTCCTGGTAAATGTGCAGTACCTAGTATTGTAATAAAAATAATCCAACAATGCGTGACAGTATCAGATAATCTAATAAAAGTTTTAACCGCTGCTATCGAACGTATCAATTGAACTGGGCCCGGAGTATAAAATCTGATACAGCCGGTGGGGTAACAAGTACCACTTACCTACCTTTTGCAGGCAGTGCAGACCTATGGTGACGTACAAATTCAGACCTGTGGACGGTTCCTGGCTAGTACTGCAGCCATTAATTACGCAGTCTGATTGGTCACAGGGCTTCCCCGACAGTCCCCATTACACGTGTAAACATGAAGCTCTCTTTCTCTCTAGTATTTTCAAATTATGATGACCGCACTGCCCCATTTTTTCTTTTCTCTTACCTCCTGCTTATCTAACAATTACTTGGTAACTAACTAGTTAACTACTTGGCTTAGTTACTTAACTAGCTAGTTAAGTTAGTTAACATACTACTATTATATAATAATATGGGTATAAATCGAGTAAGCTGATCGATCATTTCTTCTATATCAGATCCTGGTGATTAACTACCTACTGTTCTGGTGGAGACTCACTAATAACACGAAGAGTTGGGGCTAGTGGCTTCGTAATGATTATAAAAGGAAGGTGTTGGTCACATGAGAGCCCTTAAGATGGAGTTTTCCTTAGGAGGACATAGTACCTAGTAGTACATAAGATTTGTCAGTAGTGGGCA
This sequence comes from Aspergillus haitiensis, assembly GCA_027569155.1. Taxonomy (NCBI): domain Eukaryota; kingdom Fungi; phylum Ascomycota; class Eurotiomycetes; order Eurotiales; family Aspergillaceae; genus Aspergillus; species Aspergillus haitiensis. The sequence goes on along the minus strand of JAPDEO010000001.1, from coordinate 1,271,146 downwards.
GGAAGGTAACGAAGTCCTAGTACATACCTTCAAGAGAGAAAGAACATAAACTTACTATAACGAGATACCTCTCTCTCTCTTGATATACCTACAATTTCAGGAGAATTATACTCAGCATTTCGCTGCTCGGGTCGCCGGGTCGAGGTCCCCTAGAGTGATTAAGATTTAATTTTCCGTTTGTATGAGAATAATAGAATAAAATACCCACCACAAAACCTCCTACCCGCCTAACTGGGTTGGTACCTACCTGGCTAGTAATCTGTTAACAAAACTCAGATATCACTTGTCTTGCCTAAACCCGCCTTAGAAATAATTACTTCATATTTATATATATAATTAGTTGGCTCACTTCTAATCTACCTAATTCTTTGTAAGTTATTAACCCAACAAACTGATGGGGAAAAAATATATATATATATGTATAACATATGTAACAAAATCCTCCATGCACAAGCAATAGGCATCAACTAACTTGGAAGGAGAATGATGCCTAGTTACCACTAAGGTATCCTTCCTTATCAATGCAACCTGCCAAGCAGGTTCACCTTAAAGCTTTCTCCTTAGCTATATATTATCAGTAAGCCAGTCGATTTAATAGGTATGTAATATGAGAGTAGTGTAAGGTAGCAACCTTGCCTCTTTTTTTTTTTTTTTTTCTCTCTTTATCTTATCAATGTAAATATATTATGTTCGGAACCATTAAATTGGGGGAGGGGAGTAAATAAAAAGCCAATAATAATGAGTCATCTGAGATTGTGATAACGGAAAGTAATATTCGCCTTTTTTTGTTTTAAAGGGGCTTTTATATCAGTTTGTTATTTCCAAGGTTTCTTTCATTGCCGATTCTTTCTCTCTTCTCCTTACTTTATTTTACACCTATTTATATACATATTATAATTTTACACCTACCTACACTCATACCTACCTTTACGTGGCTTTTTTTTGAGGGGGGCCTAGCTTAAATTAAGAATTAAAAACGGGAAAACTGAGAAAGGAAAAAAAAAAAAAGAAAAAAGAGAAAAAGAAATAAGCAAAAGCACGGACAAATTTTCTTTTCCAATAAAATATGACTACATTATGCTTTCAAACAGAACGTCTTGACTTTCAGCCGATGGTCTTAGATGATGCGGAGGGTATGTTCATCCTTCGCCAGGAAGAATGTGTCATGAAATGGACGTAAGTTTATATACACATGCTCTCACATATATCTACCTATATATACATATCCAACTAGGAGAAAAAAAAAAAAAAAGGCCGGGCACATGGGCAATTAATCGTTAACTGATGATATCGAGCCCCCCTTATCACGGGGGGTAGGTGGGGCAAAATATCTAGCTCTCAAAAGCACCCTGATCCTGATATCCAAGCCACCAAAGCCTGGATTGAGAAGATCGAGGCCGCAGGGGAGTTGGCTGTCTTGTTTAGTGTTCGGGAACGACATATCTCCACCTCATTATCTGCACCTACACCTGCTGAAACGCCCATAAGCCAAGAGGCGGGAGGCCTATCCAAAATTATCGGTTCTATCGGTGTGCGACAAATTGAGTCAGAGGTTAGCGGGGAGAAGAGATGGGAGATTGGCTATATGTTTGTGCCGGGGGTTTGGGGGCGGGGATATGCAAGCGAGGCGGTGCGGGGTCTGTTAGTCCAGTGGTTCCAAGGAGGGATTCATGCGCGCTTAGGACAAGAGATTTCGGGTCGGGGCTTGTATGCTGTTGCGGAACCTTCCAATTTAGGCAGTGTAAGGGTTTTGGAGAAGAATGGATTCGTGTTTATCGGGGAGGGAGTGGATAGTAGACTTGGCGTGGCAATAGTGGAGTATAAGGTCGAGCATATGTGAATGTCGTCCCAGGTATTGTAGATAGGTAAATAACCTAATGAGTTGGTCTATGGAAGAGGTGTGGTATATGATGGCATTGCGTGGATGGGTTAGTAGTCTTCATAAGATAATCAAATGTGGAAGAATGTGGCATGAAATATATACATCATGGGAAGCAGATGAGAGAAATACACTTGTTGAACCCGATACGAGACACAAGGTAGGTAGGAGGACTCGATATGGCCCTCAATTAGATGTGGTGCTTCAGAACACTCACTACCAGGAGAATAAGAAACTGGCCAGAGGAAAACTATGCAACATATAAAGCCTGTATCATATCACCAGCGCCATAAATCAAGAAAAAAAAAAAAAAAAATCCGAGGCACGGATTTAAACAAATCAGCGATGCTTGAATAGATATCAAAGGGAAGAAAAAGAAAAAAAAAAAATCCCACAAGTTGATAAACTCAGGCCAGACCCATACGTGGCAATCGATAAAATGAAACAAGTGATATATCCCTCTCCCTCAAATGAGAAACAACGAACGCACACTCAAGTCGCTTTGCTTTTTGACTTGCCCTTTTTTCCCTTTTCTCTTTTTCGAGGAATTCGACGTGTGGAAAAGGGGACCCCAAACCTGACATATATAGCCCGAGACCCTCTCAGCTTCATAATCTGGTTTCTGGGAGCCACACAGCAGCCTCTGTCAAATGCGTCCAGTATCACAAACCAGGGGCAAACATTGCAGCACTCTGACATATATTATCCAAAAAAAGTAACAATAAATAAAAAAAGATGATCCATCCGTCGTAACTGTGTGAATGTACCCATACAAAATAAGAAGTTGGGAGCCTATAGGCTCTACTGGCATTATATCCAAATGCAGAAAGATGATAGGGAAAGGGGAAAGAGAAAATAGAAGATGGAGAGAAAAAAAAAAAAAAAAAGAAGAAGACGGGGGAAGGCGGGGAAGAAGAAAAAGGAACGATAAAGCCATTTTTGAGGGTCACTGATATCCGTCTTTCAACATCAAGGTATATCACGACGAAGTTTAGCATGCTCAGCGTCGTTGCCCGTTGCGCTGCAATTGCTCTCCGATTCGCAGGGCTTCCGTTCCATCATCCATAATAGATTCTTTAAACCAAGGATGTTTTAGAGCTTCTTTGGCTGTAATCCGGTTCTTCGGGTCATATACAAATATTCGTTGAAGAAGGTCAAGGAAGAGCCGGTAAAACTTGGTGCTGGTTGGCATGAATTCCTGCAAGCCTAGTCAGTACTTATGTTTGTTATTGATCTGTTTATCGGTAAGCCGTACCGTGAGTTGCTTCATTGCCCTGACGTATTTTCGAGAGGCTCGTGTGGTTTCATCATTAGGGTAATCTAGCTTGTTTCGGACGAAATATCTGTAGGTAAAAAAAGAAAAAAGGTAAGTAAATGTTTATAACAACATATAATCGATGCAACGTACTTGGCGGCCTGGTTTTGATTCCCGCTCTTGCTACCTTGCATCACCTGCCGCACCAATTTTGTATCAATCCGGTCGCCAATAACGGCTTCCATCATGGCAAGATGTTCCAAGTTGTCGTGGGTTTGAAAGAGAGCATCTCCAGTGAAGAACTCGACGAGGATGCAGCCAATACTCCAGATATCACAGGGGAAACTCCAGCCAAGATTTAAAATGATTTCAGGGGCTCGGTAATGTCGAGTAGATACGACAGATGAGTGATATTCATCATCAAAAGTGGCGGACCCAAAGTCAATCAGACGAATTTCACTATCGAGTAGGACACGTCTTTGACGTGCATTGCGGGAGATAGCATGTGAGGATGATGGAATTGTGCGGTTGTATGTAAAAGTTTGATAGGCATTTTTAACAAGGAGAATGTTCTCTGGCTTCAAGTCGGTATGGATGAGGTTGAGATCATGAAGGACTGCACTTCATTAGTATTGACACAACTAGGAATGGAGATAGAAGAACATACAAGCGACGCTAGTTAACAACTGTCGTGCAAAGTTTTGAATTTGACTGCTGGGAAAAGGAACGAAGCCATTCCCCTTGAGGAAATCAAACACGCTTTGGCCGAGTAAATCTGTGACGATGCAAATGTGATTCCGGAAGTCAAAGCAATCCCTGAGGTGGATGCATTTATTGCGGTTGTGCTTGTCGTTGGATGCTAGAGTGGAGAGCACTCGAAGTTCGATCCTGGAAGCGTCACGGTATTTCTGGATTGAACGGATGATTTTAACAGCGCAACGGGTTTTACGATGTTTGTCATACGCCTCGACCACCTTTCCGAAAGTTCCTTGCCCGAGAAGTTTGATGATTGAGTCTTCAAAAGGATTAGCATCGTTCTTATAAAGCGAAGTGATTTCGTTTGTCGGTAGCTAAGAATACTTGAAACGGGGGAAAGGCTTACATCGATCTGTTAATGCAGTATTTGGTGTCACAATATAGTGACCGTCATCATCATCATACTTCTCACCCCTATTCACAACCTGTGAAAAAAAAAAATTCTTAGCTGCCTGAGAATTGAGAGGAATATTTAGAAGAAATAATGTACGCACACCACGAATGACAGGCACAGGGACGTCTTTTGCTTTGATGGGAGGTTTAGGTGGAGGGATGTAGCTGAGAAAGGCATCCCCCGCATTTTCGAGCTCTCGCCGCTTTTGCTCATCGCGGACAGATTTTCGTGTTGTGACTCGCTTTCGCTTTTGCCCGATAGTGGCGTCTTCATAATAGATGCCATTGCTTGCTCCCGAACTACCCTGTGAGAGGGATGTCGGTGCTGTGGTGTGTAAAGAGGTTGTCCGGTCGGTAGAAATTGAGCCAGCAGAGGAATTCTCACCATACTGCTGAGGGTTGATGGAATAAGATGGTCGGTCATAGTATCCCAAGTCGTAAGCAGTCTCAATACCAGTGCGCCGTCGTTTACCCGCGGGCTGGGGTAGAGTCCCGTTGGGGGCAGTGACGGTCGACCCTGTCGCAAAACTGCGCGAAGCGGCGGCAGTTTGCTCTGGAGGAGGCGTGTCATCGATCACAATTACTTCCTTTGGGATTCCATTCTTGTAAAATTCGCCCCAATCCGGCTTTTTCCGCCGCCCTTTCTGCCCGGAAGCACCAGCGCTTGCGGTTTTCTGAGTTGGGGGCATTGATGCGGTGGGCGTGGATGTGGAGGGCATTAGTTTTGGAGATTGAGTGAAAGGGAGGGTAGCGGTTGAGGAAGTAACAGAGTAAGGATATGCAGATGTTACTAGACGAGACGTGGTTGTAGCGGACGTAGTCGGATACGATGTATTCGGCTGGTAGGGCTGATGATGGGGATATCCGTAATGTTGGTGATGCGAAGGATGTGTCGCAGTCGCTGTAGACGGAGTTGACATGATGAATGGAGGGATCCGATCGGTGGTATGAGTGACGGATGCTGAAGGTGAAAGAACACTAGTGATGGAGGGAGGGAGGGAGGGAGGGAGGAGAGGACGTTCAGTGTTGGTGGTCGGATCGTAGTCAACCGCCCTCTAATAATCTGCTGGGAGAGGACAGACTCGAGACACCAGGCCGGAAACCTGGGGATTCTCGCGTGGATCCCAGAATAGACCGAATATGGAACTCTGATCAATAGCGGATAGAATGAGGATCCGTGAGGGTCGCAACAATCAAGCAGAAAGAGTTGAAGTGAAGGAAAGGAGGAAGTGAACGTGAGAGGCGTGGGGACTGATGGCGAGGCGGTCGGTCGGGGCAAAGAAAGTGTACGGTACGTATGGTACGGGGGAATGTCTCATGGAAGTTCTCTCTCTTTTTTTTTTGTCTTTTCTTATTTTTTTTTATTGTTTTTTGCCTTTTGAGCCACCTATCCTTTTTCTTGTTTTGTGATGGTTTTGGTAAAGATATAGGGATGAAAGACTCCTTTAATAATGTTATGTTCGGGGGAAATCTGAATGGACAATAATGAAGGAGTGTCAAAACAATAAAGCAAATCGATTGAAATGATCGGAGTTGGGAAAGTGGAATTGAAAATCAATCAACAAACTAATCGGATAGAATTGGATTCAAAACACTGACGGCGCATCACCGCACGAGCACCAGCAGGGGGAAAAAAAGGGTTGTTCGGTTACAACTACTGGAGGCACACAATAGTGTCCATTACTTGCTGTTTGCGCTCAGGTCTGGACCACCTGGAAGGAGTGATGGAATCATTTGAGAGGAACATTAATCTTGTTTGGAATGCTAAAAGACCAGATTCTTATATCTTCAAATATTCATTCAGTTTTCTCATTTGGACGGGGATCATGCGAATAAGATAAGAAGAATAATAACAATAAAAAATAAAAACAAGCTTGTTTCGAGGATACTAATAGTCGAGAAATACAAAGTAAGAAGAGTAATAATTTACTCACAATAATCCTGCTAATTTATAAATAACTCAACAATAGTGATTATACCGGTGTGCATACATCTGAAAAGGAAACAAGAACAAGAGTAACAACGTAAAAAATAGCTGGTTTTCTTAAATATTATCACTAACTAGAAAATAAATCGAGTCTCTCTGTGCTGTGTACCTACGAGGGCGTGCCTATAACCCAACACATTCTGTTGGGCCAGGATGCGCAAGGCTCGTCCTGAAAAGTCTCTAGCCCCGAAAGCAAACGGGGTTGAAGGCAGAGGATTAGAAAAAGAAGACGGAAAAAAGAGAGAGGAAGAAAGAACGCGTTCTGAAATAACGCCTAGGCACGAATAACTGGCACCTAGCCCTCCAGGGCGCTCGCTGCCCTCATCCTTCAACAACTCACTCAGCTTTGGGGTAATAAAGTCTTCGAGGCTCTAGTGCGTCCTGGCGTGGCTCCTCCTCGCTCAGACTCGGTAAGTTAGGAAGGACCCCGTCATTCTTCTGGAATTGAAAGAATTCCCCTTTGGTGGTTGGTGGCGACAAGACCAACGAGGCGACGTATAAATTGTAGTACCTTCGCTTAAGGTGCATTTCGCTTGCCGAAGAGACCGCATGTCATGCGTTTACACCAGTACCACGACATGTATTTTGATTTGCAGAGAGCTTTTAGTGAGTAGCCAGGAGGCGGATTTAATATTAGTTGCCATCGGTCTCTGGTGCCAATGGTCCCATCGTGAAGCATGATTGGATTAAGAAAGTGGAAACCCCTCCGCTTTTTGTGGCTTCACTTGCTCTTTGGTCCGCTATTCTCTGACATCATCTCCGGCCTACGTTTCGATATATTCATATATTTATAGAAAATTTATGGAAAAAGCGTGTAAAATTTTCGATTTGTCTTTCCCCCATGATCTTGGTACTTCATTCATGGGCGAAGGTAGGTATCTCTTCTGGGGAAAAAAAAAAAAAATCATACCGTAAGACTAGTTGGGGATGCAAATTCGCTTCTGGCGTATTTAGATTGCTGGAAAGCCCTAACCCTCTTGGGAAACGCAAACGTCACAGATGCATATTTGGCGCCTGAGGTATCAATTGTTCAGTGTTGCGTGGTGATCAACTTTGCGGCAGAGCACCTAGTACATTGAGTTTTGATGAACCAAAAATGGGTCATCCGTTCCGATAGTCGATATGCGTGGATGAGCTAGGAAACTTCTCTCAAACATCTGTATCCCTACGTAAAATCCAAGCTTCTCTCCTCAAGAATAAGGACAGAAGACAAAATTGTTCTCATACTTCAGGATATTCGGGCTGTGACTCAACATGGCATCGAATGAAGGCTGTCCATCTGTCGAATTACAAGATTCAGATCGTCAATCCTACTTTGCTTTTTTCGAGTGCTGGAACTTGATAGGTCCTTCCTGTTTTGTATCTACCAACGAGGAGAAAGAGAAAAGGGAAGGGATTAAAAAAAAAAAAATCGGTGAAGAAATTAAAAATTTCATTTCGGCTTACCTCACATAAAGGGTATAAGTAAGGTGGTGATGGCTTAATACACTTGATGAGAGCCTCGCGGTGTTCGGTACATAATTAAACGAGATAAGAGGGGGAAGAATTTAAAAGGAAATTAAAAATCAAAATGAAACAGCCTAAGATCAATGCAGTGGTCCCAAATCGCCTTGCGTTGAAAGAAAAAGGAGTATGCACGCAAGGTAAGAAAATTAGAAACACAGACATAAAAACCCCCGAATGAGTATACCGCAACTCCATAAACCACGGTCCTGCGCAGTGCTCGTGCGGAACTCGAAATAACAGAGCGCGGAGGGCTAAATGCAAATCAGATGGAAATGGAGGAAAGCTTATCAAAATCAGTCGGCACGATCTTCCTTCAGATCTTTTGAATATGCCTTTTGTATATGCCTAGAGCCTCTTCCATCGAGTTCAAGCATAAACAAGATATCTCGAACTTGTATCCCAGCACCCTTTTCCTTATCTTCTCGCCACACGCCTAGGCGTTTGGTAGGCACAGTCGCGGGCTCTCCAGAGCGTGCGCCTGCTTTTTCTGTGCTGGCACTTGGGGTGGCTGTGTTAACTCGCGTTGGAGTGGAAAAGCCACTGCCACTGGATGGGCCGCGATTCAACCATGAGTATGATTTTTTTGTTCCGAACATGCGACCGGAAAGCATGCTATTTGTAGCCATTCGGGCAGTTTCGACAGACTGCTGATGTTGTTGGGCTTCATTGGCTTTTGCGTCCATTAGTTTTCTAGCTTCCTTCTTGGAGAGCCCCTTCTTATCAACGCTTGGCGCTCGTTCCCCGATGGGTGTTGATGCACCAGAGCCGGGTAGTTCTACAGAGTCCGATCGTGTTGTTCCACCTTCTCCTAATATGGCACTTGCACTGCGCTTCGCTCGTTTGGCGGCGCGGGCCTCCTCGCTCGAAACATCTTGCTCTACTAGCATGCGACACTTTTCAGAAAGAGATCTGGCCGATGATTGCTGTGTATCTGAATGCGGACCTGGAATGGTGTTAGTTTATAAGCAAAAGACAGAAGGACAAGATTTTGTACGTTTCAGTGAAGGAGTTTGAGGTCGCTCAACCGTCCCATTCACAACATCGGTTGATGACGCCAGCTCTTTCCATTCAACTGGGACTTGCCCATGCGAGTGTGCACGGCGACTTTTTGCAAGTGTTGAGGAATAGTCGATCACAGTTCGCAGTCGTTCCTCACACGATATCGACATCAAATTTAGTATATCAACTAAGGGAGCCCCCTCTTGATTTAAGATTGTCTGGCCAGTACGAACGACAGATGAACCATCTGGTCCCGTAACCTCAATAGGTTGGGGGCGACCGGGCACTGGATGAAACAGCCCCTCGGCTGGTATGCGAACACCAAGCTCAAACCCACGTCTTTGGAGTCTTTGCTCGAGAACTTTAGTTAGCAAAAAAGGCTCCTGCAAGTGATATTGTGCACGTCTAGCGGCTTCAGTATCCTCTCGGGTTGGTTCATTGGGATCCTTGAAAGGTGCAGCGGGTTGAGTGGACGTTTCAGTGTAAAAGGATTCCTGGGTAGCCGGTGGTTTATATTGAGAAGGGTCTCCAAAGCTGGGGGTTGTAGAGACAGTCCCAGTTGTAGAAGTTTGAGAAGTAAAGGAAGTATTCAGAGGTGGAGGTTGTTGTAGTTGCTGTTGCTGCTGTGGTAAAGCTGGTTGAGGTCGTGGTGGCTGTTGCCCGGGGGCCGAATAGCTGCTAGTCAGAAATGCTTCTTCTTCCCTTACATCGATACCAGATGATGCCAGAACATCGGTTAGTTCAGCGGCATCTGTAGCTTTTTCGACAGGACGGGAGGGAGGACCCATGGTACCCGGAGGTGGGGGAGCTGGCGTCGGAGATACACCGTTTACATTCGTTCCATTGATAGAAACAGATTGGCTTTGTGGCAGCTGTAAGGTCCCGAAGCTTGGAGAGGCATATGGTGACTGAGAGGACTGAGGGAGAGGGGAAAGACGCTGCCTTTTGGGTGGTGGAGGGACGCCACCATTCACAGGTGACGGGGCAGATGAAGGAGAGGAGCCCGGGGGCGAAAACGACTGGGTAAACTGTTGGGGTTGAGTTTGCGCCATGGCTACTGCGGCTTCTAAGCCTGAGCAAATTATTTGAGGATATGCGATTCTGTTCTGTTATATCTAGCCTGGAAACCTTGCGCGTGTGTCGAAAAAATGAGCGGACTGTTGAAACCGCCGCCGCCGCCAGCTGTAACCATCTCAAGACATCGGGTCCAACATAGAACCGTAGGGGAGAGTCGCCAATAGCGCCTGGAGGACAGGGAGATCGTGTGCGCGGCAAAGAATCTGGCGTTAATGGTGATGCTTCGCGTCTGGGAAGGGAGCTCTGGTTTGATGAGGTTTTACTTCAACTAGAGGAACTCCCGGTAATTAATAGTCACGTGATAAGATTAGGTAAGTTCCAGCTATCGGTTCTGCTTTAGTTACCTTCTAGGTCCAGACTCCTTGATCGCGATCCAAACTTGCACCCGTCTTTTGTTGGAATGAGCTGGAGCAGGATCGCAGTATTCAAGTAATTTATCCTAGCTAATTGCCTCTGCCGGCTTCACTTCCTTGCAGATTACCGCAGGAGTTGTGACGTACTTGTTGTCCAACGCATGGCATGGGCTGCTGGGTGAATTGAGATCTACCCACGGGCAGAAAACAATTTCTTGAACACACTTCTTATAACCTGATCTTTTATATCATTTTTTTTCCTGGTATTGCTAAATTTGTCGTCTTGCGGCTTTACTGCGATTGAGTTATACCGTAATATTCATGTTCCTGATATAAACGTGTTTAACCATGGCGACAAAGCGAAAAGCCTCGGCGATGAATGTTGGGGTCGATGATGAGCCTGTTGACCCCTCGGATGAACTTGCTTTCTACTGCCTGGGTGGTGGAAATGAAGTTGGGCGATCCTGTCATATTATCCAGTACAAGGGCAAGACAGTCATGGTGCGTTTCCTCCATATTTCTCCATATTCTTGCATGTTGTTCCTCAGTTGCTAATCTGAGCCTCATAGCTCGATGCTGGTATGCACCCTGCGAAGGAGGGGTTTTCTGCCCTTCCGTTCTTCGACGAATTTGACTTGAGTACGGTGGATATTCTTTTGATAAGCCAGTACGTGGGACACTTCTTTCATTCATATTTACACTATCCGCTTTCCTTTGGGCTTCTTCCTGGGTGCCAAAGAGGGTATCGTGTGCTCATGGGCGATGGCATAATCAGGCCGTTGGAACTCATTAGTGGAATGGCCCTTCTGGCAGACCAGCCCCTAATTCTACTTATGTATACAAGAAACGCAATGCAATTCATACAAGTTTTCCCATCTTGTATTCCTTGTTCGATTATCTGTATTTCATCCAGTATTTGTTACATGATTGACTTTCTTCATACTGCTCCGCGCCCTTGCAGAACAACAAATGGCTGATATATGTTTGTTTGGGTTTTAGCTTTCACGTTGATCACTCGTCAGCTCTCCCTTATGTCCTCAGCAAGACAAATTTTAAAGGTCGTGTTTTTATGACACATGCAACCAAGGCTATCTACAAGTGGTTGATTCAAGACAATGTGCGAGTCAATAATACAGCATCATCGTCGGACCAACGCACTACGTTGTATACGGAGCATGACCATCTATCCACACTTCCACTCATTGAAACCATCGATTTCAATACCACTCATACAATCAATAGCATTCGCATTACCCCCTTCCCTGCTGGTCATGTCCTTGGAGCTGCTATGTTTCTTGTTTCGATAGCTGGGTTGAATATTCTTTTCACTGGTGATTACTCTCGCGAAGAAGATAGACATTTGATCCCCGCGGAAGTGCCTCGAGGTATAAAGATCGATGTTCTTATCACCGAGTCAACATTTGGAATCTCCTCCAACCCACCTCGCCTAGAACGCGAGGCTGCCCTGATGAAGTCAATAACGGGGATATTAAACCGTGGAGGGAGAGTTCTCATGCCCGTTTTCGCTCTAGGTCGTGCCCAAGAGCTTCTCCTTATTCTTGATGAGTATTGGGAAACACACCCGGAATTACAAAAGATACCCATCTACTATATCGGAAACACGGCTCGAAGGTGTATGGTTGTGTATCAGACCTATATCGGAGCAATGAATGATAACATCAAACGGCTCTTCCGCCAAAGAATGGCAGAAGCAGAAGCTAGCGGCGATAAGAGCATCAGCGCAGGACCCTGGGACTTCAAATTTGTCCGAAGTTTACGTAGTCTTGAGCGATTTGACGATCTAGGGGGCTGTGTCATGTTGGCCTCACCAGGTATGTTGCAGACGGGTACAAGTCGAGAGTTGCTAGAGCGTTGGGCTCCAAATGAACGCAATGGCATCGTCATGACAGGATATAGCGTTGAGGGTACCATGGCCAAGCAGCTACTAAATGAGCCCGAACAGATCCCTGCTGTGATGTCTAGAGCGACAACTACTATGGGCAGAGGCCGTACAGTCGGGAATGACGAAGAGCAGAAGATCATGATCCCTAGACGATGCACTGTGGACGAAATTAGCTTTGCTGCACATGTGGATGGTGTGGAGAATCGTACTTTTATTGAAGAAGTGGCTGCGCCGGTCGTGGTATGTTTCGGATTAAGAAATTTGCCATCGTATCTCAACTACTTACACTTTATCAGATCCTTGTTCATGGCGAGAAACACCAGATGATGCGACTTAAGTCAAAATTGCTCAGTCTCAACGCAGACAAGACTGTGAAGGTTAAGGTCTATACGCCGGCCAATTGTGAGGAGGTGAGGATTCCCTTCAAAAAAGATAAGATCGCCAAAGTGGTCGGTAAATTAGCCCAAACCGTGCCACCATCGGAGCAGGATGATGGGTCTCTCATGGCTGGAGTCCTTGTTCAAAACGGGTTCAATTTATCACTCATGGCGCCTGATGACCTCCGAGAATATGCTGGGTTGACAACAACGACTATCACATGCAAGCAACATATCACATTAAGTTCTGCAAGCATGGATTTGATTAAATGGGCTCTTGAAAGTACTTTTGGTGCCATTGAGGAGGTTGGTATCAGTCAGGATTCGAACATAAAGGTGGAACATGCTGAAGACGACTCGTCTCTGGAGCTTAACGGAGAGAAACGGCAGCCGAAAGAAGACGCCGACGAGGAAATTCCAATGGAGAATTCACAAGAATACCTTATCATGGGCTGTGTGCTAATTCGATATCATTCTCGTACACGTGAGGTGGAGCTACAGTGGGAAGGAAATATGATGAACGATGGCGTTGCCGATGCCGTCATGGCGGTTCTTCTCACCGTGGAGAGTAGCCCTGCATCTGTGAAACGTATGCCTCCTTCACCATCTTGAAACCTTATTCACGATTTTGACTATGCAACTAATTACACATTACGTAGAATCCGCAAAGATGAAGCATCACCACCATCATCATGGCGATTCTCTAGAGCTTCCTAATCCCCACTCGCAACAAGGTGCCGAAGAGCGGCTTGATCGTCTCCTTATGATGCTTGAGGCACAATTTGGATCTGATATCGCCCCCATTGAGCGCCCACGTCTGCCTTCCAATCAACTCACCAACGGTGAAAAGTCAATTTCCGAGGGGCAGTCCCCTATCAGTGCCGGTAAGGATATCCAGGACGATGCCGCTATTGCTAAATTAGAAATGGCGGAGCTTGCTCGTCTCCGCTCTGCGGGAATTCCCTTCCCAGGGATTGAAATCAAAGTAGACAAGCATACTGCACGGGTTTGGCTGGAAGACCTCGAAGTTGAGTGTGCTAACGCTGTGCTGCGAGACCGGGTAAGAGTAGTGATTGAGAGAGCTGTGGAAACGGTTGCGACTATGTGGTCTTCGGGGATTTCGTCAACTACCATGACGAATGGTGGTGGAAAAGAGCTTGTGAAAGAAGGTCTGGAAGTCGAAGCCAAAGCTTGATGATGACATTGTATTCCTCAATAGTCTGTATAATACAACCGAAGATTTTTCTTCTGCCTTTTTTTTATAATAAAAAAAAAAGAAAGAAAAAAAGTAAATAATTAAAATAAAGTAAAATAAGATTAATGGATAAATCATAAGTGAAAGCTTAAAATTGGTCTATTTGACTGAAAATGGGAGCGGATAGGTAGATGAAATAATTTCAAAAACTTAAAAACACCGCATCAAGAACCCTTCCTGTCGTTTCAACAATAATGTCAATTTCCTCCTTTGTCACATTATAAGGAGGGGCCAAAATGGTATGGTCGCCCCGTATTCCATCAAAAGCGCCAGAACACGCATACAGAGATATTTTATACTCTGGTTTCATACCAGTCTCTTGGATTTTATAAGCGACAGCAATCCTGGTATCGAAAGGCTCCTTGGTAGCCTTGTCCTTGACGAATTCAAGCTATTCAATTAACTGGAGGTTAGCTGGATTTGCTAAAACAAACTGCCCCCACTAAAAAGAAGAAGAAAGAAAAGGAAGCCAAAGATATGCAAAATGGCGGAGAACCTACCCCCCAAAATAACCCTCTGCCTCGAATATCACCCACATGGGGATGTGAGCCCAACCGGGCCTTGAGCTGGCTTTCCAGATAGGCGCCCATATTGCGCACATTTTCCAAGAGGTTCTGCTCTTTGATGACTTTTTGTACACTTAGTGCGGCAGCACAGGAAACAGGATGGCCTTGATATGTCTGGCCATGACGAAATGCCCCCGTGCCCTTGTCTAGGACATCGACAATGTTTGATTTAATTAATAGCCCCGAGACAGGGGCATACCCGCCTCCTAAGCCCTTTCCAATCGTCTGTAGATCGGGCACTACCCCTTCCTGCTCCCACGCATGAAGGGTGCCAGTGCGGCCCATACCGCTCATCACCTCGTCGAAGATCAACAGTGCGCCATATTTTTCGCATACGGCTTTCATAGCGGCAAAATAACCGGGAACGGCAGGGACACAACTAAGGGCCTAATGGATATGTTTACTGATTTACTAATTGGCCCGGATAGTGTTGCCATCGAAGAGGGGAGAAGGAAAAAAAAGGATTACTTACCGCACCAACAACGGGTTCTGCAATGAATGCGCAGACAGTTTCCGGCCCAACACGCTGAAATTCAGCGTCCAGTTCCGCAGCAAGCCGGGCAACATAGCTAAAGTCCGACTCATCTTCCTGCTTTCCGCGATATGCATAGCAGGGTGAGACATGAGTCGTGTTTTGGAGAAGGATAGGCTCGAAAGGTTGTCGTCGGAGAACATGCCCACCGACTGATAACGCCCCAAGGGTGGCTCCATGATACGATGGTAGTCGGGAGATGAATCTTGTTCTCCGTGGCTGTGGTGTAGGAAGCTCAAGGAAATACTGGCGGGAAAGCTTGAGCGCCGCTTCCACAGCTTCAGAGCCTATAGTCATTTCATTAACATAAAACCGCAGAAAATTCCCAACCATTAAAAATTGGATGGACTAAACTCATACCTGAGCTAACGATACACGCCTTTGACATTTTTCCGCCTGTTGAATCGCACAAGAAACGGGCAAGCTCTTCGGCTATCTCGGTTCCAAAGAAGGCCGTGTGACAGTAAGATATCTGGTTGATTTGATCAATGATAGCCTGCTGCACCTGTTCATGACCATGGCCTAAACAGCACACAGCGGCACCGCCGGTTGAGTCCAAAAATTTCATCCCATCTTCCAAGAACAGATAAATGCCTTTCCCGCCAACAGCCTTCTTGGGAATAAATCTAGTATCGCGATGGAGCACATTGCTTTGCACAGGAGTTGACTCTATTTGATACCTAGTCAGTAAACGCGAAACAAAAGCTAAGGGATCTTAGAGTCGCTTCACCTGATTGGGACATGGCGAATTGGAGGTGGTCTGAGACAAGCTACTTATTTCCGAGAGGGTTCAAATAAGGTAGGAAAATACTAATCAAGCAGAACTCCTAGTTCAAAGACCTAACCTTATAACAGAATTCAGAACCTATAACTCCGTTCCGTCACTTGGAGTTGCCGAAATGATAAGATATGATGATACAGTGGGGGGAAGTGTGCCAGGCACTTTCATAACTAATATTGATTCCAGTACGTGGATGCGGGGAATCCAAATTTCTGGTTGGCTAATTTCGCCGTCTTTCAGCATCAGGCTCCGTAGGTAGGGACTAAGGAGGTATACGATGCGGCCTATACTGATTAATCATGGCGAACGGGCTCTTGGCTGTGGGGCTTGGGGTTATCGTCAGGCTGTGATTGATCAGGAGATATTGGAGTCATTATTGCCTACTCCGGTAGGTAAGGTACTTAAGGTAGGTATACCTCAAACTCAGGTAGAGTTGTGGGTAGGGAGCTAAATTTTGCTTTCTGTACAGGTACTGTGTAAAGTTCCCTAACAAATCTAAAAACTTATAATGGCCCTCCCATCTTTCCCCACCCCGTCACAATGATATCTGTCAAAGCTTAGGTGCTTACCAGCCCCTGCCGGATCCATTGATAGGCCGACAAGTGTCCACAAGATGATTGCACTATACGTAAGCCGGATATCGTTGCTACCAGGTACTGAAGAAGCGCTGCTAAGAAGATTTAGGCATATGTCTCACTCTCGCTACGAGTAGTACACGATCACAGTCAGGCTGACATTGAATGTCATAGGGCGTTGGAGCAAGCCGCCTCGCAAGTCGGCCTCATTCGCTCGCGACGTTTAAAATTGAATTGTTCGAAGTGGGCTGGAATTGAGCGTTGATAAGAGAAACCAGTCCTGACACGATTGGTCTTGTCTTTCTCTATTGAATCCCATCCAGGATCTCGAGATGCAACGCCTAGCTTAAGTACGTGTTAGACTTCCCTATTTACCCAAGGACAACGTATTATGGCTTGGGCATGAACAACTCGGAGGAGTTGAGGCGGCATTCGCCACTTTATACCCCGATTAATCGTTCAGATTTTTGCCGCCGGACAATATTCCCCTAGTCCTGGTATACAACTAGCAAATTCCCTTGCATTCTTCACCATCGTTAGACCGGGTGATCGTGTCATGGTGCAATACCCTATATACCAGATACCAGTGTCTGAATGTCTTTCCTTGAACGATGAGAGCAGCGGTTAGCCTGTGGAATTGACAAGAGCACAACTGTTGGATGCCTGACTTGGAGAAACGTCTAACACGAAGATGATAGTGTTCAAGCGAGTGTTTCCCACTACCCGTAAAAGCTGTCATTCGCCGTCTAGGCTGCTCACCTAACATTCCCACACAGCCACACCATCATTGTATTTGCAGATAAAATCTACTGCTCCCTGCTCCACCCCATTAACCTGATACATCTGGAGGCTTCTGCAGTCTATTATCTGGTATAGACACAAGAATACAATTACCATGAATTCCCTGTCAAAGGCATACTCACCCGCAAGGCTTCGAGTGGACTAATTTGTTTCACTAAGCTTCTTGATTGTGGATCTCCAAGCATTTGCTAGGTTAACGGCAAGAAACATCTTAGTTTTAGAAAAGTGAGACCCCTTTTTGTTATAGTTACGATGAAGTTGACATCAAGATTACTCTAACTTTTTTGCTCCGAGTAATATGCTGCTCTATATCCTAAGTAGATACTTACCTAAGTGCGAGATTGGAGTGGTTATACTACTTGACAGTTACTTTTGTGGAGAGTGTCCACGATTCAGGGTTAATGATCCAGTTTTGACATCAATCGCCTAAAGTGGTCTAGCGGAGGTTTTACGATGTATTGTTCGGCTGACCCAACTCAACCCCACCATGCAGATATTAGTTTTTATTGGTTGTAGGCTGCTAACACCCCATACACAGTACTTTATCTGGTAAGCCTGTATTGATACCTCTGGTAAGGAACCGGTAAGAGTAATTAATTTTCAGGCACACGGTGTGGAAGCCTGCTCAACCAGGTAACCCTTCCTAAATAGGTAAGGTTCGGGGTATTGTTCCGTCAGTTGGTACCATCTTATTTAAAAGAGATAATCTCGCGTAGAAACACCATATCCCCTCACAACTACATATCGTGGGACCTAGGAAGTTTGACGAGAGAATGGCGCCTTCACTTCACCATGCAGAGTCTCCCATGTCACAGAATGAGGAGTCTCGCTATATCAGAACCCATCAATATACACCGGGGACCGGCAGAATCCATCGAGTTGGCTATCCGGATCTAAAATACGAGGACTTCGATAATAGCAAAGTAGAGCCTGTTGGGCCCCATACGCATCCGTTTAAAGAAGGCGAGTTCATTGGACCTGGCTTTTTCGAGAATGTGAGCCCGAATCTTTTCGTTCTACCAACATCCGAAAAGGAGTGGAAATACAACATGCGCCGAGAAGCACAACAAATACTTCCATTTCTCACCTTGGGGCCATGGAGTTGCTTGACCAACAAGTCCTGGCTAAGACAAGAAGGCTTTACGTTGCTACTTGCAATCCGAGACCGCAGGTTGGCACAGGCACGTCTGGTTTCAGGCCAGAAAGCCGCGGACGAGCTTGGTATTGAGGCCGATTCCGTTGATATCACAAATAACCAAGAGCTTATCTCGAAACTTCCTCATGCCATCCGACGGATCAATGGACATATCTCTGCTTCCTCAACACCCCCGGATTTGAACTATCAATCTCCAAAGAAAATATTATTGTTTTGCGAAACTGGAAACGGGCTTTCAGCTTTGGTCGCTGTGTCGTATCTGATGGTGATGTTTAATTTGGAATTGTCCCACGCGCTCCATGTGATACATACGCAACGTTTCTGCATTGATATAGATGACCTCTTGAAACCATTGCTAGTCTCATTCGAATCGATTCTTGTGGCTAAACGTGACGTTGAAACCGCAAGGCAAGCCTCTGCTGCAAGCTCAAGTTTGGCCGCTCCTACGATGGTGATATCCAGAAAAAGGAGCTTTGCGGATCAAGTTGAGACTGAAACTACAAATTATGATGAGACTATGGATATCGAACTTCCTCCAGCTGAGAGAAAACCATTGGCGCCATTTCAAGATCGATGGGCATAACCTGACTACCGCCCGCCTGTTCTCTATAAGGTTCCCCTATTTCTTTTTTTAGTTGGGATCTTTTGTTATTATCTCTCTTCTTTTCTTTATTTGTTTATTGTAAACTCCTTTTTCCCCCCCTCACTCTATGTGTGGTGCAATCTCAAAAGATAACTGCCTATGAAGTATGAGCGTGTTCCTTGTTATTTGCTTGTTATGTCTTTTAATGAAGTGATTATACCATACAAAGAAACGTCTTTTTCAAACTTGAAACGCTATGTTGCCATCCCCTTCTTTACCATACAATCTATCACCCTGTTCATTGTATATAGATAATCAATGCTTTTCTTTCTAGCTTAATAAGGATGGTCTCTTCACTTCCCTATTTTCACCCCAGGCAACCTACCATCAACTTTCACTACAGTCACCGCACCCTCCACCATTTACTACATGATGGTTATCTTAAATATCAGATAATTTCACATCACTATCTCTTGTTACTACCTCTTACGCGTCCCCTAGTTTTTTTTTAATTTTTATTTTTATTCTTTTTTTTCTTTTGTTTTGTTGCCTTGAGATGAAAGAGAGCGCGAGGACATCATGAGGCTGCGACCAGTCGTTCGTGCACCTCAGCGTCTCGATTCTGACTTATTCTATTTGCCTTTATCACGGAGAACATTGCGCAAGGATAACGACAGCTCCTCTTCCAATTGCATTGAATACAATCCCAACCTACCCCCTGCCGCGTTTCCTACCCTAGAAACCCCGCGTGTGCCTACATCAAATAAACAGAAGCATAAACATGCAGGGAATATCTTTAGGGCCGTGGAAGGGAACATTCATGACACTATTGCGGATGATAAAGAGACAGATGTGGATTTTGAGGGTATACCAGCCCATGTAATTGAGAAATATGCCGCGAGCAATGGAAAATTCAACAAAGTCTATGTGGAAAATATGAAGTTAGCTACAGCTGACCAGGATTTATCACTGTCGAATATGGATATGGAAGAGAGTGACCAGGAAGAGGCAGCTCTAGGGAACTGTGAGCAAGAGAGACAGGTGAGTGAACTGAAAATATTGTTTTGAACTCGCTCTAGGGCCTTTTATTAATGTGATTGAAGGCAGTACGCGTAATTCATAGTCCGACCTGGAGTGAGATTTCACCACAACTTCAAGTAGAGATATGCGAAAATCTCCTTCAAAGTTGTAGCTGGCCTTCGATATGCCGAAAACTTGGGTTGTCAGAAGAAGAGTATGAGACTGCACAAGATCTCCAACGTTGTCGTATGAGACAAATCAGCCTGGAGGACTCACAACTCAGAGATATGCGAGAGAAGCAATTAAGGGAGCTTTTGAAAATAGATAACAGCTCTTGGAAATGCAATCGAAACCCCCATCATCTAGTTTTTCGCAAAATATCTCGCCGCACGTCACATATACTACAGAATGATACAGACCTAGATTTCTTTACGTGTAACAGCCAGGATCTCTCTAACGCAAGGTGGTTCTTGAACAAGCGTGGGATCGATGAAGCTTTAGCTGGCAACTGGAGTGGTAATGTGATTTGTTTGTCAACTTCCTTAAGTGGTTCGGACTTGGAGGTAGCTGAGTTTGATGAAAGCATTGAAGATAAACTCTACACGGCCACAGCTGGCTCAATCCCTGAAGAGAACCTCTGGACAGTCAATCTTTCGGATAACGACGGAACAAAACCCTTTTACGGAGAACCAACAATAAACTCTACCGAGAATGGGGATGCTGCCAATCTGCTCGGAAGCCAAAATCTGGAATTATCTGCCCAGTTGATAGCTCGTATTTCCGAGGACTCGAGGAACCGTAGTATAATGGTTCATTCATTGCATACTGATGCTGGTGCTCCGGCAGAATCGTCAGAAAGTGCAACCATTCATCCCAGCCGATTATACTACGAAGGGCGAATGCAGTCAGGATACATACAAGAGAACAGACACCCAGCCTTGCCTTCACGTTACATCTCACGGGCAGTCTCTCGTGGTAACTTGGGGCGGAATCCGTTGATCAGCCATAGGAATCGCTGTTATAATCCTATCCCTCTTAACTATACTCCCAGGCCCGCTTATCCTACTGCAAGACAAGCACAAACATTACAGACACAGGCATCACAGACACAGACATCACAGTCTCAATCATCGCAAGCTCATGCACTGGGAGAAGATAGACAAAAACTCTGTGAGGAGGGCAATCTTTATGATAGCTCTTCCGAGTCAGATAGAATTGCTTCGCACTTCGACACATCACCGCCAACAACGCCGGAGCTGGCCTTATATCCGGAAATCTCAGAGAGTAGATTGTTCACATTTCTAAGTATGAATCCGTGTGAAGTAGCACGACTGATTGACAACTCAGGCGAGCCTTTGAATTCACCAATTACATCTCCTATTTCAGAACTCTTTGACAGCGCTGGAATGGACAACGTGGGCGAAGCTCTTGTAGAGGTAGAGCATCTCCCAGATAGTGGCTATGAAGATATAGAAGAGCATAACAAAGAAGGCGATGACTATGATGAAGATGAGACTGGCCCTGGGGATGAAGAGATGATACTTTTGCCTGGTGGATGATTGATTGGGTCTAACCCTGCCTTGCTACTCCTTAAACTTTGTTCCTTTGTCATTGTTTTTTTTTTTGTCTTTGAAAAGTATCCAATGAAGTGTAGCAATAATAAATTGAAAATCAAATATGGTGATTATCGAAGGAGAAAAAAAAGGCTTTTTTTATAATTATATAAAGATTGAAAAAACTAGTGTGAAACGAGGCAGCTAGGGTGTCCATAGTTTTCCTTGTTGGAATGGTCAGCTAGAGATCAAGAGACTGAATGAGTTATATTAAAAGCAGCTTTTAAAATTACAAGTGATCCAATCAATATACATGTATTGCCTTTTGAATGACTAATAATGCAAGCAGGTTACCTAACTTTATATATTATATATTATTAAGGGCGAGAAGTTACTATGTCCTGTATGTATTACATATCTGGGTAACATCTCTCAAGTGTATTCTCTAATAGGTTTTGCCTTATGGCTTCCAACTATTGTACTGAAAGCTTTTGAAAAAAATGACCAGAAAAATTTGTGAGTTTTTTTTGGCTATTCACCGTCTAAATTTTTCCTTCTTGAATCTCATGAGTCCCCTTTCCACCTTCCACTACCTCTCTCTTCCAATGCACCCCTCTCCGAATGACACTTTCTTCCCTATTTCCAAAATTCCTCCTCTACACTATATCAATTCCTAACCTATAAACACCCAGTAGGCCCAATGGCACTTAGTTGTTACGAAGGCGACAGAAGCACAACACCTCAAGCAGAATTACAGGAGTCCAGGAGCTCCCAGTATCATTCAGGTTGATTTCTTAACGCCGAAAACCAGATACATCATGTAATTCACCCAGACTGAACACGTCAAAGTACTTCTTGAGATGCGACACTAGAAGAGGACAAATTATGGATCTTGGGGTCTATGATGAACTCTATACCAAATCTCCAAACTGAATAGAGATCTTACGAAACCAATATAGACGAGCTCGGCGTCAATCAACCATTCGGGATATATTTAAACTATTTGAAAGTCCTGGACTTGTTGACTCAATCTATCTAACTATTCCAGTTGGAGGTTGGAGTCTTCAGAAAATGTTTGGTTTACGAGCGCGATACTAAGCTGCTTTCCCTTGTGATGAAATGTCAGCCTTTGCAGGCAATATACCAGCAAAACATTGCACTGGGAATGCTGGTATTGAGTGGTATGTGATACCTGTTTTATTTTCTAATCCATTCCTCCTTTAAAGCATTTTCTTGTGAGAATAGGTCCAGCAAAATTTTTTACTTGGTCACCATGGTTGCTAGAAGTGTCTTAGAGCTTTTCGATATCTTTAGCACCACTAAATATAGGGAGGTTGGGGGGAATGCCTTGTAAATGAACTTTCACTACTCAATATTATATTAAATCCCCAAAGTAAAGAAAGGAATTTTTGGAGCTTGCCCTATATAGACTATATAGTAGAAAGGTCAGTGGTAGTGAATTCAGTTATGAAGTTACCTTGACACGATCACTATAAGATAAATCCTTGTAATAAAGGTTTACATTGACTCAAGCTACATTATTAAATAGTTTGTTATGTATTTATTGATAGATTATATAACTAGAGTGTATTGAGAGGAAAAAAAAAAAAAAACTATATATTATCCATAATCTAGCTCTAGTGGGGTGGCTCTCTTAAATGTTAAGTGCCTGTAAGTAATAATTTTCAAAATATCCATATACTCCAATCAAGGCTCTTGTTGTAATATTGTATACAGATTAAGTATGCAATGTAAGGGTACCAGTGATTGTTAATGGCTGAGAATCAATCTAAAATTGGTCCGTGCGCCGACGCGAAAATCCGCGTCTTGGAAAGAAGGCAGCAAGCATCATGACGATTGTCACCTGCAGCTAGCTCCTTTTCCCTTTGATTGATTGATCAATCAACTTTCCACTCTTTCATTTGCCTGGATAATTTTCTAAAATCTCTCTATACGTCGAGGTACTCTGTTTTTCCTCTCACTCCCTCAATCTCTTTCCTTTATTTTTTGCCCCCCTCTCTTTTCTTTTACTTCTGTCGCGTAACGCAATCCCGAAAGCTTTATAGTCGTCTTCCTTTTTTTTTTTTTTTTTTTTTTTTTTATTTTTTTAATAGCCTTTTCTCTTCTTTTTGCTTTTAGTGAAATTGATCCCTCAATTTCGATAGGGATATTGTAGTAAATATTACGTCCTAATATATACCTAATCTCAGCTCGAAAAGACGAGGCAAATGATGTCGAACCCGGAAACCCCAATCACTCCTACATTTTCTCAGGACGGTGAGGATGCCCTGCGGCAGGACTCAACGCGACCATCGACACCAATGACTGATGCAGCAGATCATGAGATGAATCTAGCACCTAAGGGGGGAAACGACGATAAAACGGGGCGAACGTTGCTACCGGAGAATGATGAGGACATGGATATCAAGGCAAAGGCGCTGATGAACCTATTGAATACTAGTGAAGTAAGTGTATTATGCCATATCTTTACTCTAATGTTTTTGTACCTCCCTCTTGTGAGTTTGATGATAGTCAGCTAACGGGTGTGTTTTCTTTATCATCTTAAGGTCTTTGTTGCGATTATGGCAGAAAAAATGAAAAAACAGCAGGAAGAAGCTAAGCTCCAGGCGGCTAAGCAAGAACAGAAAGAACAGAAACAGCAACAGAGGGATCAAGAGGCGAAGAAGGATTCCAATCCCACGCAGCCGGCTGGGAAGCGAGAAACCCGGACCAGTTCCCGACTAGCAACAACAAAGCATCCCACAGTGGAGAATGAGAAGATAGAAGAAGCGGGGGCAAACAAGACGAAAAGAGGAAGGAGCAAAAAGACCGCCCCAAACGCCAAGGGTAACACCATTTCTAGCTACTTCAAGAAGGCCGATGTCAAGATGGACGAAGCCAAGCCTACCGTCCAGGAAGCGCTAGAGCATGCTGCGGATGAATATGAAGCAAACCCCACAGCTCTCGGCGGACAGGAGCTTGTCGCTACCCAGCAGCCAGCTCTTGTTACCGGTGGAACAATGAAAAAATATCAATTGGAGGGCTTGGAGTGGCTCAAATCCTTATGGATGAATGGGCTGTGTGGAATCTTGGCTGATGAGATGGGCCTTGGGAAGACAATTCAAGCTATTTCGCTCATTGCCTTCTTTAAAGAGAACAATCTCTCAGGACCCTTTCTGATCTCAGCTCCATTGAGTACAGTGAGCAATTGGGTGGATGAGTTCGCGAAGTGGACACCCAGCATCAAGACGGTTCTATACCATGGATCTAAGGACGAACGCGCGGCGATCCGGCAGGAAATGATGAATATCAAGGACCAGAAGAGTAATGACTTCCCAATCATCTGCACTTCATACGAAATATGTATGAATGACCGGAAGTACCTAGCGCAGTACCAATGGCGGTATATTATTGTGGTATGTCATACTCGCTTCCGGCTTATTAACAGTGGATTAGCAAGACTAAACTCATACAGGATGAAGGGCATCGCTTGAAGAATATGAATTGTCGCCTTATCCAGGAGTTACTCTCATACAACTCTGCTAATAGGCTACTAATCACCGGCACTCCGCTGCAGAACAACATTACTGAGCTATGGTCGCTATTGCATTTCCTGCTACCCGAAATATTCAATGATCTTAAGAGCTTTCAAAATTGGTTTGACTTCTCATCCATGCTGGATAGCAGCGGCCAGACAGATGTCATGGAGCGTCGAAAGCGAACCCTTGTCTCCACCATGCACTCAATTCTGAAGCCGTTTCTCCTCCGCCGTGTCAAGTCCGATGTCGAGACCTCCCTACCGAAGAAAAGAGAGTATATTTTGTATGCGCCATTGACAGATGAACAGAAAGATCTATATCGGGAAATCCTCAACGGCACCGGTCGTCAGTATCTCGAGGAGAAAGCAACAGAGAGGCTGCTAGCTAAAAACGAGAAGCTTTCGCGCTCATGCAGTCTTAAGCGTAGTGCCAGTAACAGCGGTGCTCCAACACCGAATAAGAGCCTTAAATCAAGTCGCGCCTCTACTCCTGGCTCTGCGCGAAGACGCAAGGCTCCACAGAGCTACAAGGATATCTCTGATAGGGAGTTCAATACAAAACTGCGAAAGCTCGAGCAAGGGATCCAAGATGACCTGGAGATTGAAAGCATTGATTGGTCAGAGCAAGAGGAAATTGAAAGAGCAAATACTATCAAACTTGCTAGTGCGTTTCCCACCCCAGTCCCCAGGCCAAGTTGCCTATTGTGCTTAAATCATAACTCCTTTGCAAAATTAACACTCATGCAGAGAAAGAGATATCTCAAAAGAAAATGCAAAATCCAGTAATGCAGGCCCGCCTGGCTTGCAATTCTCCCCACAATTTCTACTGGCCTTGGGCCGATGACCCCAGCGCTATTGACGAAACTCTCGTCACAGCTTCTGGGAAAATGCTTCTGCTAGATCGTCTGGTGCCATGCCTTCTCTCTAAGGGTCACAAAATCCTCATTTTTTCGCAGTTTAAGACTCAGCTGGACATCATCCAAGACTGGGCCACGCAACTCCGTTCCTGGAATTGCTGCCGCATCGACGGTGCAATCAGTCAGGCCGACCGCCGCGCTCAAATCAAGGCCTTTAACACGGATAAAAGCTACAGGCTTTTCCTTCTTAGTACCCGTGCGGGTGGACAAGGCATCAACCTCGTTGCCGCTGATACTGTGATCCTTTTTGACTCCGACTGGAACCCACAGCAGGACCTGCAGGCCCAAGACCGCGCCCACCGAATAGGTCAAACAAAACCAGTCATCGTGTACCGTCTGGCAACAAAAGGTACAGTGGAGCAGACACTGCTCGAAAAGGCCGATTCAAAACGGAGGTTGGAGCGACTGGTAATTCAACGAGGCAAGTTTAAAAGCCTTCTTGATTCTGGAAAGGCAAATCGGGACGATATCGATGAGCTGAAGAAGGCCCTCGGTGAAGATGAATTTGAGCGGTTTGAGACAGGTGCCGACCCTCAGAGTATTCTCTCCAAGGAGGATCTACGGATTCTTACGGATCGTAGTGAGGAGGCCTATGCTCGAGCCGAGAAGGGTCTGGAAGAGGGCAGGCTAGCATTTAAGGCTGTGGAGACAAAACCAGATGGGAACACTCTCATGGCACAGCTTGCTAGGAAATAATGGAAGCTACCCCCCTTCCCCCCCCTTTTTGCCTCCTCTTTTTTTGCTTTCTGCCTTTTATTTTTTTGAGCGGGCAGTCAAATATTTGCGGTGTTTAGGTCTCATGCGGGGGGTTTGGCTGGGGGGAGAATTGGCGGATCTTATTTATACGGCTTTATTCAGAATTTGTCATGTACCATACACTAGATTATTAGATTGTGCAGGGCCCGTAGGGGGGGGAGGAATTTAGCAATATTCAGTGATAATATTCTGTTGTGATGGTGAGATCAATCAAACAAAAAATAAGAAAGGAAAAAGAAAAGAACAGAAGAACCAGTAAGCGCCCCCAAGCTCCTCGCCAAAATGTGGCTATACATTAAAAAAACACAAGAAACATGGAACAAACCCCGCCACGAGAAGATGGAATTGATACCAAAAAGGACGGAAATATATTCAAGAAAATAAAGATATAAAAGGACAAGCATTTTATCGAGATGCTCTCTCGTCTTCAATTTCTCTTCGCAGATTAGCGAGGAAATCTTTTCGTTGAATGAGATGAGATTTCAACCCTTCCACTTGCTCCCCGACGGTTCTAACGTCCTCCCTGAGACGTTCTAGGTTTTGACCATCTTTGGACCTGCCTATTCCTTCCCTCAATTCCCGCAGCTCGCGCTCCTTATATTCTAGAAGTTGGAGAGCTTCCTTCTTAATTAGAACCCAGTTGGGCCGGCCATCATTTCTGGGTTGATCCCTTCGTCCCTCGGAAGCTTTGGCGGCAGCTTGTAGTTTCGACTCCATTTCCGCCAGTTCGCGCCTCAAGCGAACCTTTTCCCACTCCTCATCTTGGATGGTGTCGCTAAAATCTGTACCTTTTGGAGTGTATGAAGCTTTACTTCCGACGCCGAGTCGACTGAGGTACGTATCGCCAAACTTGGCCTTCCGGCCCGAGGGTGTTTCTGTATCCCCATTTGGCCCCCATTTCTGCGCCGGACGTGCGTTCTCCAATTGGTAATCGATTTTATTGTTCTCAAACGAGGCGCGCAAAGAAGCCGGGATAGTACGTGGGATGCGAAAACCTTCATGTCGGTAATTTAAAATGTGGAGAAATGCAAGGGTGGCATCTTTGTTGATGGTGGAGGATGCGGATGGATTCACCAGGTTCCATGCGGAGCGAACATCGGTATCGGGAACGTCGAGAGAATCATAAAGTGGCTCGAGGGATTCGACTATAAGAGTGAAATCACTGCATGTTAGACCTTAAATGGCCGAATTTAGCAGCTCAAGGCGCGGTGAGGTGTTCTACATACATCCAATTTCACCTCGGGCATTCTTGTTGGCGGAATAGATATCTTCATACTTGGACTTGTCCGATGGGTTCATGTACCAGTCAAAGCCATCTTTCAGCCCAGGGGTGCTATCCTCATCTTCTATCCTTTCAAACTGCTCCTGGCCGGTGTTCAAGGCGCGAGTGGCTTGAACTAGGTGGGCTTTTGATTCAGGGACAAGCCAGTCGGGCAAGACATTGGGAATTTGTCTCAATTCCTTTTAGTAATATGAGCTTTTATGTCAGGGGAAATTAAGAAATGAAAGGGTTGATTTAAGTCATAGTAGTATAGGGCGGTGTGCCTAAAAGGGGAGGGGGGAATGGGAGAGGGAGAGTAAGGAGCTTGCGAGATCGGTACATACTCCATTGACGAGATCGAAAACCAATCGCATCGCGACACAAAACTCTTCAAAATCAAGCTCACCATCTCCATCGACATCGGATAGATCCCAGATCTTCTCGAGTTGATCATCGCGAAGCCGACTGTTCCTGAGCACTGAAGCGGCTTGGGAGTTGTTCAAACGGGATTGGCCGCCGGCGAGCGAGGAGAAGATCTCCCAGTAACGCTCAATTTCCCACTGCTCGATTTTTTTATTTGACATGACGGGGAATATATTTGGATCTCAATGTACAATCTGAGTGCGCGGAAGGAATGAGCTATGAAAAAGAAAGAAAGAAAACCCCCCAAGCTCAAGCTCAAGCTCTCAATCTCACTATTGACAGTCGTGGTAGGATGAGCTCGTGCAGGCGTCCCGCAACCCGCCCCAATGGGGTACCTGCGGAACAAGGTAGATCCGTTCAGTCCGACACCCGGAAAATAGTAGGTAAACACTAGAAAGAGTATTGCGTTTATATTTGTAGCAGTCGCGACACCCTCAAACTATATCTAAATATAGATTGCTACCTATACACTGCTTTCTAGCACTTAGAAAGAAAATCTATATACATGCAGGCAATCACAAAATTACTCCTATCTTCAAATATAAAAGGGAGCTATGAGTGAGCGAATAAAGACGTTTCGTGCGGTCTAATATTATTACAACGCATCGTATTTCGTTAGCTAGTTGTGCTTCTCGGGGGTTCCATGGTTGGATGAGTTGGCGGGTTGTAGCTTTTCCTCAACTTGGAGTATCGCTCTTTCCGCTTCTAAGGCGAGTCCTGGCGCTTCAAGAATTGAGGCTAATTTCTTTGCGTCCTCTATCCGAAGCAATAGCTTGTCGTCACTCTTATCAAGATCGTCGGCGATTGAAGAAGCTGAATTGTTGGCTTGTGCACCAGCGAGGATTTGCGACACCCGCTCAGAATATAAGTTCTCAAGCCCTGGATGTGATATGGGGTTGAGAAGGCCCCCTTTGACCAAATAGTCTAAGTGCTTAGAGCCGTTCAAAGCTTTATTTTGTAAGTAGAAATTCTGGAGACCCATATCGGAGGACTAACCTCGCCAATGCGACCAGCCACGATATACAAGGAAGAAAAATGGAATGTTAGGAATACTAGGAGAGCCAAAAAGACGGAGATGGTTAGCACAGAGCATTTAACGATGCAGATTCCCTCGCAAACTAGCTCAGGATGAACATACAGTGGGATGAGTGCAATTGGGGCTGTGAAAGGTGCAGCAATCAAGCTCCACCACATTCTCTGGCGGTGTAAATCCTGTCTCTCTGTCGCAATCTTATGGAGAATGGTTTGAAGCCTCTCTTCCTTGATAGTGTTACCTGGGAAGAGCACATCTATCTTTTTCGACCCATATGATTCATCATGTCGACGCTGGGCATTTAACGAAGGAATGCTCTTAAGTCCCCATTCCTCAAATGGAATACGTTGTTGAACTCGGTTCCCCCATGATACGATGCTTTTTTTCCACCCTTTATCCGCTTCCTCCCATTTCGCCCAGGTCTCAGCGGCCTTGTCAGTCGCACGGTCAATGATGGAACGCTCTTTAGAAACTTCCTTGCGTAGGGATCGAGAATAGATCAACGCTCTTCTGGTGGAGATCGGGATAACGAAAAGTCGCATTGCAGTGGCGATAATACCTTTCACTCCCTTTATTTTCTGAGTCTCTTGCCCTGGGTTATTTCTTTTTCTTTTTCTATTTCTTTCTTTCTTTCTTTCTCTGCTCCAAGGATCAACACAGTTCTAGAGGTAGGGGTTTGGTGGCGACCAGGGAGAGTGGAACTATCGATCAACTAAATGGAAAATATGGTTCAAGGGTGCCTGCGAAAGTGTCATGCCTTTTTCCTATTGTCTTGAGTAGGCGTTCCAGGTGTTCCAAACAATATATTCACAAAGGGAAAAAGGGAAAAAAAAAAAAATTAGGTTTTTGTTTGTTTTTCTTCCTTTCTAGTTTTTCCAGTTGCGTGCTTATTTTTGGATGAGGCTGTGGTTGGGCTGGTCGTTAGAGAGACGTCATTCCGCACCCGGAAAACTTGAGGGAACGAGTTAACTAATCATCATCATCCGTTTCCCTAGTTCACTTACGAGGTCCATTATTACTCTTCCCGGTTAGTTCCCTGTATCTCCATGTACCTTAGGGAGCGCCTCGCCAATTCTCATGTTTTCCCGACAACCATTCTCCTTCCACCCCTTCTTATTTTATTATTATCATTGTGGTGGTGTCCACCCCTGTGCTTACCCTCGCTGAGTGAATCTTCTTGTCGAAAATTCAGAGTCGGCCCGACCGCCAGAGGCGCCTCTCTGAGCTCCTTATCCCGGAGTGAGATGAGGCGATGCAGACTCGATCCATTTTCCTCCTAAAAGCCCGACCTCATCTTGCCTTGAAACGTTGTTGAAAAGCAAGGAAATGGCCCAAGATGTGCGAGACGCACAGCTCCAGCCCCCAAATACCAGCCTATCTCCAGATGATCGAGTATTGGAAAAGGCGCCCGACGGAGAATGGACACCAGCACCTTCACACCTTGTCCAAAGCGGGCAGAACAGCATCATCCCGTCCATGGAGCCTTTCCGCAATGGCTTAAGAGATCTTTCAGTTAGACTATCGCAGACTTTTGAGAGTGGGGCAGCTGATATTGCCGGTCCAAGTCAGCTCTTAGGGAAAAGATTGCGAACGTTGCCAGGTATTCTTTAGCCACCGCGTGAAACTGTACCAGAGTCAGGATTGTTAACCCATTGGTGCATTTAGCATGGATTCGGTCGGTTGAATACCCAGAAGATGATATCGAAGCTACCGCCACGTCCCACCTCCTTCCGACCCATCCCGACGACGCTGTTGTTGCCCAACACAATCACTCACCGTACGACACATCCCGCGTAGGTCATGGGGACAGCTTGGAAGAAGAGCGCGAGATTCAACGAGGTCGTGAATCTCGCTGGAAAAACTTCTCCAAGACGATTGCATATCCCCGAGAGAATAGGGAAGAAGAAAAGCTCGTGACTAATGAGTGGCTTAACCAAAACCATGGTGACTACTCACAACCTTGGCGAGGGCAGCTTCAACAAGATGAGGATTCTGAAGATCCGATGCGGATGAAAAGACGTCGCAAGATTTGGTTTAAGCGCTTCCACAATACACTTTTAAAGAGTCCCATTGTGCCTTTAATCTTCCGGCTAACGGTGTGGTGTTTCTCTCTCACAGCCCTAGCTCTTGGAGGGTCTATTCAACAACTTTCAGGGCAGTATCATCATCCACAAGGTCCATCAGCTCTGATGGCAATCATTGTCGATGCCGTCGCCCTGGTTTACCTAGTTTATATCACATGGGATGAATACACCTCTAAACCCCTAGGGCTTCGTTCTCCGTCGGCTAAAGCGCGGCTTATTCTTCTGGACATATTTTTTATTGTTTTCGACTCTGCCAATTTAAGTTTGGCGTTTGAGTCTCTGTCTACTGCAACAGGTGCATGTACAATTGCAGAAATTAACCAAGAAATTTCTTTAAAAAACGATCCAATTTGCGATCGACAGATAGCCCTTGCTTGCGTTTTGTTGATCGCTCTACTGGCCTGGCTTACTACATTCGCTATAAGTGTTCTCAGGTAAAACTCAGCTTCAATTCTATGATATAGTTTTTACTAACCGATTCCCACGAACAGACTAGTCGAGCGAGTTACCACTAAATAACTGTGAATGGGGAGGCGGTAAATTAACAGAGAGAGGCTATATAGTTAACAAAAGGTTTTTTTAGCCTCTATCCACCCGTTCCTAAGCGACTATCTTACCCTGTCTGTATCGCTTTCTCTCCCCATCGTTCTTGTTTCGATTATGTCTGCTATGGCTGGTACCATATGCTCGATCTCTATGTTTTGGTCTTTTTTGCAGGTACTTTGTGTTGGCTTTCCACTTCGTTTCGTGTCTTCCCTTTCCTTCTACTCTCTCACGGCCCTTCAATCTTAAGATACCCGTCAATAGGCAAGGCATTGGTTATTGGTTTTGGGCCAGCCACCGAGATATTGGATATCGTATGACTTTGTATATATGAGGATAATGTACATTACTAGTTATTTCGAAGAAAAGAAAACCATAATAAAATATAATAAATAAAATACATAAAAATCCAACCTGTTTTTCAATCCAGACGTAGTGTTTATTATTTTAAACGGTTAGCACCGGTCCGACCTTGCCATAGAGCGGATCACAGCCAAACCAGTCTAGACTTGCGATAACGCTAGCTGTGTCTTTCTCACCCTCTTCTCCATAGCACATGTCCCATGTTTTACCCCGGGGGTATGCCCCTAGCATCTTAAAAGGTTCTTCAGTTGCATCAATCTCATAAAGAAGACGGTGACCCACACCAGCGGGGACTATAATCAAGTCTCCTTTCCCTACGGTTGGTTCGAACCGCTCCGCATTTTCCTCTCCACCAAAGCAAAGACGAGCAATCCCGGATATTACCCCAAGAACTTCGTGGGTAGAGGAATGGAAGTGAGTCTGTCTATACATGGTATAAACCCAGCTGGGTTCAACTTCGCCAATCGTCTTGAAATGCTGAGCGAGCTCGTTCAGAGATGCTTCAAAGGCCCGATGGTATATCATCAAAGGTTTTGACTGTATGGAGGTATTAGGTATTCGGCCCCATCTTGGAATATGCTGCGAAGCTACTTCGATATCGGAAAGCGGTCTGATAAACATGGCTTTTCATTAAGTTGAAAGAGGAGCTTTCATGAAGGCAGCTTCTGGGCTCTAGTCCTGCAAAAAAAAAGGTCGCCATAAAGTCTCGCATGACGTCATTCTAATTGCTCTGTAATAGTCGGCATAAACAACCTAGGTAGGAAAATTAGTGGCGCATTAATACGAAAAAATTCATCTACTGAAGGGTCTAGATACCTAGTACTCCTCATGATGAATAATTATAATGGAGTCTGTCAATCGCGTATCTCAGATCTTAGGGCTCAGACATAGGATATGTTTTAGGCAACAAGAGCGTGCTTGGGAGCCTTGGGAACGGGGCGCTTACGAAAATGCTTTTGGGAAGTTGGTGTTGGTTTACCTTTTGTTTTTAATAAGTTCCTTTTTGCCCTTTTTTGTTTTCTGAGCGCATTAATCCTGGCTTTCTAATCAGCTGGACGAGTCAGTTAAAACTCTCATAGTAGATATTTAGTGACCTAGAAGTGGAAGCCTTCCAAACCCAATCTAGATTGCTCATAACAACCACCCACCTCAACCTGCTGACCGCCTACCAGAGAGAGATCATCCCCACAGTTGTCAACCCATCGCCACGCTCTTTCTTGCGGTCACCTCCCTCCCTAGTTTACCTACTCATACTCTCTAGCGAAGGGTTTAGCTTCAGGATTGCTGTCAAGCTGCCCTCTCCATCTGTCCCCTCACCACGGCATATTTTTTGTCCCACCTCTCCGAGCACAACAACCTTGACGACTGCAAGGCTGAGAGCCTCTTACCACCCACCGCTCCAGGTAAGAACCATTATGAACGAACTCTTGAGGCCTCCCTACCTTCGACGATCTTGTTCCTTTCGTCAGCTTGTGGTTTTCTTCTACCCCCCTTCTTCTTCATATGTTTATATATATATGTTTTTCTCTATTTCAACCCCCACGCGGGAAGGCGATGAACATCCGCCCTGTCTGAGAGCCCTTGGTATGGCGCTAATGATCTCCTTCGCAGATACGAGCAGTGTGCCTTCTCTACAAGCAATATGCCTCCTCTAATTTCGCAGACGCCCCATAAGGATGACTTAGATGAAACGTAAGTTGCCCAGCTTCAGATAAATGTTTAACCGTCAGTTACTCCTGAGTGCCAGCTAACTCGCGAAGATGGTCATTCTTGGAGTCGGGCATCAACGACGTGATGCTGAAACTGGAAAATGGGGTGGACATGAAAAATGTATGGCTCTAGAATCCCTCATTATCTATTTGTTGTTATCTGCTAACTCTGTTACTCTTGTTTCAGTACATGGCCTTGTACACGTATGTCTATCGTTATACCCACCATCCGCGCTATCTTTCTTCGACTAACATCTTGAGTCAAGAGCGGTTCACAATTTTTGCACTTCACAAAAGGCAGTAAATACTGGCCAGAGTCTACATTCACATCGAGGTGGTCTGTCCTATCTCCTTTCGCCCCCTTTTATCCCGCGACCACCCCCCAAGCTTATAAATTCAGGAGACTAACGGCCTTTTGCAGCACACCTCCTCGGAGAAGAGCTTTATAAGCTACTTGGACAATATCTCTCGCGTCACCTTGACTCTGTATACACACAATCCAAAAGCCATACCGAAGAAGCCCTTCTGGGGTTCTATATCCGTGAATGGGACCGTTATACAACCGCTGCAAAATATATCAACCATCTCTTTAAATACCTCAACCGTCACTGGGTCAAGCGAGAGATTGAGGAAGGCAAAAAGAATGTTTATGATGTGTATACATTGCATCTTGTCAAGTGGAGGGATGACTTTTTTTTCAAGGTCAATGATAATGTCATGGACGCAGTACTAAATCTTGTGGAAAAACAACGAAACGGCGAAACCATTGAACAGTCTCAGATCAAGAGTATTGTCGATTCTTTCGTCTCTCTCGGCCTTGACGAGAATGATAGCACCAAATTAACGCTCGAAGTATACCGGCAGTTTTTCCAAACCCCT
Source organism: Aspergillus haitiensis (assembly GCA_027569155.1). Taxonomy (NCBI): domain Eukaryota; kingdom Fungi; phylum Ascomycota; class Eurotiomycetes; order Eurotiales; family Aspergillaceae; genus Aspergillus; species Aspergillus haitiensis. The sequence goes on along the minus strand of JAPDEO010000001.1, from coordinate 1,236,333 downwards.
TTCATTGCCGCCACCGGGTGCTATTACGAAAAGGAATCTCGTCTATTCGTCACGGAAAACAGTGTCGTTGAATATATGAAAAAAGCTGAAGCACGCCTCGAGGAAGAAAAGGCCCGTGTGGGGTTGTACTTACATCAGGATATCTCTAAGAGCCTCACTGATACCTGTTTGGATGTGCTTGTTACGGCCCACTCGGGGCTACTTCGCGATGAATTTCAGCCACTGCTAGATAATGAACGTCAAGATGATCTAGCCCGGATGTACCGGCTTTTATCACGCATTAAAGATGGCCTAGACCCTCTCAGAACCAAATTTGAGGCTCATGTGAGAAAGGCAGGTCTAGCCGCTGTTGAGAAGGTAGCTGCGGATGGCGAGTCATTCGAGCCTAGGTTGTATGTAGACGCATTACTCCAAGTGCATACCAGATACCATAGCTTGGTAAAAGAGGCCTTCAATGGTGAGTCGGAGTTTGTCCGCTCTTTGGACAACGCTTGCCGTGAGTTTGTGAATCGCAACAAGATTTGCAAATCTGGCTCAACCAAGACCCCAGAGTTATTGGCTAGATATACCGACTCACTCTTGAAGAAGGGCTCAAAAGCTGCCGAGGAATCGGAGCTGGAGGCAATGCTGGTGCAAATAATGACCGTTTTCAAGTACATTGAGGACAAAGATGTCTTTCAGAAATTTTACTCAAAGATGCTTGCTAAGCGATTGGTACACGTCAGCTCTGTATCCGATGATGCCGAGACGAGCATGATTAGCAAACTGAAGGAGGCTTGTGGCTTTGAATACACCAACAAGCTACAGCGAATGTTTCAGGATATTCAAATTTCCAAAGACCTCAATGCCAGTTACAAGGATTGGCAGGAGAAAGTCTTGGACGATGACGATCGAAGGAAGTTGGTTGACTCGCATTTCCAGATTCTCGGAACTGGTTTCTGGCCTCTCAATGCGCCCTCAACTGATTTTCTTGCACCACCCGAAATTGTCAAGACCGCTGAGCGGTTCCAGAGCTTTTATTTTGACAAGCATAATGGCCGAAAGCTAACATGGCTTTGGCAGCTTTGCAAGGGTGAAATTAAGGCTAACTACATTAAGAATACCAAGGTTCCGTACACCTTCCAAGTGTCAACCTTCCAAATGGGTATTCTACTATTGTTTAATGAGCAGGACACTTTGACATATTCCGACATCCAAAAGGCCACATCTCTTACACCGGAAATCCTGGACCCGAACTTGAGCATTTTTCTTAAAGCAAAAGTGCTCCTCATCAGCCCGGAGGGGTCTAAACCCGGGCCTGGAACCTCTTTTTCTTTGAACTACAACTTCAAGAACAAGAAGATCAAGGTCAATCTTAACATTCAGATCAAATCTGAGCAGAAGGTGGAGGCAGATGATACACATAAGACAATCGAAGAGGACCGCAAACTCCTGCTTCAGGTACAGCACTCTCGATCCTACCTCTTTCTTCTCCTGTTTCCCCTCTTTCTCTTTCTTATACTTTATCCTTGCGATATCTTGCTAACATATTTCCAGTCGGCCATTGTGCGAATCATGAAGTCGCGAAAGAAGATGAAGCATGTCCAGCTTGTCCAAGAAGTGATTCACCAAGTCAAGTCCCGTTTCCCGCCGCAGGTACCAGATATTAAGAAGAATATTGAGGCTTTGATGGAAAAGGACTATATCGAACGTCTAGATGGTGATGAAATCGCTTACATTGCATAATTCTCGATACATTTCCTATATCCAATCTACTCATTGCAAGTGCGTTGTGTGTGGTTAATGAAAGAATTTATTACAATCCCTTTATCCTTTTTATCAAAGCGAACCCGTAATAACGCTTGGATGACAAGTCTTTCTTTTTTCCCCTCCCCATTTATTGACTTCAAAGTATTTATGTGGCTGGTTTATTCAGATTACGTTTTGACAAATTTAGCCCAGGATGGCCAAAGTGATGTATAGTACATTCCTACTTATGGATATGACGTGACTTGTTTTCCCTTAGAGTGGAAAGTATATAACTCTCCTTCTCCTTCATGAAGGACAAAAACTCTGCAATATATTTTGAGTATATACACACCCGGTTTAATGACTGGTAGAAGAAATTATGGATATCGGAATAAAAAAAGTATCAGATCATGTTATTATTGCGTAAGCTCAAAAAGGCAAGAGTAAAAGCAAATAAAAGAAAAAAATCCGGTATGGTTCCCGTAATGGCAGAACGTTGTTATGTATTTCCACTGTTGGCATGTAATCCAGAAAATGTAGGAGGGGTATTTTATTAATATTGATAAATTGAGTTTAGTTGATAGTAGTATATATGATCGATCATCTCAGGCTATGTATGAACGGGAATGTTGTCCGAAAAGGTTTGCTGGGGTGAATAAAAATATCTGTGTTGGTTCAAGGCGACGTCTCCTTTCCACCACCAGACATTTCCTGTTCAGACAATATGTCTATGTGACCTTCGATCGGGTACTGGGATGGTTTCGCAGTCGTGGGATATGGCGATGCTGACTTTCTGTCCTCGCTTGATGAATCCTTTGTTTCTGTGTTTTGTACTTCGGGGGTGGTTGATAGTTCGACAGGGTTTTGATGAGGTTTTTCCGACATGTCATCATCATCACCAAATACGGGAGCTTCTCGGGACAGTGGAGATCTTGGATAAACACTATCCTGCTCGCCACCGTCGTCCTTTCGATGGGGGGACCCAAAGTCACCACTGTCTCGCCTGAGAAGCAGATTACTCCACCGCTTTCTTCTACTTCCACTACGTGAGAGAGTATTTGTGGAGTCTTCACTTCGCCGGGATTGCATTGACCGCCGTCGGCCTCTGTTATCTGCTTCGTTGAGTTCGTTGGCATTAGTCAATGTAGGTGTGGTGGGCGAGTTATTAGATGATGCTGCAGAAGGAGGCTTTTTCTCCTGCCACTCTTTTCTCTTCTCGGCTGCCCATGAGCCCCAAGAGCTAAGATAAGCACCTGCCTTTTGTCCCATTGCATTGACAGATGTTTGTGCTTGGTTTATATCCATGGCAGGGACTTTACGGCTACCAAACCAAGAGCCACCGGTTGACGTTATGGATGCGGAATCTGGTGAAGAGATTGGTTGAGAACCCAAAGAGCCCTTGTCAATTGACGACCGCTGCGATTGAGCCGCTTTCTCCTCGTTCCTTTTCCGCTGCGCTTCACGCATTGACTCGATATCTGCCCAAAAGCTGTTAAATGCGGCTGTTACCTTCTTCTGGCCAGTGTAAATATGTCTATTCAGCGCTTCGCGGCCTTCACGCACTCTTTCGTCCAGATGCAGGTCTGCTACCTGTTGTGATATCCGTCGTTGAACGTCGTCAATCGTAAGGCCTCCCGCACATGGATGGCGAGGTTCGGTAACTGAGAAAAGAAGAGCGTCCGAAGTCAAGCGCTGAAATAAGGCATAATTGGAAGTATTTTTCCAATGTGCCAGAAAATCTGGGTTAAAATCCAAGGCCGGGTCTCCCTCAATGTTGTAAGCTTCTAATTGTGCGCGACTCCTACGGCCAGAATCGCCTGTCTGGCAAGAATTGAGTTCTTCATGGTATTTCATGCAGGCAAGCAATGCCAGAAGGTATTCCTCGAACTGAAGTCTAATAAATTCTTCGGATCCCATATATCCATGCGTTTTTGGTTGCTGCGGGTGTGCCTCGTCCCACGTTTCATTAATTATTTGGGTAATTAGATCAATCCAGCGGCGATCCGCAACCGAGAGAGATAACGCATTTCGGAGTGAAGGTGACGTTATATTAATAGTATCCTCGTCGAGCTAAAAAAAAGAAAAATAACTTCATTAGGTTTTTGCAAGAGCTTGATCTGTAAGTGGCCTTCTCACATTAATTAGAATATCGCTGTAGCGATCCTTCTGCTGTAGAAGCAAAGAATTGGTGGACCCCACCACATATGATTTGGTTCCGTAATCTGCCAACAGATCCAGCTGCTGTAGAGGCGTGTAGGGTCCAAACATACTGCCCTAAAGAATATTAGAAAAAGCTAGCTTTGTGTAAACGGGTTCGAGAAGCATACCTTTCCAAATATCTGCAATGGGAGACCCATATAGGCAAGCACTACTTGTAATTAGCAAGTTGTCACAACAAGTAGATCTAGTCTTATCAACTCAAATTGTCATACAAGAATTCCTATCACTTGTCTTAAGAGAGGTCGGCTTCTCAACCATTTGTGCGTACGTATCAAATGCCGGATCGGCACAGTCTTGTAGGCTATTCATAAGACCTGGAATAAGTGATATGAGTGAGAATTGAATCATGCATAGGCGCTCGCATCTAGTGCCAAAGAAAAGCATCTTCATGTGATATGGGTTAGCAGAATTCGAATTTCCACGGCTTTGAAAGAATGATATCATTACCTTTGGCTGCAAAAGAAGAGCCTTGAATAGGATAAGAGTTTGGTACTTAAACTCGTGAATCATCTCCCGTAGGGAGAGTCCTGTATTTCTATTAGAAATAGGCTAACTGGTGAGTTTAAAACAGAAAAGCCAATCTCACCAAGTGTCTGGTCCTTAGATGTCTCATCTTTCTCCAAACTTATTACCAAACCTTCACGGAATTTCTTAAAAGACAATATGTTAGCTCGGGGTATAAAATGTGGACGCCAGGTATTCACACCTTTAAAATATCAAAGTCTGAGAAGTTTCTATTTTCCCTCTTTGTGTCAGCCAGAATTTCCGCCGGGGGGGCAAGGCGCAACATCTCTTCATAGCCTTATTAAGAAATAAGGCCAGACATATTTCATCAAAATAGCCTATATTGGCAAACATACCGCTGCGCAAACCATGCAGATGTCACCACGGAGAGTTTCTCCCTCAGCTGCCCAAGATTCTGGGGATTATCTGTCACAACAACCACGGCTTTCTGCACAGTGGATCGAGTCACATCAGGGGGGCGGTAAATTAGGGACTTTGAGTCGAGCTGTCTGGAACAAGAGATACCAAAGAGTGATATTGCGGGCTCGGTGTTTGTTTCCTTCCGGCGAAGGGTAAAATAGGAGAATTCCTCGGTGGACCTGCCGGGGGGATCCTACATCAGTAAGCCGTTCATATACCATAAATCTCAGCATAACGTGGGAGACAGAAGGGTTTAATGAACCATACAGATGGGCTCCGTCTGAAAGGGCCATAAATGGTAGTAAGGACCAGTCGTTTTCGCCCGCGGGGTCGGTCCCTTCTTCTGCAATACATAATTCAATTTCAGGGCCCCTGTTTAAGAAAAAAGAAAAATTAATCAAAAAGGAAAAAAATACAACTAGTCAGCGCAAACATTTCCATTCTTGTTGGCGAAGGGCGATATATTATTGCAGTGTATAGAACCACAGTTGACGATAAAATAAGCGCAACCTCAAGAATGTGAGACCCCAGCCAACTCTTGTACTCATTGTTCATTGTTGCTTGGCCCAGAACCAATCATAATCGCATTCCTATTCCTGTTCCAGCATACATATCCTTCAGCCACTCACCTAGCATGGTGAAAATCAATGACCATAACAATAGGGTCTTGATGAACCCGTGTGGGAGCCATTGTGGGGTGCAGGAGAAACAGCAACAATAATAGAGACCGGAAATGACAGGTTCAAACCCAATTTCTCCGTTGAAGAGGAGAATGACCTCTGATGAAACATATATCAAAAAAAAAAAAAAAAAAACCAATATTAATAACATATGTATATATATAAAAAAAAGAAAAGGGGAGGGGGAGGGGGAATTAAATGCGTCTCCCCACGTGAGGCACAGAAATAACAATTATTCCTGCAACACCGAAATGGATGGTTATGGAGTCGGGGAGTGGAGAGGTGGGAGATTGGCTGCCTCCGAAGGCGGTGACAAAGTTGGGATTCCGTCGCCCCGTTGCGAACCCGATTCGAATCTTCAGCATATTTAAGGTACTATAACTCTCCAAAACAGAAGTCGGGAACCCCAATCTACAAGGCCCAATTTAATCAATTGACCACCGCTATGTAATTTTAATACTCGATTTACGGGAAACCTAGATTTCATCAACCACTTCAAAGTCGGTTGCAATAGAAGATCAAAACGTTGGTTAGGTAGGCTGAGGACAGATATTGTGTATCTGTATATTGTTTTAATTTCTTATATATAAACAGTATATGATTGGCTGTGAGGGAATCGTGTCGTGTTACAGAGCGTTCAACCTCCATCATCCTGCTTTCGGAGGTGGGTTCTCGCATTTACACCCATAAAAAGCAGAGAAGTAATCGATGAAATCACTTGGACGCGGTAGAGGGGGTGATGGAAGTGAATAAGAAACAAAGTGTGGGGGGAAGGTGTTCATCAACATAAAATATTGCAACTCTCATGCCCAGTCCACGTACCAGTAAATAGGGAGGGGGGTAAGGGGTGAAAAACAAAGTAAAATAAGAGAAAACCAAATTATGATCTCGTTATCATAGTTGCATCATTGCCTTTTTGGGCTGTGTCCACGCTATTAAGCAGTGAATTCTGGTTGAAAACTCTGCTGACCTTCTCCAACGGCCTCAACATTGCCCTGGTCGATATTGTGGAAGTCCAGAATCTCCGAGTACCTATTGAAAAATCAGCACAACTACGGCTAGAGCATGCTGACGAGAAGAACTTACATCATAATTTTCCAGGTATCAACGGGAAGGTCAGCATCATTAAAGGACCAGTCAAACTTCTCTTCCGCTTCCGGCTCATCGGTGGGATCGTGGTAGGGCGCGAGGTACTCGTGCGCAAGCGCTTCGGTAGCACGAATTCGCTTCTTTGGATCAAAGACAAGCATCCGTTCAAGGAGGTCCACCGCTGCACCAAGTCAATAATTTATCCAATTCAAATCCATCAATCGGAGGTCTTTTCGCGTACCGTCTGCATCTGCATTCACGAATTTATTCGCTAAAGGTTGGCGTTCTCGTTTAGGTAATGACTTGACAAACCGTAAGGTCTATTGGAAACAAGTTAGTAAAGTATTTACAGAAACGCACTCGGGTGCAAGGTAGGGGGCTCACATTCTCACTACAAATGGTTTGGATCACATCATCCGGAGGAGTACCGAGGAGCTCCGTGATTATGGAGAACTGGTTGACATGATCTTTCCCAGGAAACAAAGGCTTCCCCTGCAACATCTCCGCAAAAATACATGCGGCACTCCAGATATCTACCTCCACATCGTATTTTTGCCATGTGAGCATTATTTCAGGCGCCCGATAGTATCTTGTCGATACATAGCCAGTCATCTGAGGATCTTGAATGCGGGCAAGGCCGAAATCGCAAATTTTCAAATCACAATTTTCGTTGATCAGAATATTACTGGGTTTAAGGTCACGATGCACAACTCCTGCAGAGTGGACATATTTCAGTCCCCGCTTTATGAGGTCAGCACAAGCCCAGCATGGTGGTTGGTTGGGAGGGGCGTGTATGCTACTTACCAGAATTTGGTATAGGAAATACTGAATAAACTGCTTCTCGAGTGGCCGGGAAGTTAAAAGCCTATGGAGATCGGTTCCTAAAAGTTCTGTCACGAAATAACTGTGGCGATAAGTTAGAGAAGCTCAAAAAGCAAAGTTATCGGGCGGCATACATGTCCTCGAGAGGGGAGATGAAAATATCGCTCAAGCTGATAATCTGTTAATGGTTAGTATTAATTAACACACGGACTATATAGGCGGATACGGACATTTTCGTGGCGTAGATGTTTTAGCAGCTTCAACTCGCGATATGTTCTTTTGGAAAGAACTGGGGTGCTGAAAGGCTTCATGATCTTCTTAACAGCGACCGGCTGTGCTGTCAATTGGTCCCGTGCAGAACTAAATTGCCCCGAGGTTAACAGAGACGTTAGTTGGGAATGTACTAGACAGAAGAAATGGGTGGTGATAATCATTGTTGTTGCGGCGGGGTTTCGGGAAAGAGGGGCTCAAAAACCATACCAGACGAGTCCAAAAGCGCCCATTCCCACAGGCTGCAAGTCTGTATATCTGCGATACGGTAAGGAAACGATCGAATAGTTCTCACTCAATTAAGCGCTGGAAGATATCGTACCTGCTGGTGATCTCAAAGGTGGTGCCGAAGATCTGGGCTCGCACGAATTCCGCCATTTTTGACCAAGAACGGGCGGGACACCAGGCTAAGTTGCAGGAGGGACCGTGGGCTACCTTTTGTTCTGCGTTGGGCTTGATCCTCCTCGGACGCGGATGCGGATCGAGAGAGAGAGGTAAGTGAGGGATGGAAGGAATGGAAGGAAAAGATAGAAGGAACGTTGGGGAATTATTTGATCGTTGTTGATGAAATAACGAGAAAGCCAAAGCCGCGGTGGCGCGCCTGGTAGTGTGTGGGGAAAACCTCTGCTAGTTCGTTAAGTCAAGTTTCCGAAGCACTCGAAACTAGGCCGATGACGTTGGTGACAGAACAAACAGACAATCGTAAAAGGGACTCGGGCGTTTTGAGATGGCCAACACTGCAAACTTGCCCACGCGGCCTTCTGCCAGACATTGGTCGGAAGATTACTCCAAAATCAGGGAAAAGCCCATCAGGCTTACATAACAGCAGATAGAGATTTAGTTAGGTAGTTAGTTAACTATTAGGTATAGTTAGCTAAGGGTTAATTAATTCATCAAGAGGGGTAATATCGTTGAACCCGCTCCGGGCTATCCAAGGCTATCCTCCGAACTACCCTTCAGTGGAACCATTGTGAATTCATGCAATGAGAAACAGTTTTTTGGGTTGCTAACGTCATTTATAGCCAAATATAGACTTGGTCTAGAGCTCGTTTTGTCTTTTGAAAAAAAAAAAAAAATTTTTTTATTCTTCTTTTTTGGAGAGGATGAAACATTCCCATTTAGGAAAGTTAGTCAGCTCCGAGTCTCCTTACCTAACCAACCAAGAGAGGGGAATAGTTTTACACCAGAAAGTAAATAATTATTCTAACATTACTGATACTTTAGACCTTATGGAAATGAATGGTGGAAGGAGGGGGGGAAAAACACTATCTAAAGCATGTGAAATAATGATTCTACTGCATCATCAGTTCTTCTGCCTCAAATTACCTATAGTTACCGGGGATACTATTAATAAGCTGTTTACAAGACGACGGCCTATCTATCCAAGCGATTCATGTTAGGTTTCAAGCAGGCGAATAAGTACCATATAAGTACCAAACAACAGCTTAGGATCTTTAAAAAGATAAAAATAACACAGAAGAGAATAGAATGAATATATAAATTCAAACAGTTTGCCGTCAGTTGCCCTGAATCCTTGGCATTTGATAAGGGCAGAGTGAAGAGGCAGTCGGGCACAGTGAGCCAAGAGGTAGACAAACCAACATATCTACCTAAGGTAGGTGGGTATCTATACTGTTCACAAAACTCCAGGCTGTGACTACCTCTTTCCTCCCTGACTCGGACGTGGCCGCTTTAAGAGGGTGAGCAGGGTGAGCCAGGTGATTGGCTCACCCATCCTCCTCTGGTACCTAGGGCAGTGGTTTTTAGCTCATTCACTAAGTAAGTAATGATGCACCAATAAGAAAATAGAGCAGGGAGTTCTGTGACTGTGAGTATAAGGCCACTAAAATGGTGCAAGAACTCTCTCTCTTTGTCATCATCACCTGACCTTTTATCTTACTCTGGAGCTGATAATACCTGCAATAACTTGTACAAGTCAGTTCTGTACTGTGGGAAGGCTTCTGTTGAATTGGGGGATTTAACAACCGCACTAGAAGCGATTTTGACTATGCAGGGTATGATACGCACCAGGCGCAAGACAACAGATATAGGGGGGCACTATAATAGGGGCAATAGTGTGGACTTTGTACTCTAGAGCAGATCTCTTACGCAACAGCTCAAGCTATTCAGGGATAACAGAAGCTTTTTCTCCGTGGCGGGGCGTCAGTTCTTTAATCCTCGAAGTCTTAGTCCATCTGGTTATTACTGCCCCTTACTTCAGGTGTTTAGAGTAACTCTCTTGATAAGTGAATGAGATCGTTCCATGGCATTTTCTGGCAGGAGCCGATTGGCTTCCTGTATTGTTTTCGAATCAACAAGTAACAAAGGGAATATGCGCTAGTAGGTGAAATGCTTCGCAGAACAACTTAGTTAGCAAAACAAGAGGACAAGGTGTCAGTTCAAGACAACAAAAGAGCGCATCTGTAATTCCATGCACCTAACTATTTCTCATGTAGAGGTAAGGGCTGGTTTTCCTTGAGGGGTGTTAATTAGAGGACGACGGGTATAAGATTGTCATTATCAGTCTCTTAAATAAACTTGACATCGGGAAAGTCCTCCAGCTTTGGGAAGCACCTGTATGATCCCTTTAGTATTATCAATGCCATGCTAGCGTGATAAGCAGATTCCACACAGATATTGGCAAAACTCGGCAGTTCTCTGAGCCAGGCGCAAGGATCCGAAAGTGACTTTTGGGGGAGGCCCTCAGAGAGACGGACGAGTGGAGAGAAGGTGGCCTGTCTTCATGCATATTGGTGTAGAATTAGAGTACTTAAAGGGGAGCTGGATAGAGTGAAATCCTTATCGAATGCCGTGCACGGGCTGGTGACACCTGACGAAGACAACCCATCAACTCTATGAGCTCGACATTTTTCTCCACGACCTCTTCTTACGGAAACTTCATTGCCTAGGTTAGGAGTCAGTGATGCATACTGAACAGGCGAACAAAACCGTCAGGCTAGCGGCACTAGTGGTTGCATGGGCTTCAACAACATGCTCAGAGGTGAGGAGAGGCCTTTTTGCCAGGTAAGAAAAGCAACTATCAAACACAAAAACAATATCCACATTCTCTGGGACCTCGGGCTCTTCATCAACAGTACTGAGAAAGGTTTTCAACACATTAATAAGCTTTCCACCGGCGCTCGTGAATTACAGTTCTCCATTATGGTCCCACCCATGGCTTGCACAGTGAACAAAAAGCAAGCCACGCTTCCCAGGGTTGACACTTGTAGCTGGTGAGATGTGGGATGTGAAACCTTGCTTTACAGTCCAAGTGGGATATCTGCTGCTGGAATTAATGAGAAATTGTTTGAAGCTCTGAAGCCAAAAGTATGGAGAAAATTGGTAAGATTTCTGATATCTGTCATAGTATTTGTATTGTTGTCGCTCCAGCAATATGAAACTGAGACACATTTTGTATAAACACAGTCATATTGTGCAACAGCCTGTCCACATCTTTGAATTCTTGCAGTTTAAGAGTCATTCTCATAAAAGGAAAAATATTAATGTTTTTCAGCAAGTAATGATAAGATATTTAAGCATGTCAAAGCCCTGGAATAGAAGAAGAAGTCTTAAAACCTTTAATAGACTCATTCAGTTAGGGGGTGAAATAGGAAAATTCAGGGCAAGTATGAGGCAAGTTCAGTCGGGTTGAGAATGGGGTATCATGATTAGTTATTCCCAGTCTAATTGATACCTAAGGTATTAACGTTATAAGTAGGGTTGATATTGACACTTGCCTCTTCTATACTTCTTGTTTTCATCGAATCTTTTCTAGTTGATCTAGACTGCTAGTATCAGGTTTAGCAGAATAGATTCTGCCGAGATATGGGATATAACACACTCCGATGTCCCCTAATAGGTGTATGATACTTTGTCAAGTTAAACCAGCAAATACTACAATTCATATGAATCGCCCCAGAACCACTCAAACACCATCCTAAATACCGCCTTTGCACCACTCTCAATCACAGCCCCATGACACGGAATCAACTGGTTCAAGTCCTCCTTATCAATCCTGCGCATCGACTCCGTAAATGCCTTCCCATCTGCCCTTGAGAGAATATACCGCACAAACTTCTTCTAGCTACGTCAGCAGATCAGTATACAACACTAGCTTCACAATCCTTCTCCAAAATCCCGACGTCATACTCTCCCCATCTTCAAGTACCGCCCTCTGATGAGTAAATTAAAAAAAATTCCCCCCTCAATAACCATACATGAAGATTTATGTCAGAACACAATCCCCTTTTACGCATTCCCATATATATATCTCGCGTCGAACTCCTAGTTAAACCCCTCTGAGATTGCTTACAGATGGTTTTTTTTTTTTTTTTTGCCGCAGGCTTGGGTATCTTTGAACATCGGAACTGACTGTCTCTTTTCCCATAGCCCCTCACGGCCGATGATCTCTACATCAGGTAATCCATTCTCCCACGCTGTTAGGTGCAGGTGGTGCTCGAGATTAAGCGCCGCAATATACTTGGCTCTTCCACCGACGCTGGCAACGGTCTCATACACTACCAGTGTTAAATTGACGGGGGAGAAGACCGCGGATTGCTCTATTTATATAAATGTCTTCCTACAGGCACCCAATTAATGGTGGTGGAGTTGTAAAACTGTTCCAGTGCGTACTGCTTTCGCTCATTGACCTTGATAGTTGTACATTCTGGCCAACCCGTTGGTTGCGATTCTTTTGTGTTTGCACCATACCGTCAAGTTCCGCTTGAAGGTGCTTATCCCGGTACTGGCTGGGAGCTACAACCAGCTTTTTCTCGGTCACATTACACACTGGCTTATTATTGAGAAATACGAGATTGGACGCGATGCTAGTAATTAAAATGAATTCCTGATTTAGCTTACTAGTAATTTCTACGGTAACTATAATACTTGTATATAATGAGACCAACAGGATGGCCAACACAATATAATTGTTTCTCCCTTAGCCTCAATGTCTTAAATCTATGGTTCTTTGAAGCTATTCAGACTGCTAGTTGGTCAATCTTAATGGTATTTTTAGAGTCTTGAAGTGGATTTTCTGCTAACCCTTACTACTAGCCTTCTTCTCTTCCTGCCTGCCTCTACGATGCCCCGCAGTGGCTTTTTGCGACAGAGATTCGAGTTTAAGTACCCAAGGGCTATCGACTTCAATACTGATCCGATAGCTGAATTGCTTGATATTTCGCCTGTATAAATATAGAATCTTGTGGAAAATGCCTGGAATCATGGATACGGGCCGGAGGAGAGTTTCCGCATGAAGTGAATTTGTTGAAGATGGCAAGCACTCGGGCCGGCCTGTAGAGATTACTGAAGCCATAGAAAATGCAGTTCTAGCTTCAGTATCTACAGACCGCGCGGAGCATGAGAGATCGTCTGGAATTAATCCCAGTATTAAGTGCCAGTGGGTTGCTCAGCAGCCTACCTTCGCCGTTCGCGGATGCAAGCCGGCGCATATCTGGGACAGCCTGGAGCGCTGACAGCAAGTCAAGCATGAGAAACTTTGTTGGCCAGGGTATAAGAGGATGGCGAGTATCTTCACCTTTAGAGTTAAGACAGACTAATACTCTTAACCTGGAGGTCAGCTACTGGCCTCTATATGTTGCCTTAAAAGATGTTTGCAAACCCTAAAGTCTTTCTTTAATTGACTTGATGGTGCTGGTGTCCAGCTTAGTAAAAGTGGCATAGATGCGCCTCTGCTGTTCAAGTCAACAACCTGTGGGAAATTCTGCTGGATTAGGATAAAGCGAATCTGATATTTTACGCGTTTTAATAGATTTTTGGCTAGGCAAGCAGAAAGTGGAAGGTTAACTAATCTAAAATAAGCAAGGTCCTTCATCTACTACGGGCCTGTGGCTCATATGACTCTATACAAAAATTGTATATTATGGCTGTCACAAGAAGATGTCTTTTGCTAGCCCTGACCAGTACTTTTAAAACGGCGAGCAGAAGTTTCTTTACTATCCAATCAATAACATACACTTGGTATTATGTGGGTATTCTAAAGCTAGTTGCGGCGCTAACGATGGACAGCACCCAAGTTCTCTCAACCTGATGACCCAGTTGGACGATGTCAGGGCACCACTACTCACCTACGAGATCGAGGAAGGCAATGGACTTGGCGTCCGTATTTTTCTGCTCAGTAGGTTAGGTACAGCCCGACATTTGGCAAGGCGAAGTCATTTTGTCTCCCCAAACGATACCAATACGAGTACACTTGAAGAAGTGCACCACTCAACGACAAGGAATGTTGAAAGTATCGAAGGGCACATGCAGATGTAAATTTCAGCTAATTTTTATAGATTTTTATTAGCAAATTTCCATATGATCTGTTGTTATTAATTTATTATTCAAAGATGGTGAGCATCAATTTAATTGTAGAGTTTGTTCAATTTGAAGAGCGCTACTGTTCTCTCCAAAAAAATAATAATAATAATGATAATAATAATAATATCATTATTCTGCCATAAAACACAGCCAAAAGACATCATTGTCTGGGCACTTGGAGTCTGCCTAGTCGGGCCCACTGAACTTTGAATCATTAGCCCGAGTCAATGAAAAAGTTTGTTTACAGAATTTCTTTACCGTTAAATGCTTCCTACCACTTCATAAATAACTAGGTGTATTCCAATCAGGTGAGTGGCTTCTCATTATGACACCTTTAATGCTACCTAGGCTCCTTTAATGAGTAGGTACGTATTACTGGAAGGAAAGTAAGCAAGTCGCTTAATACGCACTTACCTTGGTACCTAGGACAACTTCTATAGGTCGGAAACAACCTATCAAGTAACAATGCCTTTTCTCCAGGCTCCCAAGCTTCGTTTCCGATTTGGGGAGTTACAAGACCAACTAGGAAACAATGAGAAGAACTAATCTATTACAAGTCTACTTACTTAGCACTAAGAACCCTCTGAACTTCTATTAGTATCCCCAAATACCTATTAGACCAGGTTGGATAGCTATGTGCTAGATTTGAACATAGCTCCTCAGCTAAATAAATACCTCTCTAGGTACTCCGTAGCTAAATCATCAACCCTCTCAAGGATTACCCCAACAATTACACAGTATTATTGTGGCAGAAATATATGTTGGTAATTGGTTTTTAGTAAAAATGACAAAAGTGCATTCAAGGGTGTTAAGTAGAGCATTTGTCCTACCCAATTGAAACCCACCTGGGTGACAGAGGTCAGAAAATGATAAAAATAGATATTCAATATGCCCCTTGTCAGCTATAAGCTAAATGTTGTAAATATCTAAACATATGTAAGAGCATGATGAATATAGGGGTGAATACAGTAAGCAGGGTAAGTTGATTATGTAGCCACACTGTATAGCCCATGAAAAGGGTGCTATGATAGAATTAGATTGATGAAAGATCATAATTGATGTAGGTAACGAATAGAGTTTAGATACCCTGGCCATAGAGGGTAGAGGGAAAACACACGTTTTGTTTTGTAAGATATTTTTACTCCCGTCAATTTTAAGAGTGCTCCTGCTGCTGTTGCTCTATACGCCCTCTTTTTCAAAGCAATAAGGGGAGAGAAAAAGAAGAATTTTAAATAAAAAAAATAAAAAATGAGGTAAGGGAACCAAAAAAGGGGTTGATGTTTGTTAATAGTAATATTATTCTCCTAACTTAATTAACTTTTGTCTTTCTTTCTTTTCCCTTAGAAACTTGTTGATATTTGCAACTCAAAGTTTGGAGAAGTCATTCAAAATAACCCTTTCTCAAATGTTGAATAGATGCTACCTAGGAATGTACCTAGGAAATAGGAGTAAATGCCAAGACCCAATTAGGTTTATTTGTAGAAGTGGTGAGATTTTCTCTCAATAAAAATATAATACGAAGGTAGTTGAAATGGGTTGAATGAGGGAAAATCAAAAATCTCATGGCATGAACAAGACTGATGATGAAAGGCTGTGGAAGGGGAAATGGATATTTTAATTACTTAAAATGTGTTCTGATCATATCTGGAACGTTATTCAATTTATTATCATTATTATTAGTGATATTAAATAATAATAAATTTTATTAAGTGAGAGACTTGTACAACCTCCCTTCTCAAGTGTCATCACTGCCTCTTTTGCATGGCTAGCTTTGCCGGTCCACCCATTATTTCCACTTTCGCCCTACAAATGCGATGGGCGAGGAGTTATGGAGTCGATTAAATTATTGACCTTCTCTACCTATCTCCACTTTCATCTATCAAAGTGTTGGATATGACGAAGGATGACATCCAAGGCCAGGCTATGGGTAGTAGTAATAATAACAAAATAATAACTACATAATGAAATTAAAAATAATTACTATCAGGTGTAGTCTACCAAATCTCAAATTCTTTTTTCCTTTTTTTTTTTTTTTTTTCCCATCCTATTCTTCCCCTCCTACCGCTACTAATTACCTAGAATTATTCTTACGGTTACTAACTAACTAACTAACCCTTTCTTATTTATTAAGTATTTTATATTTGTACGAGGTATTAGTTCCATAATAATTGTCAGAAGTCAGAACAGTTGTTAATAAGACCTAATTGTCCAATATTATTACTTGCATATCCCTCCGCTGCTATTCTGCCTGCTCAGGCTTTTCGCAAACCGATCCTCGTTGCTTACATTATCTTACTGGAGATCCGCGCCCCCATCCACCCTCCCACATCATCCCCCCGATCGACTTCTGCTACCCTTTTTAGCGTCGGCTCGTCATTCTCACACGCCTTTCCTGCTCCGCAGTTGAATCCTGTCACCCCTCATCTCAATCGACGTGTGAATCAAAACACACAACCTCGATACCTGGGCTCTGCTTGCATCTCTTCGTCATATCCGCCCTCGTTTCGTCACTCACATACGCCACACCCCATCAACTCCGTAACCGGGAGCTTGCGGTCGTTGCTCAGATCTTTGTCCGAGACTGATTCCTACTCATTCGCTGTCAACCCCGTTTCTCATCACTACGAGCAGGTCTCGGTCCCTGGTCGGACGTTGTCGATAATCGCAAACCAATTATCTTTGCCCAGTACATCCATCCTTACCCCTCGATAGCTACAATTTCCGCTACTTAGGTTTTGAGGTCCTTTTGAGTTGCAGGGGGTGTCGGTTGTTTATTCGAACTCTCCCTAGGGGTTTCGGGAAGAGCTACTGTCATCGGCAAATGCTATTCGCTTCAGCAAGCAGCTAGTGGTCCAGTACCTACCGCCGGAGACACGCACGAGAAGATGGGCTCATGTCTTAGCTCGGAGTCGCAAGGGGACGTAGAGCAAAAGAAAAGAAGCCAAGCGATCGATCGCAAACTAGAGGAAGATTCCAGACGGTTACGACGAGAATGCAAGATCTTACTGCTTGGTATGGCTGTGCTTCATATCTACCTCACTCTTTCGGGGCCAATGTGGATTTTGTTCTTGGTGTCCTTGGCTAACGGCGATTTCATCTCCTAGGCTCTGGAGAAAGCGGGAAATCGACAATTGTCAAGCAAATGAAAATTATCCACCAAAATGGGTACAGTGTTGAAGAACTAACATTGTACCGTCTCACGGTTTATAAGAACCTTCTCGAATGCACCAAAGCCCTCATAGGGGCTTATCACCAATTTGGCCTTGAACCTTCTAGCCAAAAAGTCCGGGATTATATCCAATTTCTTTCCGATTATAATATTGATCCAGATCCGAGTACTCCCCTGGATCCCAGTGTCGGGGACGCCATAACCTATCTCTGGAACGACCCATGCACATCTACTGCATTAGAGCACCAGAATCAGTTTTATTTGATGGATTCCGCTCCCTAGTAAGGCTCAGCTCCCCCTCGAGAAATTCACTTGCACTAATTAATACGTTTCTAGTTTCTTCGAGGAAGCGAAACGAATAACAGCGCAAGAGTATACCCCCACCGTAAATGATGTTCTCCGCGCAAGAACGAAAACGACGGGTATTTATGAAACACGATTCACGATGGGCCAACTAAGTATCCAGTATGCTCTCTCCCCCCCCCCCCTCTCTCTCTCTCTATATCCTACAATCAGCTCCCAGGCTTACATTTTACATAGCATGTTTGATGTCGGTGGCCAACGCAGTGAGCGAAAAAAGTGGATTCACTGCTTTGAAAATGTCACCTCTATCATCTTCTGCGTGGCATTGAGCGAGTATGACCAAGTATTATTAGAAGAGGGCAATCAGGTATCTCCAAATATCCACTTATCTTGTTTAGATGAAATTGTGATTAATATGTTTTTAGAATCGAATGATGGAGAGTTTGGTGCTCTTTGATTCTGTCGTCAATTCTAGATGGTTTATGCGCACAAGTATAATTCTTTTCCTGAACAAGGTAGATCTTTTCCGGCAAAAGCTCCCTCGCTCGCCGTTAAGCAACTACTTTCCGGACTATTCAGGCGGGAATGATGTTAACCGAGCTGCAAAATATCTCCTTTGGAGGTTCAACCAAGTTAATCGAGCACATCTAAATCTCTATCCTCAGTAAGTCCCTGGCTCGTAACGTATTGTTAATTTGGAAGGGCTAATTCGTGACGCTCTGGATAGTTTGACCCAAGCCACTGATACAACCAATATTCGATTGGTTTTCGCCGCCGTGAAAGAGACGATTTTACAGAATGCTTTGAAGGATTCTGGAATCTTGTAAAACAAGGATTTCCGAGCCGTGAGTTGCTCCCAGAAAGAAATCTCTAGCCTCGAGTGTTATGATATATATCACGAGGCTTTGAGAACTAAATTCTGTCACCCATCCGGTTATATTGATCCCGACACATCTATCACATGATAACAGCTCTTAACTTTTCGTGAATAATATTTTACAAGCCTAAACTGCGCCTTTTATTTTACCCTCGACAGCTTCGACGTTCGCTCATTTATTCTTCTGTTCCTATTTATATGGTGTGTCTTCGGTGGACAATTATTGGCGTTATGGGATCAACATTTTTTGGACTACTAAGTACGTTTGGCGCCGGGTTGGATATTATTTACTAGGGAATTGTGGCATGGTGTTTCTCTTCTTTTTCCCCTAATGTTTCGTCCTATTTTCTTGCTTTCTCCCCTCCCCGCCCCCCCACCTTTTCAACTCAGGTGGACATGGGCTTCGAAAGTGTTTTCTTGTGCATCATTCGACTCTTTATGATTGTTACATTTGCGTTTCATTGCCTTCCATACCCCCTAACTCGGAAATTCTTGAGAAGTTGTCAACCCCAGCAATATTACATAATATGTCTGGTGGGATTCTGATATCCTGACCCACTAATGCGCCCGGAGGCTTCTCATCGTCCTCTCTCATCTTCCTTTCTTTCTCTCTCTCTCTCTCTTCTTACGTCTCTTTTATTTGATCGTGTCTTTATCCATTCCTACCCTCTTCGCATCCGAGTTGGGAATCTCCTTATATTATACCATACAACCTATAGTAGCTGTTGTTTATTATACATATATTTCATCTTTCCGAGTTCCATGTTCTCTAGGTCAAGGATTTAGAGCTTCGATGTGTAGATAGGATCTACTCTATATATTTTTGCGAGCCGCAAGTGGGTCAAGACCCATATCAATTTTCCCGGTTGCGGATACTTTCACCGCAACAGCCAAGTCAAGAAGGGAATTTGTTTCAGTACCATCATATGCATAGTCAGGTATATCTTCCGAAGACACAACCAATCACAAAATTTACTATTTTTTTTTTCTGCACTCCTACGTACGACTGGAGGTACTTGACTATTGCGTTATTTATAATTATTGGATCATATCACGGCAGTTAGGCGGATATTCCTGGAAACAACTCAGAGGGGGAGCCATTATCTATCGAAAGTCAATCCTAATTTGATACGTTTTCGGAGATAATGACTTTTACTACATATTATTGGGAGGGGGGAATCTATGGATCCCGGCATTGAAAATTGTTGTTAAGAGAAAAGATAGGTGTATAAATACAGATATTGTTAAATTATAACTTATAGGGAAAGAGTAGGAAATGATTTTTTTTTTATCATGTTTATTTTTATTTTTATTATTTTTAATATTTTTTTTTTTTTTTTTTTTTTTTTTTTAAACAAAAGAAGAGGGAAGGTGCTTATCTCCAATGGTTGATTAAAATGATGTCAGAGTTCTTGGAGGGGCCTCCAGAATGGGGAAAGACGAACGAAACGACCTACCGAACATCCAAAGTTTGGTTCTCCCCACCTTGTCAGGGTGCTTGCGTCATAGCGGAGGTGATGAGGTCGTTCAAGGCACGCTCAGTCGTAGCAGAGCTGGAATATGTATTGATACCAGGAGAGGGGTTGTTAACTCTAAAAGGCATCATCTCCACCAGGTACTCGGATTCTCGTCCATCCAGGGCATCACGTTCCATTCAATCCCTCCCCTTTCAATGACTAAAGACTATTAAATCAACCTTGCTAGCTACCTCGTGCACTACACTTAGACCTTGAGTTCTCAACTGCTGATACCGATTTAGGTATTCCGAGCAATCCGTCGCTCAGTCCAACTAGTAGGCCTAGCTGCCCTGAGCTCTCTCACCTCTAAGATATCTCCTCTTTATTCGTTGCTCGTAGCGGATGATCCTCCCCTCTCTTGAGTCGATAAGGGCCTAGACAGACTACCACCATATCCTGAATGCGGAGGAAAACCCAGTTCAAAATAATTGCAGGAATATCGTACCATACTGTCGCCATGTACCAAGTCCCCGTGCTGATACCCCTCATGCTGTGTTTCCATGTTTTTATCCCAGCATATTTGTCACGGGGTTTCCCTTTGAAGCCTTCCTTCACACCCTCTCGATTCCCTCTTTCTTTCCCTTCCATCTTCTTTTTTTTTTTTTTTTTGGCTCTTAAACTTCTATTCACTTCCTTCCTCCCTTTGGTTTCATTTCCTTTTCTTCTCCTCCTTCTCCCTCAGTAGCTTTCCCATAATTCTCAATCATCTTGTTAATAGCACCTTTCTCTTAAAAATACATCAGCTTCTGTAATCCTTCCCTATCTAATTCCGAGCAATACTTGCTGCGCTGCTCTCACCACCATGTCTGAGAGCCGCCACGAACGCAAGCCCTCGGTCGGAGCTCCAATTTCTACCCTTCAAGGTCCAGTAGGCCCCGGGTTTAGTCGTCCCAAGCACAAGCGCAATTTCACAGGCTTCGGAAAGGCCGATATTAAAGGCGTGGAGGCCAGCATCCCTGAGACTCTGAGAGAGGCGTGAGTATTTATTGCTTCCGTGTTTGTAAACTTCAATTAAGAACTCTCACAAGCTTGATTGAATTTACTACTCAATTGTTGACGTTACTAACTCGGGATGGTCATTTAGATGGAAGAAGCACGTAAGAATGGCAAACAAATTTATAATTGCCCAAGGTTCTCAAAGGCTAAACTCTTCTTAGTCTGCAAGTGGCTTTACGAATAAGGATGAGTTCGAGGTACGTATGGTCCTTCCTTCCTTTCTTTCATTGCCCTCCGAGTGCGTTGCTTATCGCTCAAAAAGAACGAATTGGTTCGCCATGTTGAAACTACATTGGCGCGCTCTCTATTCAACTGTGACGAGCTGTAGGTCCTCCCCATTACTTCCTTTTGTTATTGGAGTTATATCTCATGAAGCAATTTAGGGCTGCATACTCCGGAACTGCCTTAGCTTTTCGAGACCGCTTAATCATTGAGTGGAACAAGACCCAGCAGCGCCAGACTTTCTCTGACCAGAAACGCGTATACTGTATGCACACATATATCCATTCATGGCTATATTTCGATCTGCTATAAGCTAATTACCCAATGCTAGACCTTTCGCTTGAATTTCTTATGGGCAGGGCCCTCGATAATGCAATGCTCAATGTTGGCATGAAGGATGTCGCTCGAGGTATGTTGAAAAAGCTTCACAATAGTCACTGGCTTTATTGTTATAGAAAGGGTGGGTGGATGCATTAGTATCGCTAACGACAAGAGATATATCTAGAGGGACTAAAGGACCTTGGTTTCCGGATTGAAGATGTCATCAGCCAAGAACATGATGCTGCTCTTGGAAATGGTGGACTTGGACGCCTAGCTGCCTGCCTGCTTGATAGTCTTGCAACGCTAAACTACCCTGCGTGGGGTTACGGTTTGCGCTACCGTTATGGTATCTTCAAACAAGAAATTGTTGATGGCTATCAGGTTGAAATTCCCGACTATTGGCTAGATTTCAACCCGTGGGAGTTTCCCCGGCACGAAATCACAGTTGATATTCAGTTCTATGGCTGGGTAAAGAAATATCAGGATGAGAATGGCAAAACTGTTCATTCATGGCAGGACGGTGAAATTGTGCAAGCAGTGGCATATGATGTCCCAGTTCCAGGATATGGTACTCGCACGACGAACAATCTTCGTCTCTGGTCAAGTAAAGCGGCTAGCGGTGAATTTGATTTCCAAAAATTTAATGCTGGTGACTACGAAAGCGCAGTTGCTGATCAACAGCGGGCCGAAACGATTTCAGCTGTGCTTTATCCTAATGATAACCTAGACCGTGGGAAAGAGCTCAGGTTGAAGCAACAATACTTCTGGTGTGCTGCCTCCCTCTGGGATATTATCAGAAGATTCAAGAAGACAAATCGAGCATGGAGCACGTTTCCTGAACAGGTTGCCATTCAACTGAACGACACGCACCCAACCCTGGCTGTTGTTGAGCTGCAGCGTATTTTAATTGACCAAGAGGGCCTAGAGTGGGACGAGGCATGGAGCATCGTCACCCAAACGTTTGGGTATACCAATCATACCGTTCTACCAGAAGCTTTGGAGAAGTGGTCTGTACCCTTGTTGCAAAATCTCCTCCCACGACACATGGAGATCATTTTCGATATCAACCTTTTCTTCCTTCAATCGGTGGAAAAGCGTTTCCCCGATGATAGAGAGATACTTTCCCGAGTGTCCATTATTGAAGAATCACATCCCCAGATGGTTCGAATGGCATACCTAGCCATCATTGGATCTCACAAAGTCAATGGAGTTGCTGAACTACATTCTGATTTGCTCAAGACCACACTTTTCAAAGATTTTGTCAAAGTTTATGGGCCAGACAAGTTCACCAATGTCACCAACGGAGTTACCCCCCGCCGCTGGCTACACCAAGCTAACCCAAGATTATCGGATCTCATTGCCTCAAAGCTCGGCGGATTCGATTTCCTCACAGACTTGACTCTTTTGGATCGTTTGGAAGCCTTCGCTGATGACAAGGAATTCCAACGTGAATGGGCGGAAATCAAGACTTCGAACAAGCTCCGCCTCGCCAAACATATCAAGGATACTACAGGTTACAGTGTGAATCCAAACTCTCTTTTCGACATCCAAGTCAAGCGTATCCACGAATACAAGCGCCAACAGCTGAATATCTTCGGTGTAATTCACCGCTACCTCAAAATCAAGAGTATGACACCAGAGGAAAAGAAAAAGACCCAGCCTCGCGTATCCATCTTTGGTGGTAAAGCCGCACCAGGCTACTGGATGGCTAAGACAATCATTCACCTGATCAATCAAGTATCCTCTGTTGTAAACAACGACCCGGATGTTGGTGATTTGCTGAAAGTAATATTCATTGAAGACTACAATGTCAGCAAGGCAGAGTTGATTTGTCCGGCCTCCGATATTAGCGAGCACATCTCGACCGCAGGTACAGAGGGAAGTGGAACAAGCAACATGAAGTTTGTAATGAATGGCGGGCTGATTATCGGAACCTGTGATGGGGCAAATGTACGATCTGTCCTCTATCCCATCTACATTAAAAATAGAAAGGATACTAACCTGCCTACAACTCGAATAGATCGAAATTACTCGTGAAATCGGCGAACAGAACATATTCCTCTTCGGAAACCTTGCAGAAGATGTCGAGGATATCCGCCATAAGCACTACTACGGCGAGTTTCAACTTGACCCGCATCTTTCCAAGGTCTTCGACTCTATCCGTGGCGGCACCTTCGGCGATCCAAGCCATTTTGCCGCTCTTATTTCTGCAATTGCTGAGCATGGTGACTACTACCTTGTCTCGGACGACTTCAATTCTTACATCACGACGCAGGAGCTCGTCGATGAAGCATTTAATAACCGCACGGAGTGGGTTTCGAAGTCGATTCTAAGTGTCGCAAGGATGGGATTCTTCTCAACAGACCGTGTGATTAATGAGTATGCAGACAGTATCTGGAATATTGAGCCATTGGTCATTGAAGATTAGGCTCCCCTTGCTATTTTCGTTCACTCTTCACTTGTTTGAGACATTATTACTGACTACTTAATGGTCGTCCTTGCTGTCTCATACCTACTTTGTGATTATTCAGAAATTAAGTAGCTTATTCAAGGATGCAAAATATTATTAAAATCAGCCGCCTGTATCTCAAGTAGCTCATTTATAATGATAATGCTTATTAAACCCCTCGATTGTATGTACTATTATAAGACCAACACACTAGTATGGACGGATATATTGCATCTGCTTCTTTGAGCAACTAGGTGTCTCCAAAAAGGATGGATAGATATATATACGTTTAACCAACAAAGTACATAATTTCCCTTTAATGACACAAATCTTCCCTAGGCCAGGGGAGAGAATGGTATTCATGCTCACGAAGAGGTTAGTTCAGCCATGCGCTTTTGCAGTTCAGGTACGGCTCGAAGATGAAGGTCAAGTTCTTCCTTCTCACTATGGAACAATTAGCAACGGGTCTTGATTTACAAGAGAGTAAATTTGGGGAAGGAGGGATAGCATTACTCTTCTAATTTAAGCCTTCGCTCCCAGTCCAATCCAGTAAAAACGTATCCGCCCTGTCCATCAAATTGGAGGATCTTTTTATGGTACTTCCACAGACTTCGACGGTGGGAAACCGTCATCAAGGTAGTTCCCAGCTTTTTGGCAGTTTCGTACATGACGCGCTCAATCTCAAGAGTCACAGATGATGTACACTCGTCTAGGATAGCAAATTTAGGGCGGTGGTAGAAGAGTCGCGCCATTGCGATGCGCTGCTGGAGACCGATCGATAATACGTCGCGCCATTCCTCTTCGGCATCCCATCCGCCCGGACGGTCCACAACAGATGCTATCTCCACAATGGAAAGAATTTGGTAGAGATCTTCATCCGTAACATCCTTAGCGCGCATCTCACGCACGCCGTCAGGGTAGATCACCTGCTGGCGAAGAGTACCGCGCGATAAATACGGTCGTTGAGGAATGTAAAATATCTCATCGAAACGAGGTTTTTTAACTTTACCGCCGTAAACAGGCCATAGACCACCAAGTATGCGGAAGAGAGACGATTTACCACAGCCATTCGGTCCCACTATAAGCAGGTGGTCTCCAGGGTGGACGCTAAATGTCAGTTTTCGAACCAACACATCTCCGTTCGGCGACACAATGGGGACGTCGGTGAATTCAATCGAGTCACTTTCCTCGATAGCTCCGCGGCCGGATAGCACAGCGGCATTCTCTTCTGTTGAGGCGGAAGATACAAGCTTCTTCTCGAAACGCCCAGCTAAAAGGTCATCCATGACATCTAACAATGATGAGACACGGGCTGTATGGCCCGCTAGTTCTGATATCTCCTTGTAGGAAAACATTAAACGGCCAAATGCATCGGAGGAAGAGAGTAGCATTCGTCTGTTTGTCACAAAGCCTATTTTCACCTAATTAGCTCTGAGAAAGGGAAGAAAAGGAAAGCGCAGCAAATGCTTACTTTCTGTACGGTCTCCCATAGTCTGAGCGATTTGACCAGGAACCCGAAAGAAAACCGGTATGCTACAAAGGATCAATCCCAAAGCACCCCAGAAGTACTTAATAACAAAATCCTCCATAAAGCCGTGGTATAAGCGTCTCCGTAATATGCGATTCACATGTTTGATTAGGGTAAAATAGCCCTTGTCCAGAGTATCTTTCTCTGCCTCATGACCATGGTAGAGTGCGATTTCTTCACTGTAATCGATTAATCTTGAGTGTAAGAACCTAAATTCCCCTTCCAAGCGGGCCTCATCAGCCACATATTTCCCAAATGGCGGTGTTAGCGCGCGCATAACATTTGCCGATAGTTGAACCAAGAGGCTCATTATGAAAAGTCCTTCACCACCCACGCTCTTAGAGAGCGAATAATTATAGATGACCATATCCAGAATAGGCTTGGCCAGGTTGGAGTATAGTTCTGCGAGACTATCGGAAAATCGGGAGACATCGACGGTGATAAGCTGGTCGGGGTTTTTGACTCGGTCGTCAAGAGCCGAGATAGCATAGAACGTCATATTTGAGAGATATTTCTCGTGGATATGGTCCGTCAAGCGCTTACGATAGCTTAATGCGAGCTTGCATTGATGATAGGAAAGCTATGTGATCCAGTCAAACCGGTATTAGCCTCACGATCTACCAGCGAAGCAAATGGCCTGTGATGATTTCAACTCGGAACTCAATCGAACTCACCATAGAATTTGTAAAAGTTGCAGGTACTGCAACAATCATCCACCATACCAATCCTAGAAGAAAGTCCTTTCCTTTCCCTCGCACTAGGTTGCTGACTAGCTTTCCATCTAGCTCGGCCACATAGAGACTGAGCAAAGTCCGGAGCACCAAAAACACGCTATGGCTAATGAGAAGTCGCAGTTCTTTACTCCTCCAAGAAGGAATCACGACCTTTAGTAGACGAGCTAAATTTTTGAAAAATTCCCGGTTAACCCCAACTTTCGCGCGTGATTTATCGCTTCCATTACTCAGGCTGCTAGTTCCCGGCCTCCTCCTGAGGTCTACCTGTTGCTGGGTGGCAGCCTTCTGCTCAGAGATAGCATTGTGGATGCGCTTTGCAAGTGCCGCAAAAAGGGCAAAATAAACCGCGCGTGAAATTTTTGTGCGATGGTGAAGATAAAGAGACGCTAGGCTAGAGAATATTTGACGTATGGAACGTTCTGGGGGTAGTAGTTTCGACTGAGCAGCCATAGCGGCAACGGAGACGGAAGCTCACACAAGGGGCCAAGACAACTTTATCCAGAATCAACGTAGGCTAACATGACCGTGGGCTGGGGGTTTCTTGTTTTCCAGTAAGGGGAATTCGTCGTTGATTCCGAAGTTTATGGGAAGAGGATAAAGAAAAAGATGGTGATGGGCTTGTTGATGACGACGAGGTCCGAATGGAACGTGGAGATGATGTTGCGGGTTTGACATGTGAACGGGACCTCTCCCCAGGGCCGAGGAAACATGACTAAGGTCGAGGTCGCCCAACCCTCATCTCATCTTGACGACGTCAGAGCTCACGAGTCCACTAAACACTTAAGAGAATTTATAATAGATAGCTCGCTGTGTATAGCCGGAGGGAAGGGAAGTTATCTACACTATTGGAAGCCAGAAAAATGGAATAGGTTCGATCCAATTTCTACCCCTCTACTATTTTCGTGCCAATTAATACTGAACGGGAATGGATTTCTCTTTTCCCCCGTACTATCGAGAAAAATAGAGGAGAAGTTTCCCTCGTTGAAGAAAAATAAATCACGGCCTTTATAACGCCCATAGGTGCTATGCAATTCGCAGACACCTTTCACCATTCCCCATTTGACAAACTCATCTCTCACATCCCCCAGATAAAGAAAGCAGCAGAGAAGTGTGTACACCATAATCATATGTAAAGAAATATATCCAAATAACGATTTAGAAAATAAAAGAAAGAAAGAAAGAAAGAAAAGGGTAAGACTTAACAAGAAGAGCGAATGAAACACCAGCTCAGGGCTTGCAAGAAATAAGGTACAGCATTGATATGACACAGACGACAGTCATGGTCAATATTATGTATATACAAAATGCGTCATTCACCTTCCGAAGCAAAAGTTGTCATTAAAAGTCATCGGTTCGAGTAGACAATAGCCAGATACCAACAATAATGTAACAAGGATCATCAATATGAGAAATTCAATCCTTGGGTCAAACAGAAACTAGTCATTACAGCTGACCATCAACTGACTAAGACGATGACTGTTCTCTGGTTTTGCTTGCTCAGCTTTGAGACTTGGGCAGGGGCGATCGCCTCCCACTATTGATCTGAGCAGCTATCTGGCTTTGTTTGAATCTCTCGAAGGCCTCAGTGTCCTGTCTTTGAATAGCCCACAGCTCTTCCACGGTCGAGCCTAGCTCTTCAAACGCTTTATCAGCTCCCACGCCCTCAAAGTGGGAACGCGTCTGCTCTTCATGTAAACGGTCAAGCTTGTCTCGTAATGCTGAAACATGAGAGTCATCCATAAAGTCTAGCGGTCTACCTTCGTCTGTCCGGTCCAATGGGTTAAGGAAATCTCGGCGAATGTTTTGCCCCAGACGATGGACATGACCTTCTTCAGAGGTCATCGCGCGCGAATGGAGTGATGTAATAGAGCTTGTCCGTGAAAGGCGAAGAGCATAGTGGTCAGCTTCCTCATCATCAACAGCCGCCTCCATATCAGCGTGAACAATCGACTGAGTGTTGCTAGAAGTAGGCAATATACAGCCATCTTCTCCAGAGTTCTGTGAGCTCGTCTCCTGGGCGTTGGTAGAGGTTGGAGGGACAATGCGAGTTTCGGGATATTCATCTTCAAATCGCTGGATCATCTTTTGTAGTGTGAAGTCAAGGAATTGAAGACGCCCTAGAATGGTGGAAAACCCAGTTAGTATTGGGTGTATATGTCCAAAATATAAATAAACTTACTGTAGTTTGAATCATTGCCCGCCCGATCTTCACGCACAAGAGCTGACTGGATTCTCGTACGTATATTACGAGCTGATTCCAGAAGATTTTTGGACATATCGCGAGGGCGTTTTGCAGCGTACGACCTAGACTTTCGGTGTCGAGGCGTCGTAGTACCGCTAGGAGGGCCAGACACGTCCCCAGGCATGTGACTATCATGATTGCCTAGACACACACCTAGGGCCTTAACAACACCAGTGCCTCCAATAACGTAATCCTCATCAGGCGCTGGCTCATCATCTTCCTCAAACGCGTCGTCCCCAGTGCCATTCCCAACAATGTGCTGCAAAATCTCAGGCACGGTAACACCCGCTCGTGGGAAGGATGAATCCGACGCTTCAGACAGCTCCGCTTCGATAGCGCCTCTTTCGAGATTTTGAAGAGAGTAGGCAACTATCTGAGACGCGAGAGCTTTAACAACCTCGTTGTTTTCCGCAGTTGGATCCTCGATGTCTACCGCTATTATTGTCCGAGAGACACGCACAGCCGCCAGGAGAGAGGCGTAGACAGCGCATGCTTCTTCCTGAGTTTCCGGATTATTTGCGGAGGCTAAGGCAGTGATGGAAGGATTCTCTAGTATATTCAAATGACATAAACTTGGGCACTCGGGAAGAATCTCAGCGAGAGCGATAGCATGGTTAGGCGAAAGATTGACATCAGCAAGATGGATACGCTTTAATTGCGGAAACTTTGGAAGGAAACGTCTGAATGTCGCAAGTGCATCTGGTTGAACTGAGAATAGGGCCGGATTATGGGAGACATCAATAAAACGGAGGTTAGGTAGACGAGTTAAACCTTGAAGTAATGGGTATATGGTAGATGGTGTAAGTGAACAATCTGCGAGGCTTAGTGCGGAAAGTGGAATATCCCCTTCAATAGCGGATGTAATCAAATCCAAATCACCTCCGATAGGATTTCCACCTAGGTCGAGCCCTTCACATTTCCCGGAGTCAAGATAGTCCACAACATGTTCTAGGCCCCCTCTCGTTAAACCGTTATTAGCAAAGCCAAGTCTCCTTAAGCCCATAGTTGTAGCAGCGTCGCATATCTTTTTCACATCCTCCAACGTAGGTTTGCATTCGCTGAGCAATAGTTCCTCGAGATGGTCACCACCAAAGCGCTGTGCAAGTGAGTTTGCGAAAATGCTTGTCACATCAACAACAGGGGTTGAATTCGGAGCTGGCTCATTAGTGGGGGTGGGAGCTTTAGGAAGCGGGATGCCCGACAAATCGATTGCTTTCAAAGACTTAGAGAGATGAATGAAAAGACTGATGTGGCGCCATCCCTCTATATTGATATTAGGGTTATCCTTCAAAGATAACCTTTCTACAACACCGAGTCTCTCTGACTTTTCCTGTGGTTCAGAGGTAGGGTTTCTGATTTTCCCGCGCCTGCGTCTCATCTGCTCGACGGTTTTTGTAGAGAGCAAGGCGGAGAAGATAGCGCGTACTGAATCATCCGTCAACGCACATTTCTCAAGAATGAGTTTTCTTACTGGTACAACGGCTAGCCAATCGCTGAAGGTGGCAATGTCCTGGGGTGTCATAGGAAAGTTGGTCAGGTTGAGCACAGCGACGGTTCCCGGCGATTCAGCGAGTGTCGAGGAGGGTGAAGAGATTTCATCAACTATCCGTTTAAGTACCGGGGTCTCACGCAGCTGACAACAACGCCGATAAATGCGGATAGGGTCTGTAGTTGGATGACTTTGTCCTCCAGGGCGGGAGGACCCTGACCCGCTCGTTCGGGAAGACTCAGCATCATGGTCATCAGCGGTCAATTGCATAGGTATGGAACCATTCGCCTCTGCCTGTCTCCGTTTTCTCTCCCTTCGTTCTCGTCTCTCCTCCTCTGATCGCTTCTTCTTCTTCTCTTGTTTCCTCGTTGGCTCCTTTCCTTCACCGTTACTTTTAGCCTCGCTTGAGGTTGTCTCCGGAGTGCTAGTTTTCATGCCAGAAGACCCAGTTTCTTGAGACGGCACATCTTTATCGGGTACAGGAGGTTGTAAGAGCTTCGAATCAGCAGACTCATCCTTATCTTTCAATTTGGAGCTCATTCTTTTCTGCTTCTGGCTGTTTCCTTCGGAGCGTCGCTTTGCACTCACCGGGCTGTCTTCGTCAGACTCCCGACGAGATAGGGCAGCAATCTCGACATCTACACAAAAGGCAACCCGCCGCAATTTTGCTTGGTTTAAATCCGCAACTTTACACCGATCTCTGTCTCGATCTATGTTCATCACGCGACGTTCACAAATGACACCATTAGAAGCCAATTTGCCGCCACTAGAACCAGAAGAAGAAAGTTTCCTGAATGCGCTTTGGAGGAAAGATGGGCCACGTGGAGAGCTAGAAGTGAGCGGAATGTTTTCGTCCTTTCTCTCCTCCTCCTTTTCCTTTGGAGAGTACGCTGCCCCAAAGGGATTGTGCGTGTCAAGCTTTGTGACAGGAGATGTTGCTTTGGGGGTTGTCTGGGCCTTCATGGGGGATTGCGATGGAGGTGTAGAGCCAGACGAGAACTTAGAGCTTATGCTTGAGATCCAGGAATTTCTCCTCCCAATTATTGGCTTCGGTGTGCTCTTAGATGTTGCTGGTACCAGGACCGGTGCCGGTGCCGCGGGCTTTCCTTCAACAGTGAGGTTTTCATTACTTTTGACTTCCTTTTCGGGTCCAGAACTAGGAATCGGAGGCTCTGGTTTGTCTAGTGCGATAGGAGTGAGAGGTTCCCGCGGAGGCGCTGACGGAACTATACGAGGTGAAGGCGATTTTTCGACTACAGGTTGTTGCGCGACTGCGGTTTCCGTGCCATTAACCGTTTTATCACTAAACAGGGACGGTGTGGACTTGCATCGAGAGAGATTGTCTGCTACAGGAATTAGAAGGAAGCCAATACATCAGACGCCGAAAAGATCGTAAATTGTGGCCTTCTCACCTTTTTGAGAATGGTGAAGCCAGCTCACATCCACTGTTTCAACCCCCTCCATGTTGAAAAATGAAAAGGGGAGAAAAAAACTTTTATTCAAACGAAAAATAAGGATCGGGTTTCCAGAATCGGGCGATTAAGTTAAAGGTCAAGAGATCGCATGCGTGACAAGGTTTGGCCGCAAATACCGAAGAGCCGAAGTTCTAAGCAAAGAAATGCATAATCCACCCAGTCGGCTTAAAAACACAACTCGAGTGTTAAAAGCTCTCAGTAAGATTCGTAAGCTGTCGTATGAAAACTGATTCTCCCTTTCATCAGGGGTAACCCGAATGTTTCTTCAAGAAAATTACCAACGGCAACGTTGAGGAAATTCCATTATGACAGAGCGGCGGAACAACACGGGCGTCATGATATGATGGATTAAGAAAAGCCCCTCCCAAATCACACCGCGGGGTGACAGGGTCGAGTTAAAAGAGAGGGGGGTTTTTGATAAGTAACTGCCAGAGTAGGAAGAGTGTTCAAGCAGAAAAAGAGAATAGATGAAAGTGTGTAGAAACGCAGAGAAAAGACAAGGCGGTTAGCAGTTATTCACTTGAGCAAAGTGGGTTCACCTTAACTACGGAGGAAGCAATAGTTAGTACCTTGCTGACGGAACGATATTCTTCTTCTGTTATCCACTCGTCAGGGTGGACCGGGTGACCCACTGTATTGTATGGTACTTACTAGTATGTATCCTCGTACTGTCAGAATCGTGTCCTTTTTAGCTTTTCAGCTTTTCTTGGAATTACTAAGTCGATTAGTGTCTCCAGCTCTCGAAAATCCACTCCGCAAATGTTTGTATGCCCACACTCAGCCTCCGCTGAATTTCTCAGCTCCCTTCCCCCCTTTTTTCTGGTATTATTGCAAGAGCAGTAATAATTGGCTAGAGGAGACAATTAAACAGGTTAGGTAGAGAGGATAGTATTCTTATATATATGGTAATTTTGTAGCGATAGGAGCTCTCTAGATTTTCACCCACTCTCCCTAAGATTTATCAATTGGAATGACAGTACAGAAACAGGTTGCTTATCAGACGCTTATCCAAGTATTCAGCCGGGCAGTGTTAAGCATCGCTTCAAGGTTCCATACATACACAAGTAAAAGCATGCAAGCATGGAAAGAACCCCCGCCCGGGAAATGTATTCGGAAGTCCTCCCACCTATACTTGTGCCAGAAGTACATGTGGCAGAAGCTCATCGAAAAACGTTCAAGGTTTCTAATTTAACATTTGACTTCCCGAAGAAGCTTTGGAAAAAGAAAAAAAAAAAAAAAAAAAAAAGAGGACCAGCCATTGAATCTATATCTAACACAATGGTTTAGCTCAGCCAAGAGGATAACCGAACGGCTAACACCACTGAGTGTAGGGCCTCGATTAAAGTTATCCACGGCACGGCCAGTATATGAACTTTCTTCATAATTCAATTTTCTTTTTAAAAAAAAAAAAAAAATCCAACCAGGGGAGATCGATTTACGGTAGGGAAGTACTTAATTTTCCCTGACCATCCATGTCTAGAGTTTATTGCATTAAAGGTTGTCTCTCTCTCTGCGTGTGTATGCGTCTGTTGTGATCTACGCCTAGAGCGGATTCGGGAATAATATGGGGAATGAGACCACAGCTGGCGGCATATGCGCATGCGGGGACGACATAATGTTATTTATTGCAATCCCACTCAACGGCGGAATATTTCTTCATTAAAAAATATATCTTCAAGCCCCAGGAGCGATCTATAATAACATCATAGGTAGGTAGTCTTCCAATCATTGAAGCAGGTTTGTTACTACGCAAATGATGTAATACTCCCTCTGATCCTCAGCTACCTTTTAACCGGACCTAAGTTCCAGCATGATGGAACAGTCCAAGTGTGGTGTGTAATAATTGTAAGGTATTACTAGTATCATATTGTACCAATACATCCTATTACATGCCAATACCAGTGATTTCTCGACCAAAAGTCAGGTGAGGAGTGTGGGTCAAGCCCTTAATACCTATCTTAAAATCAAGTTGTTAGTATAGGTAAATAGGTAGTTCAGTAGGTAAGTCCTATAATTCTGTTTGTTACTATATGCTTAGTAGTCATCATTGATATACATCATGGAAGAACAAGCATAACTCTAGCCAAATTATCTCCTATTAATAATACAGAGATTAATAATAAAGCAGACATCTTCATCCCGCACTAAAAGACTGATAACTCCTAGCCCTACCTGTTGCATGCAACTCCGTACTGATCAGGTAATTTCAATAGTGGTTTGGCTAGGGTAGGTTGTGTGTGGTCTTGGCAAGCATAACGATCGATGGATGGGTGGACGAAAGAAGTTGTATTTTCCGTTTTTCGGGGAAAGGGCACATCGGAAAATAATAGTCGTAAATAGAAGAGAATAGAAAGATATACCCCCTCAGGAAATGGCGCCAGAACCGCCATTTCCCGCCACCATCATCTTACTAACTGGTTATTTCCACCAGAGGCGTATTTCTTTAATACTTTCGTTGAGGTATGATACCAATTTCTACATGTACACCCAGCGTCAGCTCCTCCTCGGGCATTTGATTTTACTTGTTTCGTAATCAGTGACTTCACAGCCCATTAACCATTAAGTAGGAAAGTCACATTTCCCATGAGCTATTTACTATGATCTGTAAATATATGGATCACAAGGCCAGATACTCTATTAGGAAATATGTCTCGACGGCCGGGAACACCCAGACCAGACAAAATAATAATAATGGGAAAGGGAGGGTACTGTGTAGAGCTTTAATTGTTATGTCGAAGGGTTGGTGGTACTTTACGCTTTTGTACTTTTTTAGCATTGTCAAAGACGCAGACTCCCACACTCGTCAAGGTCTGAGAATAATAACAATAAATTACAATGGCAATTAAGGGCAACTTACTCCTCTCTTCTCGGTGTGGTAATACACGAGATTCGAGTGTAAGAGAGAGCCGGACAACTGCAGGACACGGTTTCTTCGGTGGGGGTGGCAAAGAGCGGGCTGAAGTGGAGAGGGGAAAAAAAAAAAAAAAAAGATGCAAGGTGGAGCAACGCTGGCGGCTCCTGGGAAAAAAGGCTCTAAGAATACTTGAGGGCATTGGGGCTGCCACTAACTACTCCTTACTTTTACCCTTTAGTTTTATCAGAGCATGATGAATGAACAGATAAGTAAAATTCCCATTGTGTGCACCCAAGTATGCCCTGATAAAACAATATAATCCATAACATGAAACAATTGTGGTCGTGAAATTCATCAAACTACAGGATATTAGAAAGAAACGCTGATTAGCAAGATCCAAATGGCCCCTATTATTTCTCAAAGAAGTAAACTTTTCTTTTTGTTTTGGCTGTAGACTATCGTACTCAGTTATGAAGCATCAAGCACGAATAACCCGCATCCTAGTCATGAAACCATTTAGGCAGCAAGCTCACGGATCTTAGCCTCAACGCGAGCCTTCCTCTCCTCGCGGGTCAGCTTAGCAACCTTGTACTTCTTGCTCTCAGCCTTCCATTCCTCCTTGGACTTCTTTGAATCAGCATCCTCGTCCTTCTTGAAGGGGTCGGCGCGGATGGCGCTGTGAGCCTCAGTGTAGAGTTCCTCAATGTCGCCAGCCTCGACACCAGCCTCAGTGTACTTGTGGAACTGACCACGGAAGCGCTCCTCGTCGTCATCGGCGAGACCCTCCATGTACTCAGCAACGTGGCCACCGAAGATGTAGTTGCGGAGGGTCTCGGCATCAAGCTCCTCGCCTTCGATATCGAAACCGGGGAAGCGGTTCTCGGAGTGGGGGATGAGGATACCGCCGTCGGAAGCACCCTTCATGGCACCGAAAACACGGGCACCAGTGGAAGTGCGGGCAAGACCAACGTCAAGGAAGGCCTTGAAGGGGCGGCGGGTACCATCATCGGTCTCGATGGCCTCAGTGAGAGTGTACTCACCGTCAGCCTCCTCGACACCAGTGAAGTCCTCGTCGAGGCCGAGCTTCTTGAGGGTACGGCGGGCAAGGAGGAGACCGGTGGCGTAAGCGGCGGCCCAGTTGGTGAGACCGTTGGTGATGCCGTAACGCTTGAGCTCGTGAGAGTAGGCGCTAGCCAAGACCTTGTCACCAGTGATCTCAGAGTAGACGATCTGGGTGATGATGTCGCGGTTGGTGAAGCGGACAACCATGCGGTACTTGGGGGCGTTGTACTTGTTCTTGGCCTGGGTGATCAGGCGCTTGCGGGCATAGTAGTCGGTCTTTCCCTCTCTGCGACGACGGTACTTGGTCTGGTAGCGGCTGCACACAAATGTTAGTCAAGTTGTCCCATACACACATACACAATACCCCCTTCAAAAGGAAGAATTTAAGTCCAAAAGAAAACTCACCTGTAGTACGCATCGCTCTTGACAAGCTTGTGGAAAGGCTACAGAAGAATGACCGAGTCAGCAATTTGCGCTTCAGATATCCCACTTCCGAAGCATCTTGCAAGGACCCGTCTCCAGTCACACCCAATAATATTCATGAAAAAAATAACATTTTGTATTTTGAACATGAGGAAATGAACAAGATATTACGGGCTGCATTGAGACTCGGAATAGCAGTAGAAACTCACCATTTTGACGGTTGTTGGCTGGCTGAGGACCGAGTTGTCGACGTTGGCTGGAGAAAAGAAAATGTATAATTTCGTGGGTTGACTTTGTGGACGGGCTCGCTTAGCGTGACTTGCATCCAGAGTAGCAGCGTGGTCGGCGACGAGGACAACCCAAGTATTCTCCTCAGCGGCCGGGGTTTTAAAGAAACCACTTTAAAAAGCCTAATAAACTAAAGGAAAAAAAATAAAAATATTAAAAAATTAAATAATATGAAATAAAAATAAATAAAATGATTACAATAAAAGGAATTCAATAGAAAATAAAGCCATCATAATAATTAAACTATTCTCGCAGATCAAGTGGCTAGGTAGATTGATGAGAAACTATAATAAGCGTTCCACTTTCTATTAAACACTTCATATCTATACT